>CM062633.1:46267238-46622238 GCA_025617555.3 Puccinia polysora
GCATGGTGGTAGGATATCTTACCTGCAACCAATCAAGAGATGAAAGTGCGTTAAAGTGATTATCTCACCAACTTGATCCTACCATCTGATTTGATCTGAAAAGAAACCCCACCACCCTCCAATCCTGATCTTTCATGTGGGAAATTGAGGTGGAGAACTGATGGGCTAATGTACTTTTGATCATAAAATCAATCTTGTTTAGGTCTTTGGAATCCATCAGTTGACAAAAGTGGATATTGAGATGGAAGAGGCTTGAAAAAATATTGAAATTTTTTGGAATTACTATCTTATTTTTTTATATTCTTCAATCAAGATCCTTACAGTCCAACCTACCTTGAAACGTTGAAAATTTACATTATTGTGTTTAGAGAAGGCACCCTGTTGGTGAGAGAGTTGCTTTCTTGCCTCTCTATTCCTTCCAAAGCTTGAGGATTACAGTTGGTAGGTCCTTATCAAGATGGGGTTTCTCTCTCTCTCTCTCTCTCTCTCTCTCTCTCTCTCTCTCTCTCTCTCTCTCTCTCTCTCTCTCTCTCTCTCTCTCTCTCTCTCTCTCTCTCTCTCTCTCTCTCTCTCTCTCTCTCTCACTCTCTCACCTCACTCACTCACACACTCTCTCTCTCATTTGAAACTGGGCTAAATTTAGTTAAACTTTTGAGGTACTCCACATCCTCATAACTTCTAGAGACGGATCAAATAGTTGAAGGATTATATTAACGTCACCTTGGATTGGATCTTGAATGCTCTGATTGATGATATCTCTGATTCCATTTTGACCCTTTATGCAATCCATCATGGATGATTAATTTTGAAGGTCTTGATAGGTGAACTTTGGGGTCTGATGAGGATGAGGATGGGCCTGGGAATTCAAAAAATCTTGTTTGAACCTTAGCTTGAGCCAATCTTGAGCCAACTTATTTGCCTCGGCCGCCAAAATATTCTCCTTGGCCTCAAGCCTTCTCTCACAAATTTTGGATTGTAGGATTGCTTCATAAATCTCCAATCCAACCAGGATCATTTACTACTCGCACAGGTGGAAGCCAACACGTGAGGTGTACAAGCTTGAGCAGGTACAGAAAGAGGTGAGGCAATTTTGCTCAAGCATGGAGTGGTCAGATGATGGTGATGATACAAACCGGCCCAGAGTGGTAGATTGACTGACAAGGTGTTGAGGGTTGATTGTTGCATGAGCTAATGATGGAATGGGACTCCTTGGAGTCAATGGTACAAATTAAAGTCAAGGTGTACCTGCTTGAGAGCTTTGAACCGCACTCATGGCCACAGCTGCTGCTGTCTTGGATGTAATGTTCACTAGCGCAGCTTGCTCTTTGGCCGTACAGGCGTAGAGGACCGCTGCCAATCTCTCCTTCTCGAGTCAATGGATATCTTTTCTCATTGCCCGTGTTTGAAGGGCTCCTTCTGTACCCACCACTTGACACATCCCCGGATAGGTAAATTGGCCCATCTGGCAATGGAACACTTAGCTTTGTGGTTCAAGCGTCACTCACCAATGTTGTGGTCATGGGTTCAAATTCCATTGTGTGCAACTAAATTTTGGCTTGTCAAGCTGCTGCGGCCCTCACAATGTTGTGCAAAGAAGAACCCCTTCTTTCTCCCTCACCCCAAGCAGAGAATTTTCCTGGGAGGGAACAAGATGGGAGAAGATGATTTGAAAAACATACAGATAAGTGGAAAGAATAGGGCTTGCATCCCTCAAAATGTTATACAGAAAATGGAATCCCTTATTAATCCTCACCCCAATCAAAGTATATGGTTGGGTGGGATGGGTTTGAATCCTCAATCAAATGCGGAAGTGGATGTGATTGGATCTGATTTCATTTGAATATACTCCTTGGTATTGGATGATGGTCACTCATGGGTTTCTTTGGGATCACCATTTCCAGGATGAGAATCCCCAGCCAAGTCATCAGCATCAACTAAATTGGACTTTTGAGCATCAAATAGCAGCTAGGGGGGTGATGTTGGACTTCTTTGAAAAGATTTTATCCATTTGAATATAAAAGGACAAATGGATTCCCGCTTATCAACCACCGAGTTGATTCCCTTGGCTTTGTCAGAGTTGGTGATACCAAAGCTGGTGTAGATTGACATGGAGTGGGCCTTTTTGTTACTTGGCTCAATAATCCTTGAATTTCTCCCTCATCTGTTTGGATGACAGATCCATCCTACTTTTTGTTTTATTCTTGAGTTCATTGGCCATCAGGAGATAACCATTGACACTTAGAGGATGGAAGTCAGCCAACATGTGTTTCATTTTTGGCTCCAAAGCAAGCATTGTAGTTGGATGGAATTTTGAGCCAGTTTACCAGGATGATGTGATTAGCTCTCTTGAGCTGAATTGAGTCTTTGGAAGCTGATGGGGGAAGACTGTTGGATGTTGAGTTCCTGAGGGATGTTTGATTTAGTCCATTGGATTGTTTAGTGCACATGTGGGGGGAGGATTGCTGAGGGGCCATTTAAAAATAGTAGGAGGGATGAAGGGATGAAGGGCTATGAGAGTGTTCAAGTGGTGAGAGTGATGATGTGATGAGAGGATGAGAGTGATGAAGCAAAGAGAATAGGAAGAGATGAGAGTGATGAAGTGACAAGAGGGATAAATTGATGAGATTTAGGATGTGATGAAAGCAATAAAGTGATGAGAGTGATGAAGTGATGAGGAAAGTGATCCAATGAGAGTTAGCTGGATGTGATGAAAGCAATACACGGATGAGAGCGATGAAGTGATAAGGATAGTTATCTGATGAGAGTTAGCTTGATTTGATGAAAGCAATAAACGGATGAGAGTGATGAACTGATCAGGAAAGTGATCCAATGAGAGTTAGCTGGATGTGATGAAATCAATAAAGTGATAAGAGTGATGAAGTGATGAGGATAGTGATGAAGAGATGAAGAGCAATGAATCAAATTTTTTTCCAATGAGGTCGGAGTGAGAAGGAGGAGGGAAGACAGGGGTGGATGACATGGACAGGTGGTGGAATCCTTTAAATACTGTGTTTGAAAAAAAACAATTATTTCCAGGTAACTCTGACACGTCTGATGTGAAATAAGTGGGTTTTTGATTTTTAATGGTGGGTTTGAAACACACCCTTTTTAATGGCCGGTTTGCTTAACTCTGATATGCCCTATTAATAATGTTTGTATAAAATAAACTCAAATAATAAAAGATTATTATGTTCAACAAAGCCACACATTAAATCTTGTTGAAAAAATAAGGGGCCTGGCCTTTACTAATTAAGACTCAGAGGAGATTTTTTTTTTATAAAAGTAAAGTCACACCCTTTATAGTAACAATAAATTTTACAAATACAAAGGACTTCCCACTAAAAATTGGAGATGAGGATTTGATTATTTGATTATTTTAATACTAAATTAAAAGGCCCTAGTACATCTTCTTCTAACAATTAAGTTAGGTGGACTTTTTAACTCTTCCCGTCTTTCGGATCAATAATAAATGATAAATAACTGAGGAAGGGGGTATAGTGTAAATAACCTCCTCTTTTTAGGTAATATGATGCCTCAGGAGATTCAGGGAAGTATCAGGGGAGTGCTGGGCTGTCTCTGGTTTTGTCCTCAAGGTCTCAAGACCATATTGTATCATCCCCAATGAGAAAAGGGTGACTGGTACTCATTGGGAGGATTTTCAATGTCAAGGTTCAATTTAAATACTGAAAGGTTAATTAATTGATCCTAAGAATTAAACATCAATGAAATGGATTTTTTATAAGTCCTGGAAAACATCATAATTATTAAATAAATTAATTTAAATTTAACTTTATAGTGTTGGCATGTATTTACCTCTTAATTCCAGGTTTCTTGGCATATATTATACCTATAGAGTCTGTATACTCTTGGAAATGATCCTACAAGGTTTTTACCATACAGCTAAGCTCTGAGCCCTCTTTTTGGATTCACTCAGGGATCAGTTTTTTATATTAAATTATCCATAAATTCCAAAGAAGAATACAATTAACTTAATGCAATCTATATATACATAGTAGAGAGTGTGGCTTAAAATAATTAATATAAACCATTCCCAAAGGAATGGAACATATTATGAACTTCTAAATTATTAGTTGGGAGACATCTGAGTCCTCATCACTTAATTTTAAGTCATATTGGATCTCCTTCTTGATAGTATATATTCTGAAGGTTTTAATTCAATAATCAATACTCATGAAAGCATAATCACAAATTTTTATAAATTATTACCAACATAAATTATACAATTATAGAACACTCAATGATTCTTTATTTTTTGCCTCTGTGGTGGGTTGAACAAGGGAGTTTCTTTAAAAACATGGAGGGGTACCAGAATCTTTGACCCACTATCCTAGAAAGACATGATTTGTGCAGAAATTTGGGAAACTTTATCTGTCTTTTTGCTGACACAGCTAGCAAGGCTTTTGGAGATATTGAAAAAAAAATAAATAAATTATGTAAATTTTTTATTTAAAAACCAAAGAGTATTTTCAGAGAAAATCTAGTGAATGGATCTTGAAGTCCTCAAATATCTATTATGATTAAGAAGCTCTCTTTTATTTTAAGTATCAATAATCTCTTTCCAAAAAATTTACAAGGTGCTTTAATTTCTTACCAAATTACCTATTTCAGTCACAAATGGCTTGAGATTTTGAACCATGACAACATTTGCAGTGAATTAATCATGATTCAAAATTGTGTTAAGGAAAAATTTGCTTGTTGATGGATTATTCACCATTGGCTCTTCCATAGTTTACAAGCCAAATTTTAATCAAACTTCATGGTCTTGAGCACTCAAGCATAGTTTTTCCATTGATTACCAACATTTTTCACACCTAGTTTAAATACCATCCATGATTCCATTTTGAATATTCCATTCTGAGAGATAATCATGCAAGGATGAAGAATTATTAAATTAGTTGACTGGAATCTTGTTCCATTTTCCCTTTAATGAATTCTTGCATGATTTTATAATTTAGCAATATTCCTTATATAACATTAGATGGATTCAGAGCACAATTTATTTTGATTATTATAAAATTTTCATTATATTTTCCCCAAACCTGAACATCACTGGGTGTTGAAATATTGCTGAAATCCTGCATGGCCCTCATGGTCTTTAGCAACCTGTCACCACCACCTCTGCGCTCATCTGTCTTGTCTCCTCTTCCATCTACAACCAGCTACAGTTCAACTGCTCTTCCCGGCTGCCTCATCCTTACTTCCATTTTCTTTATTTCCTTCTTGCCTTTTTTGTTTCACTCCCTTCCTTATTTCCTTTGTATTTTCACTCTGCTGATTACCACCTCCCAACTATTCAGTTGGTCACTTCTCTGACTCTACTCATCCAGCCTTGTCTCTTAATAAACTCTCAAATTGAATTCAAACTACCAACCCCAGGTCCTTCCTGTGTTTGGTGAGAAAGCGCAACTCTGCAACTGCTCAATGCTCAGTCCTGACTTTCTGACCTGTCTACATTCTGTCTACTAGAAACTAAACTTCCAGCTTCACCTTGTCCTTGCCTCTTGTCCTATTACTAATCCACAGTGATAATATCTGAGGGTGTTTTTATGCAACTTTCTCATCCCCTTTCTTGTCCTCTTAAGATTGTTGTTAATTTTTACGTTTTTTCAGGGTCTGGTTCTACTTCCAGTTACATCTTCAAAGATTTTTTGGCATCTTTTGATTCAAAACCATCATACAAATCTTCTCTCTTGAACCAGGCTCCCAACATGGACTCTATAAATCCAACCATCCTCAAAAAAACAATTGAGGCTATTCACTTGCTTACCAAGAATAAATTCACTATCTGGAAAACACAAATGCAATTGCTTCTGAATCTGGCAAAAATTAAGGACCTTATGAGACTTCCTGACTTTCTGTTGGACAATGAATACTTGATCCTTATGTCAATTATCATATCCAAACTATCTCTGGCTGTGCACTCAAACATTATTACCGCTGAAAATGAGGAAAATTCTAAGAGCATCTTGAGCAATCTCTTAAAACACTTTGTCTCATCCAAACCAGAAAATAAAGCCTGCCTCTACAAGATCTTGAATTCTTTTACCTTTGACAAGTCCAACATTCAGCTCTTCATCACCAAAGTCAAAACTGGAAAAACCCACTTACAAGAGATTGGAATTGTGCTCCCAACAGGCATACTAGCATACATGATTCTGGAAAAGCTACCATCTACTCCCAAAAAAAAAAGCATTCAGAAATCCATTTCTCACCCTGCCATTGTGGTGACCAAATCTGGAAACCTCAGGGCAACACGGAAAATTTAATTTTTTTTTTGATTTTTTATAATTATCATTCATCCTAAAAAGAAATCTTTTCATTCTATGGGCGCAAACAATTGTTAAATTTCTCATTGCCAATCACCATCAGATTCACCACTTCATCTCAATTGATCCATCCAAAAAGATTGGCTCAAGATCATCTTGATCATCCACACTCTGATCCTCATCCTCCCTCTCATCATTCAATTCAAAATCTCTGGGTTTGATTGAACGGTCTACCAATTTATAGAATATCATTGGACTTGAGTGAATTCATCAATTAAATTTTCCAAGGAGCTTTGATTTGCCCTAGGATTCATTTCCCCAAACCCCCTCATCCAATCATCTCACTCCCACCTCAAATTCTGTCTGGCCTTATCCCTATTTGATCTACTGTTGAAAAAATATACTCTATGTCATCATCCTCTCAGCTTCCTGGGATTTGGTCCCCTCCAATATTCCCACCAGTATCATCCTCCTTGCCAATATCTCACCCTCCCTTGTGATCAAGATTGCTTGGCGGTACTTCATCAATGGTCCTATTTGTTATCCGGAGAGGATCTTAAGCGGCTCTGATCTCAGTTTTCTAAAATGATTGTCATTTTAATCTTTTCATCTGTCCCAATCAGATTATTTGGAATTGGTCTAGCCGGTCTATTTTCTGGATTAGGAAAGATGAACTTCCTACAAATTGCCACTTGTTATCCCACTCAACCTGTTTCCTTTGGTTCACATCTGGTACCGGCGCAGCTGGTGTTGTTGGTGCTGATCTTTGGTGGTTACTGAGATGATGGAGCATTCAGATGTGCCTTGGTTTAAGTTTGATACTCCTGATCTGTCTCTCAGTGAAATATTTCTTCTTATTACCATCCCAAAACAAAATGCAATTTAAGAACAATGATCAAATCACTAGGGGTGATTATACTTTCATAGCCAAGATGGATGAAGTCACCAGACCACACAAGAGTCCTACACTCACCAACCCATCCAATCTCACTCCAATAAGGATCAAGACTATTTCAACAACTACTCCCCCCTTCCTTGTTCATCTGCACGGTTGGATGGTAATCACCATCTTGGCCCGCCCTCATCTTTCTGCCACCCCCAACCTTGCTCTGCTTGCACATCTTGCGGTTATCCGCGCAGGGCCTACTGTCACTCATCCATTGTCCAGGCCCGTCAGACATCTGTCTGCACCGGCCTCACTTGCAATACATCACCTGCTGCGCCTATCATTGGCACAGGCTGGTGTCTTTCCATTCCTGATCATTCAGGGTTTTCAGTATTTCAATTTTTTTAAGTTGTTGTTTGTTTCTTTTTTCATCAGTTCCTTTTGTTTTATCATGACCAAAAAAACCTTTTTTTCAATTATTATTTTTTTCCCCCTCTATCTGTGTCATCACTTGTAAATAGTCTACAGGAAACCATGGCCCATAGAAGGAAGGGCTCTACCCCACCTTTTTTCCAATCATCCATGGAAGTGTGTGCGTATGTCCCCCCTGGTATCATAAGGAATTCATCACATTATCCGGGGTATATCCTTGATTTCCCCCTGATCCATTGATCCTGAAGTATTTGCCCCTCTGTGGCCTGATAATTTTTACCAACCATAGCCTTGCTGGTTGATGATAATTCTGTCTGTTGGAATTTTTGAGCGTGTTACACCACTCTTTGATCCCTTTCTCTGACCATACTGGTCTTGATCCTTCCTTGATCATCTTTGTGGAGCCAATCAAATTGATTGAAGAGGTTTTATTAAGCTTAAAACCTGGAGTGTTATACCTCCTTCTATTTTTCAAAGTTGCATTCTGCCAGCCTACTCTTGAGTTCCTTGAGAAGTGTTGAGGTTATCCCTGTTCAAATCAGTTACCATTTGCTTTTAGAGCTTCTCAAAACATTTTGCTTTGTCTTGTACAGCCACCCTGAGTCATCTGGTACCCTTCAAGTGCTTGATTGCGGAGATTTGGGCGGGTTCATTGAGAGCCTGGAGGTTGGTTGAGGTTTGATTTGATCATCCCCAATCTTCTGCTGAGAACCAGAGATATTAGCTTGTGGGCGTTGTTTACATACAACAGCTTTGTTCTTTTGAACTTTAAACAAACTTTAACTTCTTTTGTTCAAATATCTCCCACATAATCTTGCCTCAGATACTGCTGTTCCATTGCTACCAACTATTATAAAACTTTATCCTTTACTCCTTGATTCGTCACTAAAAAAGTTCTGGACCTTGATCTTGGTTACATTTAAATATTTTTGTAACACTAAGGAGGGCGGCCTAAACAGCCTCTTTCCCCTTCAAAGAAATTCCACGGCCTAGCACCGTTTGGAGTCTTACATTTGGTCCCCCAGGCCGGGATCAAACCAGCAACCTTAGGATTTACAGTCCCAAACTTGAAGAATCAACTCCAAAATCCAATCAAATCTTTTTTTCCTTTTTTTTCTGTTATCATCCAGATCTGATACGTGGAGGCAAATTTTTTCAGAAGTAATTCCTCCCAATTTTGCACAACCTGGGCAAGATCCTTGTTGTTTTTTTTGTGAAACTCTACTCTTGCCACACCTGTTAGCCACATTGGAATTCTGCTCTTTGGATCTCTTAGGAACTCTGCTCTTCAAAATGGAATCTACTGGTACCTCCTCCTCCTCTGTTTGGGTCAAGATGGTCAAGATCAAGCCACAAAACAAGAACTTGGGCTTCAATGGAAAAAATTTCAAAAAATTCTTGGACTCCTATGAGATGGCTTCTGAAGTGGATGGTGCAAGTGAACATGATATGGCTTATCAGTTACAATTTTTTGAATCCTCTGATGAAGTTATGGAATTGATTGAATCGTTTGATGGATTTGAAACTCATAACTGGAAGCTCTTGAAGGAGGCTATGTTGGCTAATTGGGGAAAGGTAGATGTGGCTAGGTCTACCTTGTGAAATATTTGGCTGAATTGTTAAACCTGAACCAGGAGACATAAAGCCTCTACTGGCTGGGTTATGGCCCTTGTATGGACTAAGTAGAGAAACAGGTGCTGGTCTGGGTGGATTCACAATTGCACTCAGGAGGATAAGAAAGATGATCAAATATTTAGTTGAAAGTATCCTGAGGTTGAGTTGAAGAATTGGTTGGTTAAGGATGCCTACCCTACTAGCAATGATTAAGGGATGATCTGGAATGCAATTTAGAAGTTGAGTACTGATCCAATCCTTTAGTGTTGAAGAGTTCTATTGTTGAGGGTTGAAGGAAGAGTTCACAAGATGAAAAATAAGGATAATGGAAAGAGAAAAAGGCATCTTATGCAGGAGATTGCATAGAGAAATTGCAGATGGGAAATCTCCCTATGAGAGCGTAAACTGTCTGGCAAGTGACAGGTGGTTGAAGTCTAGAGTAAGAGAAATTGACCATGGCACACATATGACATCCAAAGAAATAGAAAACCACTGCAACACATATGACATCTACCTGGAAGAGAGAGATTGTGAGAAGATAAAAGACATAGGAAATGAGAATAAGAGAAGAAATAGAAACAGAAAATAATTGAGACAGAAAACGTAAGTTGAAAGAGAGAGACAGACAACAGACAACTATGCAAGAAAGGAAATAACAGTTGGAATGCAATGGAAATAACAGTCAACATACCTTACAGGACTTGGATGCTCTGGTTTCTCAATGGATCTCCAATGGTGGTGTCTCTTCAGCCTCTGATTATCAGTCTTTTAGAAAATCTTAGGATCCTATTCAGTCTTATCTCATCAGAAACAATCACATAAAAATGGTGGACAAAATTTTAGTTTGGTTTTTCCTGTCTTTTTCCCCAGGAGTACAGGAAAGGATTAGAGCTGAATTAGTTAAATCTGGATCTATGATTACTACTAGAGATAATTGGTTCAAGCTCCCTGATTTTCTGGTCCTAAGGAGTGCAGTGGATAAAGTGATGAAAGGTCAAATAGATCTCACTTTTGAAAAAACTACAGTCACTGAACCACTACATGCTCCTTCCTTTAAATAGTCCAATGAAATAATGAACAAGATGGAAGCAAATTGTAGATCTAAACCAAATCCCCAGGCCAATAAGGAAAATGCTACCATAGATGAGATCACTAAATTACTTCAGGCCTTTGAAAAAGAAATTGATCAGAAAATTTATTCTTTAGCTACTCCTAAAACTTCTAACTCTTTTCCTAAAACCACTCTAGTCTGCTATTACTATCACAACAAAGGCCATGGTACTGGGAGATGTCCTGAACTCCAGAAGGAAAAGGAGCAAAAATTGGTGGAGCAGAAGGGAAAAAATTTCTTTCTTCCTAATTGTGCTTTGATCCCTTTTGATTTTTCTTTTCCAATCCATCATGTGATGGCCTCTTATCAACCATCAACTCCCAAGAAGGCCTCTTTGGTCTCCTTTGATTTTCAATCATCCTGTAAAACTCTAAAATCTTGGTATCCTCCAGCTGTCAATTCTTCCAGCTTTGCTGGAACTTATCAGTCTGATACAGCTAGGACACCCCATGAGGAACCCAAACCTCACAATTCTACTCCAGTTCCATCTTCAATCCTTCAAAAACCCGTCAAAAGTTGATCCTTGCCTGAGCCCCCTTCCTCTAATGTGGAAGACATGGAAGTGTAAAAGGAAAAACTTATGGAAAGTTTCCAGGACCACTATAATCCTCCTCCTGTTCAATCTGTTCAACCTTCTGATCCTGTTCCAGTACCTGCTCAACCTGATCATCCTCCCTCCACCCAGCCCAAAGTTTGATTTGAGAGGGGAATTTCCAAGGATCACCCCAATGCTGTGGAAGGAGTATTAAGGAAAATCTCTAATCTAAAAATTCATGATCTGTCTGTGACTGAACTACTGTCAATCTCTCTGTCTGTGGCTGAAGGGATGAAGAAATGGGTTCCTTGTCAACGTGTGGAGATTGATCCGGAAAAATTAAAAGTTCCTTCTGTTACTTTGATGGAGGACTCTGGTAGAACAGATCCCCCTTCAGATGCCAAATTGTATTTCTGTCTAATTGTTTTCCTCTCCTGCTATCTTGGTGACTCTTCTAAAACGGTTTCTCTACTGGTGGATTCTGGTTCCCAGCTCAGGTTAATTTTTGATGCCATGGCCTGCAAACTCCAACTCAGCCCAAGGGTCAGCTTGAACTCTGCAGTATATGGTATAGGGAATCAGTCATGCAATTCAGTTGGTATTGCTGAGGATGTCCCAGTTCAAATTGGAAAAAATATTGTTGGCACCTGTCATTTCTGGATTACTTGTTTGGATGGGACTATGATCTTGGGAAGGCCTTTCTTAATAGATTTTTGTGCAACCCTAATGTTTTATGATCAAGTTGGAGAGAGAATTATTCTCCCTGATTCTGATGGAAGGAAGATTGAAGTCCCCCTTTCCTCCATGGATTCTGGTTGTTGGAAACAAGATTTTCTTGGTCATCCTCCTAAAATGGTTCTGAAAGGGAAACAGAAGGTTACCTCTTCTTCCTCTCATTTCCATTTTTTATGGGATTAGTTGATCCTAATGATATTTTTAGTTCTTCCCAGCCTCAGGCTTCAACTCTTGGATCAACTTCTGTCTCAGAGGCATATTTTTCTTTTTCCTCATCATTTACTTCTCATCCAAATACAATTAAAAATTAAAAACATGAAAAATCCAAAAATCTTAAAAATAATTCTTCTCTCTCTGGATCTGTTTTCTATTCTTTTGCTTGTTATTTTATGCCTGATAATTCTTCTCCTATTCTGGTTTTGAATTTCTGCAATGTGTCTAAACTAGATCCCAATCTCAATTCCCTTCTTTGCAGTTTTGGTATGAAGGAGTATGGCTTGAGGTGGAGGCAATTTGGGTTAGAAGTAAGTCCTCCCAATTGTGCACCATCAGGGGCTCCTACTACTGTCATTTTTAAAACCCTACCCTGTTCCACACATGTGAGCTATGCGTCATCTTTTGGATCCTCTTTTATGGAAAAGGCAACTTTCAAGGACGTTGCAGAACATCAAACTTGGAAGATGTTGGAGCTTGGTCTCAGTTTTTGTATTCAGGTTTTTCTGGTCAATTCTTGGAGGAAGCAAGGATTTCTCTCTTTTGCCACTAATTATAAGCCAGTTGCAAAAAAGGTTCAACCAGTCAACAAACCAATGCCTTTCAACATCAATCCTCCTCTATCTTGTGATCCTTACTGTGGTTTATCTTGATCTCTCACTTGTCTCTTTGTTCCTTTTGGTTGTGTTACTGAAGAATTTCTGAAGGTGGTCAACTTTGGTCCAGATGGATGGCTTCTTCCTGATGAGTTAACTTGATCAAAAATTTTTTAGCTCTCAGAGAGAAATCTATTGCTTTCTGTGAAGAAGAGAGAGGTCTCTTGAAAGAATCATATGGCCTACCTTATATCATTCCAGTAGTAGAACATGATCCCTGGCAAAAGAAAAAGATAAATATCCCTGATGCTAAGGTTGAAAAATTCATCAAGTTGGTCCACAAACAAGTCCTTACCATTTTATACAAGCAGTCAACTTCCAGCTATTCCAGTACAGTCTTCTGTGTACTCAAAAGTAATGGCAAACTAAGAATAGTTCATGATCTCCAGCCTCTAAATAAGGTTACCATTAAAGACTCTGGTATTCCCCCTGCTACTGAAGAATTTTTCAAATCTTTCTCTGGGAGAGCTTGCTATGGTCTAGGTGATATTATGGGTGGCTATGAAAAATGATCCTTACATCCAATTTCTTGTCCTCTCACTAATTTGAATGCTCCTCTTGGTCAATTCCAACTTAATTTTTTTCCCCAAGGTGCCACCAATTTGTTTGCAGTCTATCAGGCTCAGATGGTTTGAATGCTCCAGGATAAAATCCCTGATCATGCTGGTATCTTTATTGACAATGGCAGAATTAAAGGTCCAGTTCCTGACTATAACAATAAGCTCTTAACTTGGAACTCAGGAATCTGTTGATTTATATTGGAATATGCAAACACTTGGGAAAGTGTCAGCTCTCTGATACCAGGAACCTTGCAGTCAATTAGCTACAGAGAGTGAAAAAAATACTGGAATAATAATAATAATAATTATTCCAAAAATAAACGCTTAGAGAATCAAATAAATAATATAATAAGAGCAGTTGCAAGGTTTAATTGGTTTGTTAATAAAAGGTTTTCAATATGTATATAAAAGAGGGGCCACAGTATTATACTACTGAGGGTCTTTACAGACAAAGGAACCTCCCTTCAAGGGGCCTCCTTAGGAAGTTTAAGAACCTTGGAATGAAGATAGGTGCCTTAGAAAGGGCTTATTCCACTATTGGTGGGACATAACAGCACACTAGCCTAGACAGGAAGGGAAAAACTCACTCTGAGCACTTTATCACGAAAATCCTGCGATAATAGGAATGTTTCCAGAGCAGATGGGGTGGATTACCTGACTAAACTTCAAGGGTTGATTGTTTTCAAGAAATGAATAATAATACTACAGACTTGGTCATAAATCACTTGCTTAGACTCTTCATAAGCACTTGACTAACAATGACACAGTTTCTGATTGATAATAATAATTCTTGGTAAACTGATAATGGAATAATGGATCCAAAGAGGTCTGTATAAATACCTTTTTGGGGTGATTTTGAGCTTCTCAGGGCACATAGAGAGGGGTTCTGATCATGGGCTGAGGCTGGCAAGCCATTCAGGGAAAGATTGGCACGTCCACTTGGTGCTTTCAATTGGCTATCCTTAGATCTGATGGATTTTGGTACTATTTTAGCCACAGGATCTGTTAATCTGTTATGGCGTAAAATTAAAAATTCTGTACTCATCCTTCATTTGTACTATTGTTAGTGTTTTGAAGCGGGCAGATGTGGATGTTTACTGATTTTCCATCATTTGCCGATCACTTAGACAGTTTTTAATAATTTTTATGAACACTCCTTGTAGTGTTTTGTGGTCTTCAAAGATCAGAGTCAGTGATTTACATGGTAATCCTTGATCTTTGATTTATTATTAAAAAATGTTCTAAACTTAATTTTTTTTAATTTTATTTAAGTTTTTATCTTTTTAAACTATTACTAATGCATATGTCAACTTTATACATATGCTAGGCAACTCTAAATAGGTTGTAGCTCTTCTGAGCAGTACCTGGTTGTCAGATTAGTCACAACAGATCCAGACGCGGGGATCAGTAAGTACAGATGCGCGCAGGGTAGGATCTGCTGCATGAGTGGCAGAGTTAGCTGGGCGCGGGTCTCTATTACGCGGGAATCTTCTACTACAAGTATGTAGGGATATGTAATGATGCAGGGCTGCGCGCAGGAATTGTTTCATAACACATTTCTGCGTGTAACTCCTAAAATATACAAAACACCTCAATTCTGAGTGAATTTTAGGTGTAAAACCTATACGTGACAACACGTGTGAAATTTTAGAATGGCAAAAAGGTGCCATACTGGTGTGGTAATTTTTGATACTTTTCTTTTTAATTATTTTAAAAATATAAGGACATGGATTTCAAGGGTGGGGTCAGTGAGTGACCCTACCTAATTTTGGGTGAGGAATCCATTTCTATAAAAATATTTATAGATTTCTCACTCCTTTATTTGTTAATTTAGATATTCTTATTTTTATGGTTTTGTGTTGCTCTGACAGGTTGCTCTGTACATAGTAGCAAGCTGACTTTCCCCCACTCCAAAATATGTCTATATCTGAAAAAAACAATTTTTGTGTCAATGCTTTCTGCTGGCTCTGTAGTTCCTAAGGTGTATGGGTCCACCAGGGATATTGTGTTCAGGTAACCATTCATCCTTATCAGCTGATTCTCCCTTGTATCTAACTAGGTGGAGTCCAACATCTTTTCCATTGATCCTTTCTTTTTTATCTTTAAGGATCTTGCTAATTTTTCCTCTGTCTTTTTCAGGTTTGTCCGCAACAGGTATTTCAGGTGAAGGAGTATATTCTCCATTCCTTTGGTGGTAGTGTTTTATGAGACTTACTGGGAAGACTGGGTGTTTTCTGGAAAGCTCATCACTAAGGATTACTTCCACAGCAATTTTACCATGAAGTTTATTAGTGGTGAAAGGTCCAAAAAAAGCTGGTCTAAGTTTTCTCTTTCCAGCTAAGTTGATGAAGTTGGTGGTAGAGATCAAGAATTGGTCACCAATTTTGAAATCAGGCTCCTTATGGGTTTTATCCCACCTTTGTTGGTTATACTCCACAGCATCTTGGACAAACTGAACAGCATGTTTATTGGCTACATCTATAATTTTTTGGAAATCAAGTGGTGTAGGGTGAATATTTTTTAACTGCTGATTAACGTTATTGTTTGGTAATTTAGGAATCCATCCTCTTTCCAGTATGTAGGGTGCTTCCTTAGTGGTATAGTGCTAGCTACTGTTGTAGGCCATCTCTAGTTCAGGTAAAAGGCTAACCCAATTGTGGCAATAACCATCAGAATTCTTGTGTTCTAGACCAAAGCCACAGAATCTCCTGAGCATGTCTTCCAGAGTCTGAATCATTCTTTCAGATAAGCCATCCGTGTGAGGGTGATAAGCTTTAGAGAAAGCTAAGGTGGTTCCCAGAATGTCATGAAGATTTCTCCAGACATCAGAGGTGAATTTAGGATCTCTGTCACTGATAATGATCTTTGGAACTCCAACATCAGCAATGAGTCTGTTCCAAAATAATAGGGCAAATTCCATAGCAGTGTCTTCCTTGTGATTAGGTAGAAGCTTTGCTTTCTTGGAGAACCTATCCACGCTGAGTAGGACTGAGTTGTAGGAATAGGGTCCTCCTGGTAGTAGTCCAGTTACAAAGTCCATTTTGATGATCTCCCATCTTTTATTGGGTTCAGCAATCTTTTGCAGTAGACCAAACCTTTTCCCAGTGGTACTGTTGGACTTCCAACATGTTTCACAACTAGTAACATACTGGATAGTGGAGTTTCTCCAATTTATCCACCAAGCAGTTTTTTTAACCTTATCTAAGGTTCCATGAGCAGATAAAGGACCAGATGAGCAGTTATCATGGCATTCAGCCAGGACGTGTTTGATGTGGTCATCCTTAGTTAAGACTATAAAACTTGAATGTTGATGCCTGTAATATACTAGACCATCCCATATGGTGAACCTTCCGGCTTTGTATGGTTTCGAGAGGGGTTCAGGTAGGCTATTGATCAGCTCAGATGGTGGAGAAGTAATTTCCATAATGGTGACCAGAGTTTTCATGCCAGAATTGTAAGATTCTTTGATTGAGTTGAACAAGGATTCATCCAATTCACAAATTTGGATTCCCATTATTGGAGCTTCAATGTTCAACATGTTAATGTTAAGGATAGGGGAGATATCATTATCCTCTGTTTCATAAGCGCGGTTACTTGGGTCATTGGGTAAAGCATTCCTGCCCAAACTATCAGCATTCTGGTGTTTAGTACCAGCTTGGTGAACTATGGTCATCTGACCTCTGTACGGTTGTATGGCTATCTGCCATCTTAGCATGTGCCTACTAGGGGTCTTCATGTTCATCAAAGTCCTGACGGCATTGCAGTCAGTAATCACTGTAAACTTGGTGCCTTCCAAGTAGTAATGAAGTTTTTCCAGAGCCCATACTAAAGCCAGGAATTCCATTTGGCTTGAACCATACCTTTTCCCAGTATCATTAACTTTTCTGGATATGAAGAGTATAGGTTTTTCCACTGGTTTGTCATCCTCTATGACTTCCTGGTGTAATGGAGCTCCTAGCCCGTCCATACTAGCATTTATATAGAGCTTAAAGGGTTTAGAATAGTCTGGCTGAATCAGTACTGGAGCTGAAGCCATGGCCATCTTGAGTTCCTCATAATTCTTAACTATTTCATGAGTCATTTCAAACAAGGTGGTGTTGTTGCAGATTTCATGCAGACACTTGGTTATAAGAGCAAACTTTGGTAAGTACTTCCTATAGTAGCTGCAAAACCTAATAAAAGATATGAGTTCATTGTTATTCTGAGGCATTGGCCTATTCATCACTGCTGCTATCTTGTTTTGGTCAGCAGCTAAGGTTAGTCAAGAGAAAATGTGTCCTAAGGCTTTGAGTTCTCCGTAGCCAAAGTTGCACTTTTTCATTGATACCTTTAATCCCACGGCAGATATGGTTTTGAGGACTAATCTTACTTTATCCAGGTGGGTATCCCAATCATCAGAGTAAATGATAACATCATCAATGTAAACCATCATCCATCCTTGTCTGATGAACAATCCAAGAAACATGTCCATCATCCTTTGAAAATGAGAAGGAGCATTTTTTATACCAAAAGGCATCCTTAGATACTCAGAAATTCCCAAATGACAGATAATTCTCATGAATTTCCCGCTATCAGGGCTGATAGGTATTTGGTGAAAACCTTTCAGCATGTCCATGGTAGTGATGTACTTAGCTTTTGATAGGTTATGAAAAGCATGGTCAATCCTTGGAATTGGATAATGATTGGCTTGGGTGTAGTTGTTCAGAATTCCGAAATCTCCAACCATCCTTGACTTATCATTATGCCAAGCATGATCACTGGAGTAGTGATATCTACTTGTTCATTGTGTCCTACTTTCCTTAAGACTTGTAGGTCCACCAACTCTTGGTTGTGTGTTTCCAGAGCAGCACTAGATTTTGGACTAGAAGGGTAAGCAGGTCTCCTGAGGCTAAGTGGGTAACAAGGCTTAATGGTTAGAGTCAGGATCATATCATGTCCTTTGATGTTACAAATGGGGTGATCCTTGTACAGAAAGCATTCTGATTTTCAAAGCATACTTGTAGGATATCAGGTTGATGTTCTTCATTGAGTAGGGAATTCAAAGCAGCTTGAGAGAAGTATTCCTGATTGAAACTCTCTAAGTGTTTTTCATAAGCTGAATCAGAAGTTTGAGCATTGACATGGAATATTTGAAACTTCTTGTTCCATTCTCCTCCTATGGTGAAGTATCTACCCTTGCTTTGGAATACATCTGTACCATACAAGCAAAGAGAATCATTACCAAGGATAAAGTAATCACATGCTCCGTTCTGGAGCACTACAAATTCAATGTTCTGTTTAAGTGACCCTTTAGAGTCAGGGAGTATGATATCAGAGGACCATACTCCAACAGAATCAGAGAAGAATTACAACTTCTGAACTTAGCCTGAGGTATGGGTAATAAGTTCAGTTTCCAGTTTGGGTCTTTTTTCTCCAAATAAGTTGAACCAACACAAGAGCAAAAGGCTCCACTGTCCAAGAGTAACTTAACAGGGGAACCTTGGATCAAACCAGTAGCGTAGCATGTTTTGTCTGAAGTGTAACTTTTACCGGAAGAAGGTTTCAAAATCAAGGTCTTAGCCTTAGAGATGTGGTGGATACTCATGTTGGGATTCAATCTTTGAGGTAATTTAGAATTCTCATTAACAGAATTTATGTCCTCATTAACAGAATTTATGTCTAGAGAAGACTCAATACTTCCTTCAATAACATGGATGGGGTTATTGATCATCAATTCACACTCATAAAGTGATCCATCAGTATCATCAAGGTGGGGGTCAGGATTGTCATACTCTTCTCCTTCAATAGGATTAATGCTTTTCCTAGGTAGAGGACAATCAGGTCTTACATGTCCTGTTTGGTTACAGTTACAACATACTTTTTCCTTTGACTCTGTAGTCTACTTGAATTCCAAGGTAGTTGGATTAGTGGCAAGGGATTCCTTAGTTTTGGCAGTATACTCTTTGCTGTTCCTAGTATTTTGTTCTCTAGGGATTCTATTGACTCTCTTATCTAGACCATTCATATCAATAGTTTCTTCCAATACACCTATCAGGGTAGAAAGATCAGAGTCCATAGGCATTCTGCACATTACACTTTGGTTGATTTGTCCGGGACATAATTGGAGAAGTTGTTCATTGACTTCTTCTTTATCAGCATCCAGGTAAAAAAAGTTTAACCTCCTTTTCTGGTCTAAGAAACACTCATGAGGTTTGTCCTTGGATGGATCAAACTGGGAGGTTTCAAAATTTTTGATCATCTTTCTTTTCCAAATCCTAGTACCAAATTGTACTTTGATCAGTTCTTTCCAAGAACTCCAGGATAAAGATCCAACTTCTTCTCTTTTATTGATAAACCAATCAAGAGCCACTCCTTCAAATAGTCTGGGCAATCTTACCACAACTATTTTATCAGGAAGTTCATAATAAGCAAGGGTATAATCAACAAATTTAATGAAACTGACATGGTTGTATTCTCCTTCTCTGGAGAATTTAGGCCATTCAGTAATGGGAGGAAGTAACTTCAAAGCCTTTTCTATCTCAGGAGTAGGACTGGGCCTAAAGGATTCACTCCTAGTTATCATGGTTCTGAGAGGACCACTAGGAGTACTGGTGAACCTAGCAGGTCAAGCTTTTTCCAGGTCAATGACTGGGGAGTTAGTAGAATTGACTTTAAGATCTCTAAGATCATTCTTAATCATACCTAACTCCAAATTGTTTAGTGAATCAATTTTGTTAATCAGGTGAGCTGAAGGAGTAGGACTAGTTTTCTTACCTTCTTCCTTAAGCTGGTTCATGGTTGCAAGAATCTCTTCCTGAGGAATTGATTGGTTATCATCAATATGTTTCATCAGGTCCAACTTACTAGATTTTATACTACCCTTGATTTGTTTTATTTCTAACTCATCAATTCTCATGGTCTGAGACTGGGTATCAATCACTCTGAACAGACTCAGACTCAATATTTCGAATTTTTGATAAAATTTTTCAAAACATTGGCTGATAACCATAAAATTTTGAGACACATTTACAGAAAAGCTATTAAGAGATTCTACATCTAATTGTGGTACAACTTTTTCCACTTCTGGGCTATGGATATTATGCTGTCCCAATCATTTGGGTTCCTTATTTTCTGATGGACTGAGGACCTCTTCTTTTTGGGGTCCTTTCCCTTTCAGGAAGCTAACTGATCCCAAGGATTCCAGTTCTGCACGTAGCCTTCTACTTCTTTTGTTGGGATCAACCTTTGCAGAAAAATCTGACATTTCTTTGCCAGAGAAATAGCTTTTCTCATACCTGGCTGATTCTCCTGCATCTGAGACAACTTGAATTGTTCCCAATAGCTCACATGCTCTTTCACTAACACTTTGACTCTTTCCGCCTTGGTTGAGTCCAGCTGGGGTGGCATAGGAGGACCAGTATCCTCCTGGGATAACTTGTTGGGCAATGGGTGGATCTCCAACGCTCTGTTGGTCGAGTTGGTGGCCGCGGTTGTTCCCATCATCATCCTGTGTGACGCTATGGTGATGGGTTTGAGCCCCCTCATTTCGCTTGCGACTGGAGTCCTTGCGCGTACGGGTTCCTCTGGGCAGAGATCCATACAATGGGGCTCTACCTTTTGCACGGGTGTTGCGCCTGTTTTGGTACATAGCACCAAAAAATGAGTAAGTATTTTTTCAAAACTTTTGAAAAAAGACTTAAAAATATAAAAAAATAATATTTTTTGTGTATTTATATTTTTAATAATTTTTATATATATTTTAACTTACTTAAAGTTAAATTCAAGGGTACCAACACTTTGTTGGGATCACAACTTTCCTTGGAGGGTATTCCAACGGGGTCTGAGTGAGTTCCAATCAGATCCTGGGATAAATCCAAGGGTAAGTGCCAGGTTACACTGTCTGGGACGTCCTCCAGGAGGTCCTGGTCAATGACATCACCAAAAACTAAATCCACTGAGATTGATAAAAAGAAAAACAAATAAGTTTAATATTTTTTTTTATTTTGAGGTGGCAAGATGATATTTTTAGAAAAATAATCACTTTTATTAGTTTTGGATTTTTTTTATCTTCAGGATTATTTAGTTTATAAATATAAAGCTTCCTTTGATAAATCTTCCACTCCTTATGTTCCCTTAATAAAGAATTGAAATTGATAATTCTTTCAAGCTCAAGTTCTTTGTCCTTTATAACCTGCTGTTTATAATAAAGCAATTTATCTTGTTGTTTCTCAGGAGTTATAATAACAGGGACAAAGTTACGGAGTTTTTCTTCTTTTTTCTTTTTAAGAACATTCAAATAATAATTGATCAATTCTCCATTGGGCTTAAGATCTACTAGAGAAACAAAGGATCAAAAATGTATGTTATAAGTATTTTAACTTATTTTTAAAAAGATAGACTGGTCCAAGGAATAAATAATCAAAGATTAATTATTTAAGGATATTTCCCGGCCAGACCCCCAGTTTTCAGCTCTCTGATACCAGGAACCTTGCAGTCCTTTAGCTGGAAAGAGTGATAAAAATACTGGAATAATAATAAAAATTATTATTCCAAAAATAAAATCTTAGAGGCTCAAATAAATAATATAATAAGAGCAGTTTCAAGGTTTCATTGGTTTGTTAATAAAAGGTTTTCAATATGTATATAAAAGAGGGGCCACATTATTATTACAGACAAAGGAACCTCCCTTCAAGGGGCCTCCTTAGGCAGTTTAAGAACCTTGGAATGAAGATGGGTGCCTTAGAAAGGGCTTATTCCACTATTGGGGGGTCATAACAGCACACTATCCTAGAAAGGAAGGGAAACACTCACTCTGAGCACTTTATCACAGAAATCCTGCAATAATAGGAAGGGTTTCAGAGCAGATGGGGTGGATTGCCTGGATAAACTTCAAGGGTTGATTGGTTTTAAGAAATGAATAATAATACTACAGACTTGGTCATAAATCACTTGCTTAGACTCTTCATAAGAACTTGACTAACAATGACACAGTGTCTGATTGATAATAATAATTCATGGTAAACTGATAATGGAGTAATGGATCCAAAGAGGTCTGTATAAATAACTTTTTGGGGTTATTTTGAGCTTCTCAGGGCATGTAGAGAGGGTTCTGCTTGTGGGCTGATGCTGGAAAGCCAGTCAGGACAAAATTGGCACGTCCATATGGTGCTGTCAATCAGCTGTCCTTATATCTGCTGGATTTCTGTACTATTTGTAAAAATAAAAAGAGCTTGGGCTCTGGTTAAGTTAAAGGTAAAGAGAAATGAATGAAAGGACCTTATAACGTCAAGCGTAATGGATCTCAGGACAGGAGGAAATGGGCACTCCGGTTGGTTTTGTGAATGAATAGATGATGAATTCCACTTGAGAGCACTGGTGTTTATATAGACTAAATACACTATAGGCTGACAAGTGGTTGAGTACAAAATGAATAAGGTAAAATTAGCATAAGCAGTTTAAGTGACATGGTAAGAGAAATTCTATGACTAAAGAGTCTGATAGCCATGACTAAACAGTCTGATAATCACAATACTACAATACAGCCCAGTTACATTTTACCTGTTGTTTTGTTACTTGAAGGATAACAATAATAAGATCAAATAAATCCAATCAATGGTACTCTGAAATCCAGTGTAAGTCACATAAATTAAAACTCAAACTCTCACACACCCCCTTGACTTGCACTGGAGGAAGTTACTGTCCTAAAAAGGAATCTAACTCTTTTTCTTCAATTAACATAATGTTCTACTAACTGTTGGAATAATTCTACATAAAGGTTAGTGACTGATTAATAAGATGAGCTGAATGACTGGTAAACTTCCTGGGGCATTTCTGATTCTAACTTCTATCTTAATGATTTCTACTATTTGATGGAAAATGCTTCAGTTCAAATGGTGAATTACTTGTAAGATGCTGTGAATTTGTTCAAGATTGGGTTTGATTGTGTGGAAAAGACATGTTTGAGTTGGTTGATTTTTGGGGTTGAGTACTGGAACACATCATAGATTGGCGGATGATTGATGAAAGAAAATATAGGATGAGTATGAGTGGACACCAGAAGATCTGGCCAAGGTCTTGTGGGTACGGTACTCATTGCAAAGTTGAGGGGCGTTGTACTTTTGGGGTTCAAACTTGATTGCAACAGATCTTGTCAAAAAAGTTGGATGGCACTTTTTTTGTTCCCAGGAAAATCAATGTAGGCCTTGTCGACAACAAGTAGTCCATTGAATTTTTTTTGTTGGATAATATTTCTTTTATTTTTTCAATCTGTGAGGGGGGATTATTTGATGAGTGATCTAACCAAAAATTGGGTTGGCTGTTCCTTTTCAGCCTTGAACAAGTTACTTGAGACTACTCGGCGGCCCGTGCTAGCCTTCTCCAACTGGTTGCAAGTTGGTCTTTTGAGGGTTTCAAACAAAGCGCCGGTCATTTGAGGCCATATTGCAGAGCAAATCCAAAAGGCTTCACGCGCCGTTTCACAGACCATAGGGCTGGCATCAGCCAAGGATTGTTTCAACCCATTCTTGATTAATCCAAGTCCACCTCCCAAGTTGATCTGAGATTTGGATTGCTGCCCGTGACACTCCAAAAACTCCTTCAAGTGGGCAATTCCGTCAACGCAAGCTTGTACAGTCTTCTCCTCAATGCAGACAGAAATGTACTGAAGCAGACAAGGGTGAGAGGGAACTGATTTGATGAGGGCCAAGACTGCGGCCTGAGGGGCCTGAAAGACAATTTTCTTTGTTTGGGATGCCATTCGGAGTAATGGGGGAAGAATGATGTCAATGAGCGGATCAAGCGCTTGACCAAGTGAGCTGAGTTTGACAAAGGCATTACAGACTCTTACGGCCATAGTTTTTTGCAAGGATGACAGAGACTGTAATAAGCCCTCTGAGATAGACTTGAGACCAATAATGAAATCAGGAGTGTACTGAGTGTGGAAATTAGTTTTGATCATCCCACGGAGAGTGTTCAGATTTTCTTCTTGAGCTTGCCAATTGTGCTTGTTTTCTTTTGTTGAGATTTCGAGGCAGTGAATCACTGCTGAGATTTCACACCTTTTCATTTCAAATCTACAAAGTCTCACCTGGCTCTACAAAGTTTCACCTGACCCGGGGAGCTCTACTCATTTCACTCAACCCAGACACTCACCCCAGTACTGTCACACTCCCGGGTACTCAACACACGTCTCAAATCAGAATGAAGAAGATTGGAAATTCCCTGGACAGCAGGACCAGGATCACTGTCAAAACACATCACTCCTCTTGGATCACATCACCTGGAAGACTCAACTCTGGTCAAAGAAAACCAAATCATCATAGACCACCCAATCTTCATTCAATCTACCTTTTTTGTCCTGTTACTTCTTTTGCTCCTTTTGTTCCTCTATAAAATTCTCATTTTGTCCTCAACTCCATCACTCCAAATCATTCACTGCCTGAAATCCTGCCCGGTGAGATTCATCATGTATAACTTCTTTTTCTTTTCTCATTTGTCATCTGATCATCTCAAAACTTACCGTCAACACTGTCCTAGAGTGCTCATCTTGAATCTCACCCCAAACTCAAGAATCATTCATTTACTCCATCCTCATCTAGCCCGTTCCTGTCTCTGATAATGACTCTAGCAGTCTTAAGCTCCTGTTTGTTCTTCATCTCAATTATGATTACTTCTGTTGTTCTTCACAATCTCATCCTTTTCTTCTGATTTGTCTCTATCTCTCAGCTCTGAAATCAATACAAGTCAATCAAATCTCTTTATGGTTAAAAGCCAAAGCCATTACGAATCCGCTTGACGACTGAAGATTATTCTCAGAGAGGATCACAACCGGGCGTCATGGATATCTTCAAACAAACAATGCTCAAGACTGCGCTCGAAACTATCCCTTTACTCGGAGACAATAACTACGGAATATGGCGAGACAAAATGGATGCAATACTTGATGTTTGAGGATGTACTACGGCTATGAACGATGAGAATTCCCCACTAGATGCTTCTATCAATGACAAACTCAAACTCCTGATTATCTCAAAACTTGATTTGACTGCACACAAGAACATTGTCACCTCCAAAAACAGGAATTCTGACAAACTTCTATGGAAGGCTATCATTCATAAATACGCGTCCTTGCAAGCTTCCAACCATGCCCAAGTGTTTAATAGCTTTCTCTATCTCTCATTCAACTCCAACGATATTGTCAACTTCATAACCAAGGTGAAGGTTTGCCTCAAGAAGATGGGCGAAGTCGGAATCAAATTGCCAGACGACATTGTGGCGTACCTCATTCTCTTCAAGTTCCCGTCTTCTATGGATGATTTTAAAAGACAGATAATGCATTCAGATAAGGAACTCTCAGTCGAATTTGTCCTTAATCACTTAACTCAATTGAACAACAAATCTGTGGCCCAATCTTCCATTTCAAACTCTTGGTCAAAAGGTGATGTGGCGCTCTTCAGTGGAAAAGTTTCATCTCACTCTCCGTTGTTCAAGGGGTCTGAACCGAAACGATGCGTTGAAGGTTACCATCATCCTATTCAAGATAGGAATCACTCAGCGGGAGATTGTTGGCACCTCAATCCTGAGGTGGCCCCTGAATGGTGGAAGGAAAGCCAGGCCAAGTGGAAAGCAAAGAAGACCGGATCAAAAACTAAACCCAAATCTCACTCTGCGCATTACCTTGCCCTGCTCAATCTGTGGGTCGAGCACAGAGATCCAAATCAACGTTTTCTACTTGATAGTGGAGCTTCAGTTCACATGCTGAATGACAGTTGCTACTTCATCGATATGAAACCCTACTCTGGTGATTCTATCAAGACCGGAAAGGAAGGAGCGAATTTTCCGATAAAAGCAAAGGGAACTGCCATTCTTCATTGGAACAATCTCACACTCGAACTTAGTGAAGCATTCTATGTGCCCAATGTTACCATTAACCTAATCAGCGCAGGGGCCTTGAATGGAAAGGGGTGTACGATTACTTCGAGTGGGACCAAATTTTCAGTTACGCATTCAGGGAATAAAGTGCTTACTGGACACATCAAGAATAATATTTATACTCTTCCTACTCCGTCTTGAAACACTCTCTCCTCCTCAAAATCTGTTTTTTCTTCCATCTCTTCCTCACCGGAAGAAGCTCTGCTTGAAATTCATAGAAATTACGGGCACGCTTCAATGTCGAGACTTACTTCCCTCATCCAACACATTCCTAGCAAAGTCGTACAAAGATTCCAGTGCGTCAACTGTGTCAGGAGTAAGATTACTAAAACACCCTTCAAACTCACGTCGGAAAGATCAACAAAAATCTTTGATTGAATTCATTTAGATTTAATGGGTCCTATTCTACCAATCTCCAAGTCTGGTCATCGATTCATTCTATCATTGGTCGACAACGCTAGTGGATATCTTGCAGCCTTCCCTCTTACTTTGAAGGATGAAACTCCCAACATAATTATCAACCTGCTCGAAAAAGAACATATTTGCCGCGGAGTTTACCCTTCAGAGGTCTGCTCCGACGGAGGGACTGAGTTTTTCAATCAGAAGCTTTTGTCTTTTCTAGAAAATAATCATATAACTCACATTATTTCTGAACCTTACCATCCTGAACACAACGGACGTGCCAAACGAGCAAATTGAACCATCATTGAATCAGCTCAAGCCACTCTCAAGGATGGTCGTCTTCTGTCCTCCGTATTGCATGAGGTCATTAAGGGTTGCTGCCTCATGCTCAATAACATCCCTCTAAAAGGGGAAACAATGACGCCATGGGAAAAGATTCACGGTTGATCTCTTCCCAGTTCTTTTCTCAAGCCCATCGGAAACCCCTGTATCTTTTTAATCAACAAAAGAAGGAAAGGCTCTAAATTCGACGTCAAAGGTGAAGAAGGAACCCTAGTAGGCTTCAATCAGCTTCTTCACTCTTACCAAATTTTAACTAAAAGTGGTTCTATTGTTTTGTCCAAGCATGTCAGATTTCTATACATGCCACCGCACAAAATGAATGCCAACTTCAACATTGAATCCAAATCAAATGAAAACTATCCCACTTTTACATCAGATCTTTCAACTGAGGATCGTGCCAATTGCCGAGTCCCATGGACAGGTTATCGAGATAATTCATCGGAATCTCTCAGCTCGGCTGAGGAGGCTGACTCAGTTGAAGGATCATCAGATGAATCTGATCTGTTGCCAGACCCATCTCCATCATTTGGCGAGGAAAATTTGATGATGTCTCAAAATTTAAGTTGAGGGAGTCATCAAATCAATCAACAACCTCAACAACCTGTTGCACCCACGGGGCGTATTCTACGAGATCAATCACGAATCAGACCACCCCAACGATACGGTTTCTTCCACTTCTATGAACCAACAACCTATGAAGATGCCTTACGCTGTGTTGAAAGATTGGAATGGATCAATGCGGTGGATATTGAACTCACATCTATTGAGGATCTCAACGTGTGGGAGGAATACAATGGTCCTGATCCAAAGAACGCACTCAAGACAACTTGGATTTCCAAAATCAAACTTGACTGCCACGGAGATCCCGTTAGATACAAAGCTAGACTATGCGTCCAGGGCTTTAATCAAATTGAGGGCCTGGACTATTTTGAAACGTTTGCTCCAACTGGTAAACCCTCAACGTTGAGGCTTCTTCTCCTTTACACACTTAAATCAAAACAGAAGATTCGGCAATTCGACGTCAAGAGTGCCTTCCTCCATTTGCCAATTGATGAAGAGATTATCATTCAAATTCCCAAAGGATCAAAAAGGAAATGCGCATTCCTCAAGCTCCGAAAGTCTCTTTATGGCCTCAAACAGGCGCCAAAAAACTGGTAAAAAACATTTACCGCATGGTTCAGAGAGGTTGGTTTTGAGGAATTGTCCTGTGATCCTTGTCTTTACCTGTCAAAGGATGGGAAATCTCAAATCTTCTTTCATGTAGATGACCTCGTCCTAGTGGGCTATGGAGATGACTTTGAAAATAAATTTCTCAGTCGCTTTGCAGGTTCTACTGCGAAAGATCCAGATACCATTCTTGGAATGCGAATTGAGGTAAATGGCAATGAGATTCTTCTTAGTCAACCAAAACACATTGAGAGGGGTCTTAAAGAACTCGGGCTTGAAGAAGCCAAAGTTAGCAAGTCTCCACTCACTCCGAATGTCCAACTCACTCCGGCTTTGGACGATGAATTTGAACAATTCAAAACTTTGAATGTCAATTATCGGTCGGCAATTGGTCTACTTAACCACATTGCATGCTACTCAAGGCCTGACGTAAGTTACGCCATGTCCAGTCTGTCTAGGTTCAATGTCAAACCTGGAATGTCTCACTGGAACAAACTAAAGAAGACGTGGAAGTACCTAAAAGGAACTTCCAACATCAAACTTCAATTGAGGGTCTGAGAAACAAACTCTTTGATCTCTGCTTTCTCAGATGCGTCATGGGCTGATGACCCTGACACCAGACGATCACAGACAGGGTATTTATGTGCCGTCTACGGATGCGTGGTATCGTGGAATAGTTGCAAGCAGAAAAACATTACTTATAGCTCCACCAATGCTGAACTTAATGCCTTTGTTGACACCTTTCAAGAATCGACCTGGATTCAAGCTCTAACTTGCGAGATCTTCTCAACTCAAATTTCTCCCATCTCCATTCACATGGACAACAGTGGATTGATGGATAAACTCAAAAGATTTGGTTCTAACTCAAAGACTTGTCACCTAGATCTGAAAACAAAAGGAATGCGGGAGGAGTTGAAGTCTGGAAACATCACGATCTCACTAGTCAAGTCTGAAGAAATGCCAGCAGACGCTTTCACCAAAAGTGCAGATCTAGCTAGCCTTAGACGCCTCCAAATTTCCTTTTCATCTTTCAAGCCTTCATAATTTTCTTTGTCATTTCATTGTCAGCCTGCTACTTAGCACAGAGCAACCTGACAAAGCAACAACAATAATAATATTAACAAAATTAAAAGGAACAAAGATAAATGAATAAATAAAATTATTGTAAAATGAAGGAGTAGGAAATCCATAAATATTATTGCAGAAATGGATTCCCCACCCAAAATAAGGTAGGGTCACTCACTGACCCCACCCTTGAATTATTACTCCTTATATTTTTTAATCAATTTAATAGAAAATGGTAAATGACCACGGCACCAGTATGGCACCTTTTAGCCATTTTAGTATTTCACATGATATGTCATGTACATGTTTCACACCTAAATTTCAGTCAAAATCCAGGTTTTGTGTGTAGTTTAGGAGTTACACGGGAAATTGTGTTTTGTCACAATTCCCGCACGCAGCCCCGCGTCCCTGCAGCGCTGGTCTCCCGCGTACGCAAACTCCCGCACCCAGCCCTGCGTCCCTACTGCGTTGGACTCCTGCGTACGCCAACTCCCCCACGCAGCCCCGCGTCCCTAAAGCGCTGGACTCCTGCGCAACTGAATTCCCGCGCAGGTAATCCCGTGACCTAGTCACGCGCGCAGCGGTACAGTCCCCCGCGCGCATCTGAGCAGCGGATCAGTCCTGGCGCACATTTGAATGGACTGATCCCCGCGCCTCCTGCCGTGATCAGGTTGACATCCAGGTACCGCTCAGAGGAGCTAGAATATAGTAGGATCTACACTACATATGTAAAGCTACCACACAAGCATGGATTATAGTTCAAAAACCTTAAAAATCAATTAAAATTAGTTATTAACCAATTTTTAGTATTTTTTATTACTTAAATAAAGATCCAGACTTACCACGAAATGAGTTGATCAGAACCTTCAAAGACCACAAAACTACATAAGGAGTGGTCGTAAAAATTATTAAAAATTACATACAGGATCAGCGGAGGATGGAAAATCAATAAACATCCACGTCCGCTCACTTTGGACCAGTACTTACAGTACAAATTGAGGATCAGTGCAGGATCAGCAAAATGACTAATCTATTGATTAAAAGATCCTGCAGCTAAAAAGGAGCTGTTCCTTGAAAGATCTAAGGCCAGCAGGCTAAAAGCACCTTGAGGACGTGCCCATCTTGCCCTGATTGCCCCCCTAGCCTCAGCCCATGGCTAGTACCCCTTCTAGAGGCCCTCAAGCACCCAAAAAAGAATATTTAAACAAGCTCTTTTTGCCCTTCTGTTTCCAATCAGTTATCAGTTATCAGGAATTATTTATTATCAATCAGACACGGTGTCATTGATTAATCAAGTGCTTATATGAAGATAAGCAAGTGATTTATGACTTAGTCTGTAGTAGTATTATTTACCTTTATTAACCAATCAACCATTGAAGTTTAGTCAAGCAATCTACCCCATCTGCTCTGAAACCCTTCCAATTATTCCAGGATTTTCGTGGTCAAGTGCTCAGAGTGAGTGTTTCCCTTCCTGTCTAGGCCACTTGTGCTGTTAAGCCCGGCCATTAGTGGAATAAGTCCTTTCTAAGGCACCCATATTTATTCCAAGGTTCTTAAACTGCCTAAGGAGGCCCCTTGAAGAGAGGTTGCTAGTCTGTAAAGATCCCCAGTAGTATAATACTGTGGCCCCTCTTTTATACTATATTCAACACCATCTATTACCAAACCAATTAAACCTTGCAACTGCTCTTATTATATCATTTATTTGAGCTTCTAAGTGTTTACTATTGGAATAATAATTATTATTATCATTCCAGCATTTTTATCACTCTCTGTAGCTAAAGGACTGCAAGGTTCCTGGTATCAGAGAGCTGACATTCATTTTCTTGTTGTGTTTTCTTTTTGTGTTCTGTTTCTGTTTATTTTTTTTCATGTTTTTATAACTACTCTCAGGGAGTCTGCTCATGCCTCACCTCACCAAGCATGGGACGTGTTGAGATTTCAAGGCAGTGAATCACTGCTGAGATTTCACACCTTTTCATTTCACATCTACAAAGTCTCACCTGGCTCTACAAAGTTTCACCTGACCCGGGGAGCTCTACTCATGTCACTCAACCCAGACACTCACCCCAGAACTGTCACACTCCCTGGCACTCGACACATCTCAAATAAGAATGAAGAAGATTGGAAATTCCCTGGACAGCAGGACCAGGATCACTCTTGAACCACATCACTCCTCTTGGATCACATCACCTGGAAGACCCAACTCTGGTCAAAGAAAACCAAATCATCATAGACCAACAGATCTTCATTTAATCTACCTTTTTTGTCCTTTTACTTCTTTTGCTCCTTTCTTTCCTCTATAAAATTCTCATTTTGTCCTCAACTCCATCACTCCAAATCATTCACTGCCTGAAATCATGCCCGGTGAGATTCATCATGTCTAACTTCTTTGTATTTTCTCATTTGTCATCTGATCATCTCAAAACTTACTGTTGACACTGTCCTAGCGTGCTCATCTCGAATCTCACCCCGAACTCAAGAATCATTCATTTACTCAATCCTCATCTAGCCCATTCCTTTCTCTGATAATGACTCTAGCAGTCTTAAGCTCCTGTTTGTTCTTCATCTCAATTATGATTACTTCTGTTTTTCTTCACGATCTCATCCTTTTCTTCTGATTTGTCTCTATCTCTCAGCTCTGAAATCAATACAAGTCAATCAAATCTCTTTATCTTTACCTTCCCAAGGAGGCCGCATCTTGGAAAAGATAGATTCCAATTTGCGAATACCCAACACAAATACCGGACGGATGATTCTGGAGGCAGGTGAAGAGTCCAAACCGGGTGGACCAGACTGTGACCTAGCTAACAAATTGACAAGATGGGATTGAGTATGGCCACTTGTTTGGGATGACTTGATAATCTAAACCATTGATAAACCGTTGAGGTTCCAATGAGAAGTGGGTGAGTCTAAAAGGGTCGGAGGATGATAACTTGAAATCAATGCTTGTCATCTGATGATGATGATCCAAGCTTCAGACCTAGTTCTGGTCTGCTGGGATAGAGTTTGAACCTTGGTTGAGATTATTTGATGATCTCTTGATTCTTGAGGATGATCTGATTGTTATTGGCTTCTTGCTCAGATTACGTATTGGACTCCAACTTGCTTCTATCCTAGCCACCCCTTGACTACAAAAGGCTCATCCTCATCTCACCCCCTTGCCAAAAGAGTTGAATCTCAGGATGAGGCTATTGAAGGCAAACCAGTTAAATGAAAGATGGTTGGCTCAGGTTGAGTGTAGGCTTTTAACCGTGTAAAAAATAAAGATAGCTTGAGCTCTAGTGAGATGAAAGGATTAAAGAATGAGTGAAAGTGGCTTGTAATGTCAAGCATAACGGACCTGAGATCAGGAGGCAAAGGACACTCCGGTTGATTTATTGGCTGACCAGATGATGAATTCCACTTGAGAGAACTGGTGTTTATATAGACTAAATACACTTTAGGCTGACAAGTGGTTGAGTACAAAATGAATAAGGTAAAATTGGCATAAGCAGTTTAAGTGACATGGTAAGTGAAATTCTATGACTAAAGAGTCTGATAGCCATGACTAAACAGTCTGATAATCACAATACTACAAGACAGCCCAGTTACATTTTACCTGTTGTTTTGGTACTTGAAGGATAACAATAATAAGATCAAATCAATCCAATCAATGGTACTCTGAACTCCAGTGTAAGTCACATAAAGAAAACCCAAACTCTAACACTATTTTAGCAACAGGATCTGTTAATCTTTTATGGCGTAAATTTGATCATTCTGTACTCATCCTTCATTTGTACTATTGGTATTGCTTTAAAGCAGACAGATGTGGATGGTTACTGATTTTCCACCATCTGATGATCACGTAGAGAGTTTTTAATAATATTTATGAACACTCTTTGTAGTGTTTTGCGGTCTTCAAAGATCAGAGTCAGTGATTTATTTGGTAATCCTTGATCTTTGATTTATTATTAAAAAATGTTCTAAACTTAATTTTTATTAATTTTATTTTAGTTTTGATATTTTTAGACTATTAATAATGCATATGTCAACTTGTTACATATTCTAGGGAACTTTAACTGGTTTGTAGCTCTTCTGAGCGGTACCTGGTTGTCAGATTAGTCACGACAGATCCAGACGCAGGGACCAGTTAGTACAGATGTGCTGCGTGCGTGGAAGAATTAGCTGCGCGCGGGTCTCTAGTACGCGGGAATCTGCTACTACGAGTATGTAGGGATATGTAATGATGCCGGGCTGCGCGCGGGAATTGTGACATAACACATTTCCACGTGTAACTCCCAAAATGTACACAACACCTCAATTCTGAGTGAATTTTAGGTGTAAACCCTATACGTGACAACACGTGTGAAATTTTAGAATGGCAAAATGGTGCCATACTGGTGTTGTAATTTTTAGTACTTTTCTTTTTAATTATTTTAAAAATATAAGGACTTACTTGGATTTCAAGGGTGGGGTCAGTGAGTGACCCTACCTCCTTTTGGGTGGGGAATTCATTTCTTTAATAATATTTATACATTTCTCACTCCTTCTTTTGCTAATTTAGATATTATTACTTTTATGGTTTTGTGTTGCTCTGACAGGTGGCTCTGTACATAGTAGCAAGCTGACAGAAAGGATCTTGTTTTGAATTGAGGAGTCTGGTCTGACTGTCTCTGGATCCAAATTGGCTGCCTGTGTCCCTGCTCTGGAAATTTTTGGTCACGTGGTCTGCAAGGAAGTAAGAAGAATGGCCCCATCCAAAGCCAACAAAATCCTCTTGGACCACTCCAATCAATCCCACTGAAGTCAGAGGTTTCTTAGGTGTTCTCATTTATGTTTGGATCTTCAGCCCTTCTCTATCCTAAATCTGTATTCCCTTTTATCAATTAACCAGGAAGGAGGCTGAATGGCTTTGGACCCAAGCTTGTGACAATCATTTCAGAAGCTCAAAATGATTTTTTGGAAAGATGTTTTCTTGAAGAAGATCACTTATGGACCTGGAGCTGGCAATATCAAGCTTGCTGTCAATTTGAGTTATCAATCTTTTGGGGCTGTCCTTAACCAGGAAGAAAAAAATGGTTTGGATTGTCCTGCTCTGTATTAATCTCTTCACTTTTCCAATGCAGAATCTAGATACTCCCAGAAAAAACTGGAACTTTGTGGTGTGCGCAAATGTTGAAGAAGCCCTAAAATATTCTCTGGGGTCAAAACTTTGAGTTATAAGTTGACGCACAATCAATCATCAAAATGATAAATGCCCCCAGCCTTCCAAATGCTCCAATGACTTGTTGGGTGGCTTTTATTCAGTTTTTCTCTTTTCATATTGTTAATAGGCCTGGAAAGTCTTTCACCATGCCTGAAGGTTTATCTTGACTTCCTCTATGAGATGAAGAATTGGATGTTGGAGTGGATTTTGACAAGGAGGAACCTTTTATTCAATCTTTCTTCAGCTTTTCCTCTCAAAATTATTCTTGCTTACAGAAAAGTTTCTGGCTTAAATTAGAGCAGTATTTTTCCACTCTCCAAAGACCTCCTGATCTCTCAGGTAAAGATTTTTTATCCCTTAAGAGAAAGTCCTCCAACTTTTTTGTAGAAGGTACTAGGCTTATGAAAAGAGGCAATCCTTGTGCTCTTATTGTTGTCACTATCCCTGCAAAAAAAGATTCAATCTTGGAAATTCTCCATGAAGGACTTTGTCATTGTGGAGAAATGGAAACTTATCAACAAATATCCAAACAATTTGGGTGGCCATCATTGAATAAATATGTCTTTCAATGGTGCAAGAGTTTTGAGGTCTGTCAAAAACCTGATCTTAGGTGCCCGGCTGAAATTTGCTATCCAACTGGGGAGTCCACTGTCTTTGGAAGGATTGCTATGGATGTGGTTCACATTGAGGCTGGTGGAGCTAAGTACCTCATTGTGGCTAGACATGAATTTTCTGGATGGATTGAAACAAAATTCCTTAAGAACCTCAGTTCTGAATCAGTAGCAGCTTTTCTCTATGAGACTTGGAAAATGCACTTTTGCTTGGCCCAATCTTATTCAACATATGGTGGCTTGGATTTTTGTGGCAAACTGGACAAAATGATCCAATTCCTTCCTGGTCAAGATAGGGTGACCACTCCTTATTATCCTGAAGGCCAAGGCATGGCGGAAAGAGGCCATGCTTGTTTGAAGGCTGCTCTTGTCAAACTGGCCGGTGAGAGTGGGAAGAATTAGTGCAAATTTCTTCCTCTGGTCCTTTTCTTTGATTGGATTTGAACTAAACAAACCACTGGATACTCACCCTACAAAATTATCTTTGGTCAAAAGGCTGTCCTTCCTCTGGATCTGGAAATGGAATCTTTCTTAGGTATTTCTTGGGAAAAGGTTTCTTCTACCACTGATCTATGAGTTGCCCAATCTAAGAAACTAGAGCGGAGTGAGGATGTTTGCAGTGAAGCTTATCAGAAGATGATGGAATCCAGAGGAAAATTGGTTCAGTATTGGGAAGATAAACAATAAAAGGAGCTCAGGGACTCTTTGAATACCGGTGATCTTGTTTTAGCTTATAATCAATCCTTGGAAACTCAGTGGGGAAAGATTTTCTATGATTGCTGGAATGATCCTTATTCAGTGGTCTGCCAAGTCAGAGGTGGATCATATGTTTTTGAAGAAATGGATGGTTTTCAGATGGCCAGGAGTTTCTCTGCTGATCAATTCAAGAAATTTCATTGTGGTGGAGGCAACTTAGATCAGAAGTAAGCCCTCCCAATTGTGCACAACCAGGGACATCTGCTGCATCTTTGTTGTAAAACTCTACTTTATGCCACATATGTGAGCACCTGGGACGCCTCCTTTGTTTATCTCTGTCAATTTTAGAACTTTTCTTTGGATGGATCAAGATATTCTTTTCCAATCACCCCCAAGATCAAATGGCCATTCTTTGGTTCAAATAATCTTTCTTCTTCTTTATATATATGTCATCAAACACAAAAGCAGATTAGGGAAAGTCTGTAAGTTGGGGAGAGATGTGGTAACCAAATCTGGACACCTCAGGGCAACACAGAAAATTTAAATTTTTTTTATGATTTTTTATAATTATCATTCATCCTAAAAAAAATTATTTTCTTGCTATGGACGCAAAAAGTTGTTGAATTTCTCATTGCCAATCACCATCAGATTCAAAACTTCATCTCCATTGATCCATCCAAAAACATTGGCTCAAGCCCATCTTGATCATCCACACTCTCATCATCCATTCCAAAATCTCTGGTTTTGATTGAATGGCCTACCAATTTATACAAGCCCATTGGACTTGAGTGAATTCATCAATTCAATTTTCCAAGGAGCTTCAATTCACCCTAGGATTCAATTCCCCAAACACCCTCATCCAAGCATCTCACTCCCACCTCAAATTCTGTCTTGCCTTATTCCTATTTGTTCTACTGTTGAAAACAATGTAATATACCTCATCATCCTCCCAACCCCCTGGGATTTGGTCCACTCAAATCCTCCCACCTGTATCATCCTCCTTACCAATATATCACCCTCCCTCATGATCAAGATTTCTTGGCGCTACTTTTTCAAAGGTCCCATTCATTATCCTCAGAGGATCTTAAGCTTCTTGGCTCTCAGTTTTCTGGAATGATTGTCATTGTCATCTTTTCATCCATCCCAATGAGATTAATTTGAATTGGTCTAGCCAGTCTATTTTCTGGATTAGGCAACATGACCTTCTTACAACTCACCACTCATTATCCCACTCAACCTGGTGTCACTTGGTTTGAATCCAGTGCCTGCGCAGCTGGTGTTGTTGGTGCTGCTCTTTGGTGGTTCCTGAGATGATTGGGCGTTCAGATCAGCCATGGTTTAAGTTTGATAATCCTGATCTGTCTCTCAGTGAAATATTTCTTCTTATTACCATCCCAAAAAAAACTCCAATTTAAGAACAATGATCAAATCACTAGGGGTGATTATACCTTCATAGCCAAGACAGATGAAGTCACCAGACCATCCAATAGTCCTACACTCACCAACCCATCCAATTTCAGTCCAATCAGTATCAAGACTATCTCAACAACTACTCCCCCCTTCCCTGTTCATCTGCGCCGTTGGACGGTCCTCACCACCCTGGACCGCACTCATCTTGCTGCAACCCCCAAGCTTGCTCTGCTTGCACATCTTGTGGTTGTCCGCACGGGGCCCACTGTTGCTCATCCATTGGCTGGGCCCGTCAGACATCTGTCTGTGTGGGCCTCCCTTGCAATCCGTCACCTGCTGCACCCATCATTGGCACGGGCTTGTATCATTTCATTCCTTCTCATTCAGGGTTTTCATTATTTCAATTTTTTTAAGTTGTTGTTTGTTTCTTTTTTTTCATCAGTTCCTTTTTTTTTCTCATGACCAAATTTTTTTTTTTTCAATTGTTGTTGTTTTTTTCCTCCTAACTGTTTAATCACTTGTAAAAAGTCTACAGGGACCCATGGCCCATAAAAGAAGGGGCTCTACCCAACCCTTTTTCCAATCATCCATGGGAGTGTGTGCGTATTTTTCCCCCCAGTATCACAAGTAATTCATTATCATTATCCTGGTTATATCCTTGATTGCCCCCTGATCCATTGATCCTGAAGTATTTGCCCCTCTGTGGCCTGATCCTTATCACCAACCATAGCCTTTCTGGTTGAAGGCAATTATTTCTGTTGGAATTCTTGAGTGTTTTACAACATTCTTTGATCCCTTTCTCTGACCATACTGGTCTTGATCCTTCCTTGATCATTTTTCTGGAGCCAATCACATTGATTGAGGAGGTCTCATTAAGCTTAAAACCTGGAGTGTTATACCTCCTTCTATTTTTCAAAGTTGCATTCTGCCATCATACTCTTGAGTTCCTTGAGAAGTGTTAAGGTTATCCCTGTTCAAGTAAGTTACCTTTTGATTTTAGAGATTCTCAAAACATTGTGCTTTGTCTTGTACGGCCACCCTCAGTTATCTGGTACCCTTCAAGTGCTTGATTGCAGAGAGTTGGGCGGTTTCATTGAGAACCTGGAGGTTGGTTGGGGTTTGAGTTGATCATCCCCAATCTTCTGCTGACAACCAGAGGTATTAGCTTGTGGGTGTTGTTTACATAAAACAGCTTTGTTCTTTTGAACCTTAAACAACCTTTGACTTCTTTTGTTCCAATAACTCCCACACAATATTCCTCAGATAGTGCTGTTCCATTTCTACAGAATATTATCAAACTTTATCCTTTACCCCTTGATTTCTCACTCAAAAAGGTCTGCACCTTGATCTTGGTTACATTTAAATATTTTTGTAACAGTCAGGAGGGCGTCCTAAAGAGCACCTTTCCCCTCCACAGAACTTCCATGGCCTAGCACAGTTTGGAATCTTACACTGTGGAATTGGAGAAAACCTCCAATGCCGTTCTAAACCACCTGCAGATCCAACTTAATGAGCAGAAGATGGCCCGCAATCAATCCCAAGAGGGTAACTCTCTGACTCTGCTCAAGGATGCCTCTAAGAAGTGCAAACCAAGGGAACACAACACCCAGGCTAACCACCCCAAGAGAAAATTCTGCATTCTCTATCTGCATTTGAGGTCTCCTCCTTTAAATATCAATGGATGCAAAACCATCAAATATCTACCTTATACTCAAAAACCAATCCCTTCCTTTTCATCCTGGACTATGTGAGAATTACTGGCCCAAAAGCTTAGTCAAAGAGCATCATTTAAAGAAAAAGGAATGCTGAGACAATAATGTCTTATGATTGATCCTTAATCTCAGGCGGAGGCAATGGAACACTTGTGAATGTGAATGAATTGATGAATGAATTGATTGAAAACAGCAAGAAGAAGAGCTCCTTAAATACAGAAGATTGTTCTCATGTGGAGCTCATGTAATGAAAAGCCAAAGGCAAAAATTACGCCCCAAATGTGCTCTAAAGGCTCTACAAGCACTGTTACTTGGTTTGGGTTTACTCAGCCCACTTGGAATCAGTTCTGAACCCCTTTGACTTTCAAATCATCCACTGAGCGGCTCTCTGCGCAGCTATCAAATCCTGAAACTTAGTAAACCGCGCGTCCCCATACAAACTTGACTGCACCAGGGGGGCTCTCTCTCATCTGATCATTCTGGTCATTTGAACCTCACCGCAGCAGATTGCCTTTCAGTTTTTTCAATCCCATTTTCTTCCAACTCTTTCATTTATCTCTATTTTCCTTCCTATTCTTTTATCCTCAACTTCTCTTTTCTTCTTTTTCATTTCCTTGTTCTTTACTCTATAACTCAACGTTGTAACATCCTCAACGTCACCAAGTTTCCATCAACCACTCAACCAACTTCTCAACTTGACCTGATCCAATTCACTCCTACAGGCTCACCAGGCTCACTCTTTCAACTGTCTGGTATGATTTCAGTTCAATCTTGTCCAATCTTCTGATTGTTCTTCATCTCCTCTTTTTTTCATCTCATACTTCAACTCATGCTATTGTTGTTGTTCAGTTTGTTCCTAGTCCCTTCAATGTGATAATTCTTATCACCTCTCACCTACTCAATTTACATTGACCAGCCTGTATGGGTCAAATTTGGTGTTTCCACCCTCACAGGGCTGAACCAGCCCCTTTCTGTTCAGACCCTGGCTGGTGGTCTATTACAACCAGCCCTGTTACCTGGTTACATCTCTTTTCTAACCATACTTTCCCTTTCTATACAATCGCAGGTCTGGTTTCCTCCTGCAACCAGGCCCCTTGCACTCAAAATTGCCAGGGTGGACCCAGATTCACTCTGGGTCTGGCCAAGTATTCCTGAGGGGGGGGTGTAACTGGCAGGCGCGCGCGCTTCCCACCTCCTTTGCTCAAATCCGCTGTTGAGGTGATTGAATCCTCCTCCAGGGGCCCTGGGGGTTTTCACAAAGAAGGTGGGCTGGGTGGGGGTCAGGCCCACCCAGCCCCATTTCCACCTGCGTAACAAGGGGGGGGGGGTGGGGAGATGGCCCATCTTAATTGGTCTTGAGGTGAGGGGGTGATCAAGTTCCCTACCACGTTGCTGGTGGCCTTTTTTTCAACCTGCTGGCTGGTCTGGTACAGGAGGGACCACCCATCCTCCCACCCCTGCTTGGTTGCAAGGGGAGGGAGGGAGGCAGGGGCCACCAGTCACTGTGGCCGCAACCAGCCGGGTGGAACCACCGGGGCTGCAGCCCAGCCCACAGTGGGTGTAGGGACTCCAAAGAGAGTCCCCTGCCCCTTAAAACAGCCCCACGCAGGCCTTCAGGCCCCACAAAGGGCCCCAGGTGAGAAACAAGCGGCCCTGAGCGGGCCACAACATGGGTGGCAGCCCCAATTGGCGGCCAATGCCCAATGACCCCAAAAAACATACTTTGGCGGGCCCTCCCATCTGGCCAAGTATTTCAATAATAATCCTTGGTCCCATAAATGCCCAGATAAGCCCATCTGGCTAAGGTGGCTTTTCAAGGCTCATATCTCAATTGAATTGGAAAACTTGTTTTGAAGCCCAAATGCCCAAAAACAATAACATCCACATAGGCCCATGTGGCCCATGTGATGTCCAATGGGCCTTTGAGGCCTATTTTTGCATCCCATTTGTATTAAAAACTAATATTCACATTAACTGAGTCCATCCTTATTTTAACAAACCCCCTTAATCCAAAAGGGATTCCATTTGCATACTAGACAAAAAACCTTGATGTTTGTTCCTATCTAATGCCTTGGTTAATATACCCACAATCATTGCTCCAGTGGGCATGTATGGTAAAACTATCTCTTTGCAGTTTACTGCATCACATATATAGTTATATTGAACATCAATATGTTTTGTTCTTGAATGGAACACTTCTTTCTCTGCCAAAGAAATGGCACTCTGATTATCAGAATACAATAATGCAAACCCTTGTGGCTGATTTGTATCCTCTAAGAACTTTCTCAACCATTTTTCTTCCTTTAAAGCTCACAGGTACGCTCTTTACTCTTCTTCTGTTGGTGAAAGACTTATTGCTGAAAACATTTTGGAAATCCATGACACTGAATTCTTCCCTAAGAAGAATACAAAACCACTTGTTGATTCCCTAGTGTTACCATCTGCCCAACTTGCATCAGATAAACAACCAAGTAAAAGTTTTTTGACTTTGAAAACTGCACTCCCAGACTGATTGTTCCTTTAAGATACCTCATAACTCTCTCAAAAGCTGACCAATGCCTCGTGCTAGGTCTCTCTAAGTGTTGCAAAAAAAACACAAATTGAAATGCAATATCTGGCCTTATACACTGCCCAAAATAATTTCAAGATCCAATAGCCAACCTACAATCATTCCTGGAGTGAACAAACTCTAGATGCTCTTCATATGGAGACTTTTCTAACTAAATGTTAGACTGCATTGGAGTACCAAACTCTTTTGCATCCCCTAAGGCATACTGCTTAAGTACAGATGAAAAATAATGGTTCTGATCCAACTTGATCCAATTCTTGATCTTACTAACTTTCATTCCCAGAACATGCTGTGCCAGACAAAGATCTTTTATCTTGAACTCCATTTTGAGTTTTGCCATGACTCTCTCCTTACCATTCCCAATAATGATAATGTTGTTGACCCAAAAAAACAAGATTGCATCCTTTCTTGCAAAGAGAAAACGGTTGGCCTCACTTTTCCTGAAACAAATCTCCATCAGTTTCTTACTCATAGTGTTATACCATGACCTAGCTGCTTGCTTTAATCCATACAGGGATTTACACAGATTGAGGATATATTCACTTTTATCTGCTGAGAGGATACTTCTCACACAGATTTTCTTCATATTTTCTGGCTTTGTGTATACCAGCCATTCCTTGAAACCATCAGGAATTGACATATACACAGTCTCCTCCTCTCCAAATTTTGAATTCAAGTATGCAGTCACAAAATCAGCTTGTCTGATTTCTTCACCAAACTCCACTTCCAAAGCAATGATATACCTTAATGTGGAAAGCCTTCAAGTTGGCAAGAAAGTCTCCTGGTAATCAATACACTCTCTCTGCTTGAATCCCTGTAAAACACATCTAGACTTTAACCTCTTCAAAACTTCATTAGTATCAAACTTTTTAGTCAACACTAATCTAAAACCAACAATGGTCTTTCCCTGTGGAAGTTAATCCTGCTTAACCACTTCAAACACACTATAATTCTCCAGAGAATCAAATTCCTCAAAAATAGCTGTCTCCCAATTGGCTATCTTTTCAGAATTCATACCTTGGCAAAAGCTATTTGGGTTAACTCTCTTAACCATCTCTGAACCTAACTTTAGAATCTCATTAAGCATACACTGTTCCCAAATTTTATCTTCCTCATATTCTGCAGAGGCATAATGGAACTTCCATTCCCCAAACCTATCAACAGGTATTCTCACCCTGCCACTCCTTCTAACTGGAGGTGGAGGCTCATCAGACTCCCCTGAAGCAGGTACCAAACCCTCCTGTGGCACATCTGCCATCTCAAAATCATCATTAATGAAATTCTCCCCAGCCCTGCTGGTGAAATAGTCTCTAATTCTATTTCCTGCTGTGATTCCTGAACAGCAAAATCTTCACTCATCTTGAGTGGAAAAGTAAATTCTTCAAATTTTACATCCCTACTACGGATAACCTTTCTTGTCCTTGGAAAATAAATCCTATATGACTTACCTATTAAATCATAGCCTACAAGTGCCTGTAAGCTTGCTACTATTGCAGAGCAAGCTGCAAAAGTAACATAAATAACATAAAAATAATAATAATACAATTAAACTAAGAAGGAGTAGGGAAACTAAAAATATTATTAAAGAAATGGATTCTACACCCAAAACTAGGTAGGGTCACTCACTGATCCCACCCTTGAAATCCAACTCCTTCTTTTTTGAATAATTAAGGAAAGAAAGACCAAAATACTTCAGCTCCACTATTGAGCTTATTGGTCAATTAAATATTTCACACACATTGTCATGTATAGGTTTCACACCTAAAATTCAGTCAGAATTGAGGTGTTGCGTATATTTTAGGAGTTAGGGACGGAAATGTGTTCTGTCACAATTCCCACGCGCAGCCATGGCAGCCAATGCACCCGCGCACGGCTGAGATACAGCCCTGTCACTCTTTCAAGGTTTTGTAAGCAGCCCCGGGCCTCTGAAAAGTACGCAGCCGCGGGACTACGGGTTGACTAAGTGACAGGCCGCCTGAGAAACTGAGGTACCGCATAAACATGCTGAAACCCACATGGGAACATTCTACATATGTAATAAATTTTCCCCTGGATAGTAGATAGTATAAAAGTACATAATATCATATAAAAATACTTAAATAACCCTTATACGTATTTTTTATTAAATATAATTCAAATTACCAAGAATTTCAAAAATAGGACAATGAAAACTTCTAAAAATATATTAAAATACTTTAATATACTATTATGAGAATTTCTAGACATAAATATTTTTGTGACATACTAAGAAACCTAACGATGTCAAAATGTTACAAGAATTCCCATGAATTATATTTTTAATTAATTATTTTAGTAAATCAACTGAAACTCTAAAATAAGGAGTAAAATCAATATCATGAATTTACTAAAATTATTTAATACATAATGAGAACTCATCTGAAATCAAAATGTCCGTAGGAATGTCAATTAAAATAATTATTAACTTAATGGGAAAATTTACTAAGGATAATTAATTAAATAATGACATAAACAGGACAGATTAGTGTTATTCACACATTGTAATATCAATTATAAAGTAGAGTGATTCCTATACCCTGGGGAATTAGATGCTACCCTTGCTAAAGCACCAATTAAACGTGACAGGCTACCACTGGTTTCCCTGCTAGCCTCAGTGTCTGTCCTTATGAGCCCCTGTACCCCTCAGAAGGACAATATTGGGACTCAAAAAGCTATAAATAAAGGGCTCTTTTGAAGATATTGATGGGCAGAGACCCAGTTTTATTTATATCCAGACACCGTGCCAAGGTAATCAAGTACTTATAAGAGATAGGTAAGTGATTTATGGCTTAATCTGATTAATAATATCTGTCCCCAACCTCTTTATATCAATTTAAAACTCTGAACAACCTTATAACCCCAGTATACAGGTTTAACACATCAGTTCACGCCCCAAACAGATACCCAAAGGATCTAATAATATACCAGTGATTTTTATTATCCTTTCTCTGTTGTGGAAGCTTTTTTTCATAGCCCTGCCACTCCACTGTGTATTTTATATACATATTATCTTTGGGCAAAATATTGTTTAAACTAAAGCGCCCAAAGTAACCAGGACTACGTGTTTTCATACTGAAATCCCTGAAGAGAGGTGTTAAAGATCCCCAATATAATTGTGTCCCCTCTATAAAAAAATATTTAATAACCAATTTATCTACATTGATTTATAACAATAAACCATAACCAAACCAATTAACCTTGCAATAAGCTTAATCCAAATATTTTACAGAGTTTTGCTGCATTTATTAAATAATATATTTATTATTTATTCTATCACCTCTGGTAGCTAAAGTATAGCAAGGTTCTTGGCATCCAGGAGGCGGACAGTTCTGCTGTTCTGACTCTAGGATCTAACTTACCAAACATCTCATTATGGTGGACACTATAATACACTAAGAAACCACTTTTTCTTAGGTGTGACGTTTTGGGGTAAAACTTCCAAAAGTGATAATGCAGCCTCTTCCTATTAAAAATTACTATATTGTGCAACAGAAACACTGTGCACATTAAATAAGCCCATGAAAACTTTGGTAGACCAGATTGAGCTATGATAGTTCTGAATTTGTCCAATAAATTCCTATTCATCCTCTCAACCATTCCATTTTTTTGTGGAGTACTAGCAGTAGTAACTATATGAGTGATGCCATAATCACTCAACAGTTTCTCGAAATCTTTACTCACAAAATCACCCCCTCAATCTGTATAACCCACTTGATCTCCTTCATCAAAAAATTCTTTTTTGCAGACTTTGAAGATTACTGAAAACTCCTCTGTGGTCTGATCCTTTGATCTTATTGGTTTTACCCAAACATAATTAGTTGGTTTATCAACCAAATTGATGAAGTATCTTGCCCCTCCAAGGGACACTGCTGTAAATGGCCCTGCCAAATAAATGGAAAGTTCCTCTCTAGTAACTTCTGTGTGATCTCTACTCTGTGAGAACCCATTTCTGGTCTTGGCCCCTAAGTTACAACTTTCACAGTTGCTGTCCTTCACCTTACCCCAACTTCTATTGTGAGAAAAAATGCTCAGAGCAAAATAATTGAACAAGTTAGCACAGAGCAACTTATTCCAAACTTTTCCACTCAAGATAGTTCTCCCATTTAAATAAATAGCAAAATTATCTTGTTTAAGAAAGCAAATCTGGAACCCTTTGTTCCAGAGAACTCCAAGAGACACAAGGTTATAAGGCAGATCTGGTACATGGAAAAATCTCTCAAAAGATATTTTGAAACCCAAGTGATTTGCAAGAATAAGTTTTAAAATTCCTTTAATCTTAATTGTTCTTCCTTTTTTGGCAAATATTTACAACACCATCAAAATATCTAAGATTTGAAAACAAATTTGGCTTAAAAAACATGTGGTCTGTACAACCAGAATCAATCAAAAAAAGAACATCCTTCTTCAATCCTCCTGTAAGGAAAGAAAAATTATCAGCCACTGATAAGTTCTTATCATCAAGCTTAAGATTACCCACTTCATAATCAATCCATTCCATTTCTTGATCCTGAATGAGCTTTGCCTTCTTGTTGGGACATGTTCCTCAACAGCGTGTTCTGATGGGCATACCAATGCCACCATAGCAATTTTCTCCATTTCAAGGTTGACCTCCTTGTCTTCCTTGTCTTCTTCTTCAGAACTCTTCCTCTTCCTTTCCTCCTTGCAATCGTTTGCATAGTTCCCCTTCTTCTGACAATCAAAACATAAGACCTTTGATAAATCCCTCTTGGCCTTTTCCCTCTTTACTGATTTTCCTGTCTTGCCAACCAGAGCAGTTACTGTGCCCTCCTTCATCTGAAATTGAAGATCATCCTTTTAAATTATCTTTGGCACATCCTCTTCACCAGGAAGTGGATCCAATTGTGATGTAATCCTAACCAAGGACTAATACTCTTTTAGTAGCTTCTGTAAAATTAAGAGTGACAAACACTCAGGATGCATGTTCAGGCCAGATGAATTGAACTTAGCAATGCTTGATCTTGCCTTGCCAAAAAATTGTTTACAGTTGAAAAATTTCAGCTTAAACAACTTATTGAAAGCAATCCTATTCTGATGAACAGACTTTCCAGCATACTTGGCCTTGAGTATCTTCCATATAATGCTTCCCATCCTCTTTTGTTCCTCTTTCAAAGTCTCAGCAACCCATGCCATATGAATTTCAACCAAATGCCTAAGAATGAGATGGTAAGACTTCTTCTCTACCTCTGAACTAATCAAGCTATCATCTGCATCCATAATCTCCCCAAAAAAAATTTTGTCAACCTCACTGTCAATTAAGACAGAAAAAGCACTATAGTTTTGACCATTCAAAACAATCTTGGTGGAGCTGGGTTCTGGGATATAAGATATCTTCTTGGAAAACATGAGGTCCTTGAGGTTGTCCAAAGTAAGCTATAAGGGTCTATCTTGCTTGGAAATAATGATGATTTTGGTACTGATAATGTGTGAGAATTACTGGCCCACAAGCTTAGGCAAAGAGAATTACTTAAAGCATAAGAAATGCTGAGACAATAATTTTGTATGATTGATCCTTAATCTGAGGCAGAGGCACTGGAAAACTTGTGAATGTGAATGAATTGATCAATGAATGGATGGAAAAAAGCAGGGAGAAGAGCTCCTTAAATACAAAAGATGGTGCTGATGTGGAGCTCATTTAATGACAAGCAAAAGGAAAAAATTCCTCCCCAAATGTACTCACAGGCCCTAAAAGCCCTGTTAATTGGTTTGAGCTTACTCAAACCACTTTGAATTAGTTCTGAAACCTTTTGACCACCATGTATAGGTTATATTTGGTGTTTCCACCCTCATAGGGCTGAACCAGCCCCTTGCTGTTCAGACCCTGGCTGATTCTCTATTACAACCAGCCCTGTTACCTGGTTACATCTCTCTTCTAACTGTACTTGCCCTTTCTATACACTCACAGGCCTGGTTTCCTCCTGAAACCAGGCCCCTGGCCCTCAAAATGGCCAGGGTGGACCCAGAATCACTCTGGGTCTGGCCAAGAATTCATGAGGGGGGGGGTGTAACTGGAAGGCATGTACCCCCCCCACTCCTTTGCTCAAATCTCTCCAGGGGCCCTGGGGGTCCTCACACAGAAGGTGGGCTGGGTGGTGGTCAGGCCCACCCAGCCCCATTGGTCTCCTACCCCTTGTTAATGGGGGGGGGGGGGAGATTGCCCCATATTAATTGGTCATGAGGTGTGGGGGTGATTAAGTCCCCTCCTACTTTGCCAGTTGCCTTTTTTGCAAACGGCTGGCTTTTCTGGGAGAGGAGGGACCAGCCATCCTCCTTCCCCCTTGAAACAAAGCAAGGGGAGTGAGGGAGGCAGGAGCCGCCAGCCCCTGCAGCTGCGACTAGCCAGGTGGCGCAACTTTAAGTTTTTGAGGCTAAAAGGAAGTTTTCAATTTAATTTGAATGCAAAGAAATAAGAAAGGAAGCACAACAATAGAAGCTTAGAAATACCTAAAAGGACCAGTCAGAAACTGGATCAGGTACAGAAGAAATACAGCGTTTAATAAAAGGGACAGCAGGAGTAGCAGACTTGTTGTGGCTTAGATTGATGAAGTTGATAACTTGGAGGAACACAGGTTCAAGCGGGTTATTTGTGAGTAAATTCAGGATGGAAATAATCAGGAAACAATATTTGTAAATGAGACATGATAAACGTAATGAAACAAAAGAGGGACATACCTGACTCAGAAACATGGGTTAAGTGGTGCAAGCTTGTGGTTTCACAAGGGAAGATTTTCCCCAGGATCTGAGTTTGGGTTCCTACTTATACCAGGCCTGCGTGTTGGGATTGTTGGAGTTGGAGTATCTGCAGCCTTTCCCTGTTGGGGATTCAGATGGTTTGAAAGTGCGCGGATTCAGATGGTTTGACAGTGGAGAGGTGGAGTGATATCAATTTGAGAATTTTGGTAAGTTGTGCTGGGAATTCAAAATCCTCCCTTACTCAAATTATTCTTTGATCTTCAGGCTCTTGAGCGCCTGTTGTAGCGTCATTCTGGACACCTGTTTTGTGAGGATTTTTGCCAGATTCCTCTTTGAGGGTTGTTGATGTTCTCATTCCATTTCATCTTAATGTCAGATGTGATACTGTGTTTGTTTTCTTCTTTCCCATCTATTTCAATTCTCATGCATTGCTCGTCAAGTTGTTGTCTGTCCAATTTTCCTGTGTGACGAGCTGTCACCTATCTCATACCTGTCACCTACGACTCTCAAGCGACCTCTTGACTCAGCACATAAAGGACAAGCAACCGTCCTCTGTCCTACAAGTGAAGACTCAAACTCAACCACTTGGAAAGCTTCACCTACTCGAATTTGATCACCAAATCATCTGAACACAAAGACTAGACTGAAAAAATGGTCAACTCAACATTCCTCTGAACTAATCTATCAACTCCTTCAGCTCAGTATCTTGGTTGGATCAGTCAACAACAAATCCTCAAACTTCTCTGTTCTACTTAAGGTCCTTAGAGGTCATAACCCGGCCTGTAGAACTATCAGTCTCTGTTTGTTTTCCTTCCTGTTCATTTCTGTTTTGTCATCTGCTCTTTATATCATGTACACGGTATCTAACCCTTTCCTTGAATCTGAAATGAATCAGCCTGGTCTAGGTTTCTTAATTCATCAAAAATTTTACACGGTTAAAAGCCAAATATGGATCACCCCAGCTCATCTGGCACAAATCAAATAACTGAAACACCTGGACCAGGAGGAGGAGGAGAAGGTAATTTTAAGGCTTTGGCTCTGAAGTCCCTCATGGAATTCACCCCACTACTCACCAAGACAAACTACTCAATCTGGCGAAAGAAGATGGAAAGATTGTTTAAAATGCGCGGAATCCTTGACCTCATCAACTCAAACAACCCATATACTGAAATCCCAGACAACAAAAAAATGGCTGGATATATCATGTCTAAACTAGATCCAGAAACCCATACTAACATCATAAGCTCAGAAAACGAAGATTTGACCAAGCTAATTTGGCTGGCAGCTAAGAACCACTTCGCCTCCAGTCAAGGAGCCAATTGAGCTCAAACATTCTTCAATTTTCTTTACCTGGCTTTTGACAAAAATGATATCAAAAGCTTTGCAACCTCAGTAAGAACCCACTTAGGAAAACTCAACAAAGTTGGAATAGAGCTACCGGCCGACATCCTCAGTTACCTGATTCTATTCAAATTGCCTGAGTCACTCAAGGCAATCTGCTCTCAAATCATGCACTCAGGACTGCAACTTGTTAACTGAAGACCCAGCGGAGCTGCGCAGTTTCCGTTGCGCAGATTCCCGACTGTAGTTGTGAGAGCTCCAGGCGTCCTCTCCGAACCGAACAACTAGATCCCCTGAGGAACCTGATTGATCAATCCACTCCTCGGTCTCCGCTCTCTCCCTTGATCCGAATCCCCTCTCAGTCACCTCTGTATCCCTGTCTCACCACCTCACCCTTACCGGACGCAGTGCCGCACGCGACCCCACCTTGGCAACGTAGCTAACTCCAGGAGGAGCAACTTCAACTAGACCCTCCACCACGAGCTCCACGTCAAGTCCGCTAGCAGTGCCTTCAACCTAGGTGACCTATTGCATTCACTACCTCTCTTGTTGTCTTTCTTTTGTTTCCATTATTCTTCAATCTCTATCATCCATAACTTACACTCATTTATGTCCTCTTTATTCCAATCATGTACTCAGACTATACTGTTACAAGAGTTGATGATTTAATTGAAATAAAGAGACTCTCAAGAAACTTCACATGGTAGCGAGAGTCCTCTCTTGATTCAACATAACCAACTCTTGAACAGATAAACGGTTGAAGAACTCCAGGCACCCCCAATGGCTGAAAGTGCAGGACATCCCATTCACATCCCTAACTCCGACGACTCCGACGATGACTACTCCACAAAATCTAAAATAATAAAACTAAACAGACACAATTGGCACGACTGGAAGAATGCCTTCAAAGACATCATCATTGGTAAAGGTCACAAAGAGATCCTTGACAACGAGTGGATAAAAGCCAACTCGGAAACAAAGACTTACCGACGAAAGAATGCCCTTGCTCTCAGCCTCCTGAGGAACTTGGTCAAAAAGGACCTTCTATTCTGTGTCAAGTCCAGCAAGTCCAACTTTAGCAAAGCCTACAAGCTTCTAGCAAGTGAATGCGGAGAAAAATTGCTGATTGTCATAGGTGACGCTCTCATCCGGCTAGTCAACATCACGTACAAACCGGGTAGAAGCCTACGAGAACACACGTCAACGTTCAAGGACGCCTATGTCAATCTTACTGAGATGATAGAAGGACAGCCAACCAAGGACCAAATCATGAAAGTATCCTTGGCCCTGGCGGCAGTGTTCTACATCAAGAGTCTGAGACAGGACAACTTAATCTCGAACATCACCTTGACCCTGTATGATATACGACCCTTTACGCTAGAGGCAGTATTGACTTGGGTGTTACTGGAGGACTCACGACGAGAGTCTAATTCTGCTCACTCAAGCTACTACGCCCAAAACTATTCGCGTCGATCCCGTCAAACCGAACGTAATACTCAGGTCAACAGGGTCAACAAGACTCCTCCACCGCCGGCTTTCCATCCTCGCTCTGTTGCTCCCACAAGGAGAAATCCTCAACATCTCGCACAGCCTACCTCCCTCGCATCCCAAATAGAACGGCTGGACCGCGAGCTGAAACTTCTTTGGTCATAACACTCCGTGAACATAGCTGAGGAATGCACGGAAGGAAGGACGGAGGAGGATCTGACCAACGAGGGGCTAATGACCGTGGACCAGTCTACCGACCCAGACAACTGTGGATTCCTCATATGTGAAGACACTCTCTATAACACCTCAATCGCCAGCAACCCCAGGTGCAAATTAGTCTACAACTCAGGAGCATCAAGATCTACCGTCTGCAACATGTCACTCCTAGATGATCCCACTCCAGTTACAAAACAACTGAATACCTACGGGGGCCGCATTGAAATTACGCACGTTGGAAAGCTCAAAATAGGAGGAACAACCATATATCCCGTGTTCTACGCTCCAAACGGACCACGTCACCTCATCTCCGCTAGTCAGCTTGAAGATCACGGTCTGCGGGTGGTTCACAAGCATTGCACGGTCCTTGTCAAACTGGCCAATCGAATAGTCTATCGATTCCCACGCATAGGTAATCTTTAGGTCTCCTATCACTCCCCTCCATCTCCATCCGAACTCTGCCTTGCGAATGTAACCAATACCAATGTGGATTGGCACATCACTCTTGGACACCCGTCAGACGCATACCTCAAAAAGTTCCTATGTCTCCATGGCATCGCAATGCCGAAGCCCTTCCCATCCACGAGCTGCTGCAACATCTGCTCCGAATGCAAAATCCAGCGCAAGTCACACTCCAATCCGTTACCTGTGTCATTGAAGCTGTTCCAACGCCTCCATATGGACGTTCTCCAGATCACCCCTCCCTGCAAACAGTCGGCCTCGTACATCCTTGCAATCATTGACTATTTCTCCAGATTCAATTGAATATACATCCTTAAGAGCAAATCCGACGCCAAGGAGAAGATCATGAGCTAGATTCACAAGATAAGAAATCAGCTAGATGTCACTCCGGCATTCTTACACTGCAACCGGGGGGGCGAACTCTCGTCAACAAAGCTCCGCGACTTCCTGTCAACCCAAGGCATTGTTCTTGAACAGGGACCCGCTGATTCGCCACAATCAAATGGGTTGGCCAAACTTTTCAACCAAACCATCTTGACTAAAATGAGGTGCGTACTGGCGCAATCCGAGGTGCCGATCAATTACTGGGACAAAGCCGGGAGGTACTCGTCGATGCTCATCAACATGCTACCATCCTCGTCGCTTGGCTGGAAATCGCCGGTTAGCACCCTACTTGGTGTCAATGAAACTGTGGAACCCGTCCGCAAGGTACTGACCTTAATTACGTTTGGCCTTAAGGTGCACATTCACAGCCCCCCTGCGTCCAAAATCGAGGTAAGGTCCAAACCGCTCCTTTTTCTGGGGTACAAATTGTACTCGGACGCCGGCAGATTTCTGGATCCAACCAAACAGAAAGTGGTGGTAAGCCGTGATTTCACGCCTACACGGGTTGTTTTCCCATATAACTCTGCCCAGTCCCTCAAGAAATCTCCGTCTTTGCTCCCGCAGACTATCTCTTGGATGCCTGTTGTTTCAAACAATGACCCGCCTGCTACCTCCCCCGAGCTCATACCAATCTCTTGGTCCCGCACAAGTCCCACCGTAATGCTGAATCTGCCGCTCCTGGCGCTCCAGAGACATCCTCACCCCCGATCTCAAGTCATACACCCCCATCCAGCCCAGTCGACGTGGCCCCAAGAACAAACGCTCCGGAAACGCTCCCCGTACCTGCCCCCGCGCCTAAGGGTTATGCTTATGTACCCTACTATGACAAGGCCCCCCGAGATGTCTCGTCCAATATCAACGTCACGGCTATCCTGTCTGGTTCAAGGCGACTGCGTGTCTCTTGGCTCAATGACAACGACACGGAAGAGGATGCCCTTATCAGTGAGGTAATTTTGGTAGAAAAGGCTCTTGGGGACCCAGAAAAACGACCCAAGTGGATGGAGTCAATGACAAATGAAAATGAATCACTTCTGATGCACAAGACGGGTATGCTTGTTCCCCAACCTGAAGACGATAAAGTCATCGGCGGCATGTGGCGGCTGGTTTGTAAAAAGAATGAATTTGGTGAAATCACCCGGCGGAAATCAAGATGGGTTTTCTTTGGTAATCACCAGGAATACCCCTGGCATTACCTTGACACCTACTCCTTGGTCGGTTGTAGTGAGTCCCTTAGAGCTCTTCTCTCCGCCACTGTTCAAAATGGATGGCATGCGTTTCAATTTGACATCAAAACTGCCTTTCTCTATGGCAACATCAACGCGGTGATCCACGTGGCGCAGGTGGCGGGTTTCGAAGTACAGGGTAAGGAGGACTGGGTGTGGAGACTCAACAAGTCCCTGTATGGCACCAAGCAGGCCCCGAGGTGCTGGCGTACTCACCTTACAAAGACACTCTTGTCGCTTGGGATGGCTCCGTCGCCCGGCAATGAATCAATCTTTGTGAACCAGTCTAAGTCAATGCGGATGCACCTCCATGCAGATGACGGCCTGGTTTTAGGCCCTGACAGGGATGAGATCAAACGGTTCCTGAAGCTCTTGGGGGGGACTTACAAGATAAAACTCCAAGAACTTCCGACCCAGCACTTGGGCTACACCCTTGAGTGGAACCTGGACGGCTCTCTCAAACTTCACCAACGCGACTTGACCAAGAAGGCGCTGAAAGACTTCGGTTTCAAACACCTCAATGCCGTGAAAGCCCCCGCACCGATGAATATACACAAGGTAGTGGCACAAGACTCACCCGAGTTTGACGTCAAGACCATGCAGAAGGCATTGGGTACCCTAGTACACCTGGCTATTCGCACAAGACCCAACATTCAATTTAAGTTCAACTTGCTGTCTCAGTTCGCCAACAAGCCAACTCAAGCCCAGTGGAAGATGGTGAAGCACCTATTTCAATAATTACAAGGAACAAAGTCGGTGGGCCTTCTTTTCACCAAGTCCACCAACCCACAAAATCAGCTGTGTGGATGGGCGGAAGCTGACTACGGCAGGTCCATTACCACCCAAAAGTCAACATCCGGCTATGTTATCACCCTGTTTGGCAACCCCATAAGTTGGACCACGAAGAAACAGTTGATTGTTGCCCAATCCACTACGGAGGCGGAATTTGTGGCAATCAACCTGTGTGAGAAACAAATCAGGTGGCTATCCACTCTCATCATCGGACTTGGCATCCCAATAGCAAAAACAAAGATCAAAAATGACAACCAGGGGGCTAACTTTATAAGCAAGGAAGCCCAACTGAACCCAAACTCACAACACATCAAGGTCCGGTTTCAGTATGTACGAGATCTCGTTTCCAAGTCTCTACTCTCTGTTGAACACACGCCATCCAAGGATATGATTGCCGGCATACTCACGAAGCCCCTCGGGTACTTCAAAGTGGTACAGGCCAGGCTCCAACTACACCTCACCTCCGCCGAATCTAGGAGGAGTGTTAACTGAAGACCCAGCGGAGCTGCGCAGTTTCCGTTGCGCAGATTCCCAACTGTAGTTGTGAGAGCTCCAGGCGTCCTCTCCGACCCGAACGACTAGATCCCCTGAGGAACCTGATCGATCAATCCACTCCTTGGTCTCCGCTCTCTCCCTTGATCCAAATCCCCTCTCAGTCACCTCCGTATCCCTGTCTCACCACCTCACCCTTACCGGACGCAGTGCCGCACACGACCCCACCTTGGCAACGTAGCTAACTCCAGGAGGAGCAACTTCAACTAGACCCTCCACCACAAGCTCCACGTCAAGTCCGCTAGCAGTTCCTTCAACCTAGGTGACCTATTGCATTCACTACCTCTCTTTTTGTCTTTCTTTTGTTTCCATTATTCTTCAATCTCTATCATCCATAACTTACACTCATTTATGTCCTCTTTATTCCAATCATGTACTCAGACTATACTGTTACAAGAGTTGATGATTGAATTGAAATAAAGAGACTCTTGATAAACTTCACACAACTCTCTGTCTCCCTGGTACTCGATCATCTGGTCCAACACAAGAACAAAGTTCAGGCAAAACTGCCCAAGACGTCCGACACTAACTCCACCTTGTATCACTCTAATCATCAAAGAGAATCAAATTACCCAAGATGCCTGGATGGAAAGCACAACCCGGCGGTGAAGTCCCATTCTCAGTCCTCCTTCTGGATTGAATTTCCTGAACTGAAACCCAATAACCCCCCAAACAAAGCAAGACGGGGACCTAAAAAGAAACCACAAGAAGAATCGCACTTCTACAGCTTCTACTGTGCTCCAGACAAGGCAAAAACAGACTTTGAAGAACGTTACATTCTAGACAGCGGATGCTCAATTCACATTTTTTGAAGCAAAGACTTCTTCATCACGCTGGCAGAACGCTCAGGAGACAATACCATTAAAACAGGGAAAAGAGGAGAAGGGATATCCATCAAAGGGCTTGGCACCATAGCAATCTTGGACAGAGCTAAGCAAATACGCTTAGATAATTCAGCTTGGGTTCCTGAAGCTACTTTCAACCTCATCTCTCTCGGAGCCCTGCTAAACAAAGGCTGCGTATTACAAGTTAACACCAAAACCAAGCCGTCCTCCTTCTGTCTCTGCTTCAAAGGTAGATCACTACTGACAGGCATCACAGAGAATAATCTTCTAGTCATCAAGTTTGGTCCCTCAAGCCAGTCTCAGCCTCTCCAGTGTTAATTAACACAAACGGACATAACTAGTCTTCACAAGAAACTTGGTCATGCTAGCATTAAGCGCATGGAAAAACATCTTGGTCATAGCATTAGTAAAACTCTGGCAAGCAACTTTCAATTTCTAGCCTGCAACAAGGCAAAGATCTCAAGAATTCCCTTTGACAGTACTCAAGCCCCTGCCTTGAGGGTTTTTGACCAACTTCAACTGGACCTGATGGGGCCCCTGAATCCAACCAGCAAAGGGGGGATGCGATATTCTCTTACAATTGTCAACAACAAGTTGGGCTATCTTTCCTCATTTCCTCTTCCCTCCAAGGACACTGCCGCTAACACAATCAAATTCAAAATTGAAAATGAAGCCAAGAAACTACTTAGATACCCCTCCAAAGTCATATCCGACGGAGGAGGTGAATTTGTGAACGAATATCTCAATCAATTCTTCAGGTCCAAGGCTATACAACACATCATCAGTGAACCTTACCACTCACAGCACAATGGGAAGGCAGAACGAGCCAACCGGACAATCATGGAGTCTGTTCTCTCCGTTTTCATCTCGACTTCCATTCCCAAAAACTACTGGCACGTAGTCATACAAAGCTGTTGCTTTGCACTTAATCAAATTCCTTCTGAAAAGGGCGGAGAGACGCCGTGGAAAATGCTTCAAAAAACTGACCTACCCCCAAACTACCTTCAGCCCATAGGCTCTCAAGCAGTCTACCTACTCAGTGACACCAAAATACCCTCAAAACTGAGTGAAAAAGGGGAGGAAGAGATTCTCCTAGGCTACAACCCTCGCCTCCTTTCTTATAAAATTCTTTCCAGAAGCGGGAAAATCATAGACACCAAGCATGTCAAGTTTATCAATAAACCATCACCAATCAATCTTGAACTTCCTGTCAGCAAGGCAGCAGCCGGAGAAATAACTCAAGTGATTCAGAATGAAAATCTCAAAGGCACTCAAGCCGGTACTGATGCAACCGTCATTGAACTCCAGGACAACATCAAAACTCTCATCAAACCCAGCACGGTAACAGACAGCTCAGACGCCGAGGTTCTCAAAACCCTTAGACCTAACTTGTGCAACAGAAGTCAACTTAAACCTCCCCAAAAATATGGGTACTATCACTCTGACGTACCAAAGAATATTCACGAGGCATTAGGCGATGCCACCTGGGTACCTCCTGTCAACAAAGAACTGGACAAAATAGAGGAACTTGGTGTTTGGGAAGATGCCAAGGAGTCGGAAGTCACCAATCCCCTTGATACAACCTGGGCCTTCCGATGCAAACAGGACCTACACAACGGGGACATCACTCTCAAGGCTTGTGTCTGTGTTCAAGGATTCAACCAACAATTTGGCATAGACTACTTTGACACGTTTGCTCCCACAGGTAAGGTGGCCTCTCTACAAGCCCTACTATGCTACTCTGTAGACAACAAACTTAGCATTCTTCAATTTGACGTAAAAGGAGCATTTTTACACGCTCCGCTAAGCGAGGAAGTCTACATCAAAACTCCAGCTGGCTCCAAACAAACCTCTAAATATCTCAAGTTGAAGAAATCATTTTACGGGTTGAAACAGGCGCCACTGAACTGGTACAAGACCCTGAGTGAGTGGATGAAGAAAAATGGTTTCAAGGAGAGCGACAGCAATCCATGTCTCTATCTCCATGAAGATCAAACCACTGCTCTCTTCTTTCATGTAGATGATCTAATTGTATTTGGAAACACCAAAGACTTTAAGAATTGTTTTCTCGCAAGATTCAAAGACTCTTCAGCGCATGAGGTCAAAACGCTACTCGGAATGAAGGTTGAAGTCACTCCAGACTTGATCAGTCTCTCACTACCAAATCACATCAAAAAAGAGCTTGAAGAACTGAATCTCCTGGACACTAAGCCGCTGAAAAATCCTTGCACTTTGGAACTACAACTAAAACCAGCAACAACCAAAGAAATAAAAGCATTTGAAGAATTGGGAAAGAATTACTGATCCCCAATTGGGAGGCTGAATTTCATTGCAAACCTGGCTAGACCAGATATCAGCTTTGCTGTATCAAACCTAGCTTGATTCTGGAAAAGACCAGGGATTACCCACTGGAAGGAGGTAACTCATGTATGGCAATATTTACTGAAGACAATCAACTATAAACTTGAGTTCCAATCAAAATCAATCTCAAACCATCTCGTCACTTACAGTGATGCAACCTGTGGGGATGACCCAGTCACCAGACTCTTGCAGACCGGTTTTATATCTCTTTTCAAGGGTTGTCCTATCTACTGGACTAGCAGAAAGCAATGGAGCATAGCTTTTTCCTCCACCAAATCTGAATGTAACGCCCTCTCAGCAAGTCATCTCAAAGGCCATTGGCTTCATCATCTTCTGACGGAAATCTGGAGGTTTTCATCTCTTGGACCTCCAATGCACCTCGTCAATAACAAAGGCCTCATTGACAAAATCAAGAAATTTGGTTGCAAATCTCATGCAGAATACATAGACATCAAACTTAAAAGTATAAGGAACAACTGGAATGACAGACTGATCAGTGTCAAACTCATCTCCTGCCACAACATGCTTGCGGATGACCTCACCAAACCAGCAAATCCTATCTCCGTACTCAGGCTCACCAGGTATGTAGGGAGCTAAGCTCTTTGGGATGTTGAGTTGAGCCGGTGTGTTGATGTTCTCATTCCATTTCATCTTAATGTCAGATGTGTTACCGTGTTTGTTTTCTTCTTTCCCATCTATTTCAATTCTCATGTATTGCTTGTCAAGTTGTTGTCGGTCCAATTTTCCTGTGTGACGAGCTGTCACCTATCTCATACCTGTCTTCTACGACTCTCACGCGACCTCTCAAATCAGCACATAAAGAACAAGCAACCGTCCTCTTTCCTACAAGTGAAGACTCAAACTCGACCACTTGGCCAGCTTCACCTACTCAACTTCAATCACCAAATCATCTGAACCCGAAGACTAGACTGAACAAATGGTCAACTCAACATTCCTCTGAACTCATCTATAGACTCCTTCAGCTCAGTATGTTGGTCGGATCAGTCGACAACAAATCCTCAAACTGCTCTGTTCTACTTAATCTCCTTAGAGGTCATAACCCGGCCTGTAGAACTATCAGTCTCTGTTTGTTTTACTTCCTGTTCATTTCTGTTTTGTCATCTTTTCTTTATCTCATTTCCACGGTATCTAACCCTTTCCTTGAATCTGAAATGAATCAGCCTAGTCTAGGTTTCTTAATTCATCAAAACTTTTACAAGGGTAACTTCTGTAGTTTGATTTCTCCTTTGAGCAGCTCAATCTTGATGAAGTGAAATCTCAGCTCCATGTGCTTTGTGTGGAAGCTCTAGTGATTGGTTTGGTTTAGTTCCAATTTGATGGCACCCTGGTTGTCTTTGAAGACCGTTGTTGGTTTCCTTGCTTTGTTGGGGGCTATTTCCACGAGGAGAGACTTTATCCATTCTACCTCTTTGAAGGCGTCCCCCAGGGCTTTATATTCCTCCTCAGTGGTTGACAGGGAAATTGATGGCTGATTCTTGCATTTCCAAACTACCACACACCCCAGCCACTGGATCACCAGGCCTGATATTGAGGGGTGCTTGCTTGGGAAAATGGCCCAGTTGGCATCAAATATGTCAGCATGCGCCCAGAGGAGTCACCAGCAAAGGTGAGGCAAGTTGTGCTAGTGTGTTGGAGGTAGTTGAGGACATGTAGCTCCGCTTCCTAGTGGGTGGGTTTGGCAAGAAATTGGGCCAGGTAGTTCACCGCAAAGGTGATGTTGGGACGAGTGCTCATGCTGATGTCATTTAGATCCCCAAAAATTATCCTATAATTGACTCCCAAGGCCACAAAGTCTTTGCAATCTTCCTCACAGGATGGATACAGGTTTCTATTTGGCTTGAAGGCCATGTAGTGCATCTTATACTTTGGAAGCGGGTATTGGGCACATACATGCTTGATGTAGGTTTGTTTGTGGATCTTGAAGCAATTGGCTAGGTGTTCTATGTTCATCCCTAGCAGGAAAGATCCTGGGCCAAGGTCCTTGATCTTGAAGCGGGATGAGATGAGTTGGAAAAAATGATTGGGGTTGTCACTGAAGATGGCAATGTCATTGACATGCACATAAAGGTACATTGAGTTGGACCAGAACACAAAGCAATCTGCTTTGCATTGATTGAAGCCTGCCTTGCCAAGCCACTTGCACAGAGTCTTTTACCAGGCAAGGGAAGGTTGCTTGAGGACGTAGAGAGCCTTCTTTAGGCAAAGAAAATTACCTTGTGAGACATGGATGTTGCTCAGAGAGTCAATATACACCTCTTCTTGGATAGGGGCATTGAGGAAAGCAGCTTTAACGTCTACTTTTCAAAATCTCTGTTTCTTAGCCGCTGCTAGGGAAATTAGCATTTGTAACATGGTCTTGTCTGCAGTTGGTGCAAACGTGTCAAAAAATTCCAGGCCCTATTGTTGGTAAAATCCCTGCAGGCAGAGGCAAGCTTTGAATTTGATGATTCAATTTTGTTCATTGTGTTTGGTTCTTAAGACCCACACCCATTTGAGGGAAAGTTTTTGATGCGGTAGAAAGGTTTCCTCCCAAACATTGAAGCTGATTAGGTTGGCTTCCTCTGCCTTCATAGCTTCAATCCATTCTTTGCGGTATTTTGATTGGAGGGCCTCCTGTACAGTTTTAAGATCCACGTAGGAGTGGTCAAAAATCAGGTAAACAGCTGGCAGGCCTACTTTAGAACCAATTCTGCAGGGTTGATGGATGATTTTTTTCGGTGTGAGTTTGTCAAGGGAAGGCGTGGCCAATGGAGAAACATTATCAGAAATAATGGCATTGGTTAACAAGTAAGTGGAATTGGAGCCGCAAGTGGTTGGATGAGTGATTGGGATAGGGGTTAATGCAAGAAAATCAGAAGGATTAAGGAGATTGGTTTCTTTTCCAGAAGAATTTAGGGAAGGAAAGAAAGATTTGTTGAAGGTAGAATTTCCAGATAAAAAGATTTTAGAGGAGTCCATATTCAAAAGGCAAAATGACAAGAATTCATTGGTGTACCCAAGAATGACTGTCTTTTTGCAGGTGGGTTGGAACTTGAAGACTTGACTAGCTTTGGGAATCAAAGCATAGGAAGTGCAGCAAAAGGTCTGAGGCAAGTGTAGTTGAACATTTGGCTGTGCCACAGTTGGTAGGGTACAATTTTCCCTTGTTTTTTGGAGGGGAGAACATTGAGCAGGTGGGTGGCAGTGTTAAAGGCTTCATCCCAATACTTAGGTTTTAAATTGCTCTGGTTTAGGAGGCAAAAAGCCCTCTTGAGGATAAGGCAATTGGATCTTTCCGCCATACCATTCTTTTGGGGGGTATGGGCGGGGGCAAAGTTCTGGAAGATGCCCTTTTTGGTGCAGTAGTCCCTGAGTTATGAAGATATGAATTCCCCACCGTTGTCTGAGATGATTTTACTCATGGTTTTGCCAGTCTTCTGTTCAGCTTGACTCACATATTCTTTGATGGCCATGGTTGCCTCATTTTTTTTCTTCAGTATGTCAAAATTTCTGTGGCCAGAATGCTGGTTGGTTAGTGAGAGGAAGTAGTTGAAACCCTGAGTTCAAGGTGATTGAGATGGGTCTGACTAAGTTCAGGTTTATAGCTTCAAGCATTTCAGAAACTTGTTTGAAGTGGTGGTTGAATGGAGTTGCTGTCCCCTTACGAGTGCGGAATATTTTGCAGCAAAACAGATTCAAGGTTTCCAACAGGTTTAGAGTCTTGAGGGCTAGGGACCCGGGATTTCCCAATTGTGTGTGCCAGGTTTTCATTGAATCCTTGAGAAGTACTTTGGGTTCATGGCTGACTGAGAATCTGGTTCCCCACATTTCTGTGAGATTTTTTGAAGTGGTGCCAATGAATTGAATATTTTTGCACATCACCTCAAAGACAGAGAAGCCAATTTTACTGAAGATTGTCTTCTTGGCCTTGAGTTGCGTGAGGGAGATGAGACATTGGTTGATGGTAGAAATTAGGAGAATGTTTCTGAGCTTGATCACAACTTCAAGGTGCTTTATCAATCTGGAAAATCCAACCTGTGTTGTGGTGGGCCAGTGTCAGCTTGCTACTTTGTACAGAGCAAACTGTCAATAGCAACACAAAACTATGAAAAATAAGAATATCTAAATTAAAAAAATAAGGAGTGAGAAATCCATAATAATTATTAAAGAAATGGATTCCTCACCCAAAATTAGGTAGGGTAACTCACTGACCCCACCCTTGAATTCCAAGTTCTTAAGTACTAAAAATTAAGACACCAGTATGGCACTTTTTGGCCATTGTAATATTTCACACGTGTCGTCACGTATAGGGTTTACACCTAAAATTCATTCAGAATTGAGGTGTTGTGTATATTTTAGGAGTTACACGCGGAAATGTGTTATGTCACAATTCCCGCATGCAGCCCCACATCATTACATATCCCTACGTACTCGTAGTAGCCGATTCCTGCGTACTACAGAACCGCGCGCAGCTAATTCTGACACGCACGCAGCGGATCCTACCCCGCGCGCATATGTACTGACTGATCCCCGCGTCTGGATCTGTCCTGACTAATCTGACAACACGGTACCACTCAGAAGAGCTAAAAGCTAGTTGGAGTTGCCTAGCATATGTAACAAATTGACATATGCATTAGTAATAGGCTAAAAAGATCAAAAATTAAATAAAATTAATGAAAATTAATTTTAGAGCATTTTTTAATAATAAATCAAAGATCAAGGATTACCACATAAATCACTGACTCTGATCTTTGAAGACCACAAGACACTACAAGGAGTGTTCATAAAAATTATTAATAATTATATATGTGATCAGAAAATGATGGAAAATCAGTAAACATCCACATCTGCCCGCTCCAAAGCAATACCAATAGTACAAATGAAGGATGAGTAAAAAATGATCAAATTTACGCCATAACAGATTAACAGATCTAGTGGCTAAAATAGTACAGAAATCAAGCAGATCTAAGGACAGCTGATTGACAGCACCAAGTTCACGTTTCAATCTTTCCCTTACTGGCTTTTCAGCCTGAGCGCACAAGAAGAACTCTCTCTACATGCCCTGAGAAGCTCAAAAATCACCCCAAAAAGGTATTTATACAGACCTCTTTGGATCCATTATTCCAGATCAGTTAATCAGTTTACCAGGAATTATTATTATCAATCAGACACCGTTTCATTGTTAATCAAGTGCTTATATGAAGATAAGCAAGTGATTTATGACTTAGTCTTTAGTAGTATTATTTACTCTTATTAACCAATCAACCCTTGAAGTATATTCAAGCAATCCACCCCATCTGCTCTGAAACCCTTCCAATTATTTCAGGATTCTCGTGGTAAAGTGCGCAGAGGGAGTGTTACCCTTCCTGTCTTGGACATTGGTGCTGTTACGCCCGGCTCACAGTGGGATAAGTCTTTTCTAAGGCACCCATCTTCATTCCAAGTTTCTTAAACTGCCTAAGGAGGCCCCTTGAAGAGAGGTTGCTAGTCTGTAAAGATCCCCAGTAGTATAATATTGTGGACCCTATTTTATATTATATTGAAAACCATTTACTACCAAAACAATTAAACCTTGCAACTGCTCTTATTAAATCGTTTATTTGAGCCTCTAAGCATTTATTTTTGGAACAATAATAATTACTATTATTCCAGTATTATTATCACTCTTCGTAGCTAAAGGGCTGCAAGGTTCCTGGTATCAGAGAGCTGACAACTAGGGGTCTGGCTGGGAAATATCCTTAAATAATCAATTTTTTAATTATTTATTCCTTGTACCAGTCTATTTATTTTTTGAAAAAAATAAGTTAACATACTTATAACCTACATTTTTGGTCATTTGTCTCTCTAGTGGATCTTAAGACCAATGTAGAATTGATCAATTATTATTTGAAGCTTCTTAAAAATAAAAAAGAATAAAAAATCCATAACTTTGTCCCTGTTATTATAACTCCTGAGAAAAAACAGGAGAAAATGCTTTATTATAAACAGAAATTTATAAAAGACAAAGAACTTGAGCTTGAAAGAATTATCAATTTTAATTCTTTATTAAGGCAACATAAAGAGTGGAAAATTTATCATAGGAAGCTTTATATTTCTAAACCAAATTATCCTGAAGATAAAGAAAAATCCAAAATTAATAAAAGTGATTGTTTTTTTCTAAAAATATCATTTTAACACGTTAAAATACAAAAATATATTAAACTTATATTTTTTGTTTTTTTCTCAGTGAATTTTCTTTTTTGTGATCTCATTGACCAGGACCTCCTAGAGGACTTTCCAGACAATGTACCCTTGGACTTACCCTTGGATTTATCCCAGGATCTGATTGGAATTCACTCAGACCCCGTTGGAATACCCCCCAAGGATAGTTGTGATCCCAACAAAGTTTTGGTATTCTTGAATTCAACTTTAAGTGAGTTAAAATATATATAAAAAAATTATTAAAAATATCAAACACGCAAAAAATAATATTTTTATATTTTTAAAGTCTTTTTTCAAAAGTTTCAACAAAAGACTTACTTATTTTTTTTGGTGCTATGTATCAAAATAGGCGAAACACCCGCGCAACAAGTGGAGCCCCATTGTATGGATCTCTGCCCGGAGGAACCCGTTCAAGCAAGGACTCCAGTTTCAAGCGCAATGAGGGGGATCAAACCCTTGACCATAGCATCACGCGGGAAGAAGACGGCAACAACCGGGGCAGCCAACTCAACCAACAGACCATTGGAGGACCACCCATTGCCCAACAGGTTATCCCAGGAGGTTAAAGGTCCTCCTACGCCACCCCAGCTGGACTCAACCAAGGAGGAAAGAGTCAAGGTATCAGTGAAAGAACAGTTGAGCTATTGGGAACAATTCAGGTTGGCTCAGACCCAGGAGGATCAACCAGGTATGAGAAAAGCTATTTCTCTGGCAAAGAAATCTCAGATTTCTCTGCAAAGGTTGATCCCGAAGAAAAAAGTAGAAGGCTAAATGCAGAAATGGAATCCTTTGGATCAGTTAGCTTCCTTAAAGTGAAAGGACCCCAAAAAGAAGAGGTCCTCAGCCCATCAGAAGTTAAGGAACCCAAAGGATTGGGACAGCATAATATCCCTAGCACAGAAGTGGAAAAAAGTGTACCACAATCAGATGTAGAAGTTCTTAATAGCTTTTCTGTAAATGTGTTTCAAAATTTTACTATTATTAGCCAGTGCTTTGACAAAGTTTATCATTAATTGGGCAAATTAAGTCTGATTATTTTCAGAGTCTTTGATAACCAGTCTCAGATTTTGAGAATTGATGAGTTAGAAATACAACAAAACAAGGATAGTATAAAATCTAGTAAGTTGGACCTGATAAAACATATTGATCATAACCAATCAATTCTTCAGGAAGAGATTCTTGCAACCATGAACCATCTTAAGGAAGAAGTTAAGAAAACTAGTCCTACTCCTTCAGCTCATCTGATTAACAAAATTGACTTATTTAGCAATAAACTTGATTTGGAGTTAGGTATGATTAAGAATGATCTCAGAGATCTTAACGTCAATTCTACTAACTCTCCTGTTGTAGACCTAAAAGAAACTAGACCTACTAGGTTCACCATTTCTCCTATTTTTCCTGCCAGAACCAGGATAACTAGTAATGAGTCTTTCAGTCTTTCAGGCCCAGTCCTACTCCTGAAATGGAGCAGGCTTTGAAGCTACTTCCTCCCATTACTGAATGGCATAAATTCTCTGGAGAAGGAGAATACAACCTTGTCATTTTCATTAAATTTATTGACTATACTCTTTCTTCTTATGAGATCCCTGATGCAGTAGCTGTGGTAAGACTGCCCAGACTATTTGAAGGAGTAGCTCTTGATTGGTTTATCAATAAAAGAGAAGAAGTTGGATCTTTATCCTGGAGTTCTTGGAAACGATTGATCAAAGTACAATTTGGTACTAGGATTTGGAAAAGAAAGATGATATAAAATTTTGAAACCTCCCAGTTTGATCCATCCAAGGAAAAACCTCATACATGGTGCTTAGACCAAAAAAAGTGGTTAGACTATTTCTACTTGGATGCTGAAAAAGAAGAGGTCAATGAAAGACTCCTCAACTAACATCCCAGAAAAATCAACCACAGTGTAAGGTGCAGGATGCCTATGGATTCAGATCTTTCTACCTTAATAGATGTGTTGGAAGAGACTATGGATATGAATGGTCTTGATAAAAGAGTCAACAGACTCCCCAGGGAACAAAACACCAGCGACAGGGAAGAATATACTGCCAAAACTAAAGAATCCCCTGCTACTAATCCAACTACCTTGGAAGTCAAGAAGACTCCAGAATCAAAGGAAAAAGTATGTTCAAACTGTTAACAAACAGGACACGTAAAACCTGATTGTCCTCTACCTAGGAAAAGTATTTATCTTATTGAAGGAGGAGAGTATGAAAATCCTGACCCTCACCTTGATGATACTGATGGATCACTCTCTGATTGTGATTTAATGATCACTAACCCCATCCATGTTATTGAAGGAAGTATTGAGTCTTCTCTAGACATAAATTCCATCAATGAGGATTCTAACTTACCTCAAGAATGGAACCCCAACATGAAGATTCACCACATCTTCGAGGCTAAGGCCTTGACTCTAAAACCTTCTGCCGGTAACATTTACACTTCAGGCAAGGCATCCTATGCTACTGGTTCAATCCAAGGTTCCCCTGTTAAGTTACTTGTAGACAGTGGAGCCTTTTGCTCTTGTGTTGGTTCAACTTATCTGGAGAAACAAGACCCAAAATGGAAACTGAACTTGTCAGCTTTCTACTATGTACAGAGCAACCTGTCAAAAGCAAGTCAAAAGTATGAAAAATAAGAATATCTCAATTAAGAAAATAAGGAGTGAGAAATCCATAAATATTATTACAGGAATGGATTCCTCACCCAAAATTAGGTAGGGTAACTCACTGACCCCACCCTTGAATTCCAAGTCCTTAAGTACTAAAAATTACAACACCAGTATGGCACTTTTTGGCCATTCTAATATTTCACACATATTGTCACATATAGGGTTTACACCTAAAATTCACTCAGAATTGAAGTGTTTTGTATATTTTAGGAGTTACACGCGGAAATTTGTTATGTCACAATTCCCCCGCGCAGCCACGCATCATTACATATCCCTACATACTAGTAGTAGAAGGTTCCCGCGTACTAGAGACCCGCGCGCAGCTGATTCTGCCACGCACGCAGCGGATCCTACCCCGTGCGCATCTGTACTAACTGATCCCCGCGCCTGGATCAGTCATGACTAATCTGACAACCTGGTACAGCTCAGAAGAGCTACAACCTAGTTAGGGTTGCATAGTATATTTAACAAACTGAAATATGAATCACTAATGATCTAAAAAGATAAAAACTTGAATAAAATCAATGAAAGTTAATTTTAAAACATTTTTTAATAATAAATCAAAGATCAAGCATTATCACGTAAATAACTGATCCTGATCTTTGAAGACCCCAAAACACTACAAGGAGTGTTCATAAAAATTATTAAAAAGTATCTACATGATTAGCAGATGATGGAAAATCAGTAAACATCTATGTATGCACGCTTCAAAGCAATATCAATAGTACAAATGAAGGATGAGTACAGAATGATCAAATTTACGCCATAACAGGTTAACAGATCCTGTGGCTAAAATAGTACAGAAATCCAGGAGATCTAAGGTCAGCTGATTAACAGCACCAAGTGGACATGCTAAACCTTCCATGACTGGCTTTTCAGCCTCAGCCCACGAGCAGAACCCTCTCTATGTTCCCTGAGAAGATTAAAATCACCCCAAAAAGGTATTTATACAGACCTCATTGGATCCATTATTCCATCATCAGTTACCAGGAATTATTTATTATCAATCAGACACTGTGTCATTTTTGATCAAGTGCTTATATCAAGATAAGCAAGTGATTTATTACTTAGTCTTTAGTGGTGTTATTTACCCTTATTGACCAATCAACCATTGAAGTTTAGTCAAGAAATCTACCCCATCAGCTCTGAAACCCTTCCAATTATTCCAGGATTTTCGTGGTAAAGTTCTCATAGTGAGTGTTACCCTTCCTGTCTTGGCCATTTGAGGTGTTAAGCCCAGCCATTAGTGTAATAAGTCCTTTCTAAGGCACCCATCTTTATTCAAAGGTTCTTAAACTGCCTAAGGAGGCCCCTTGAAGAGAGGTTGCTAGTCTGTAGAGATCCCCAGTAGTATAATACTGTGGCCCCTCTTTTATATTATATTGAAAACCATTTACTACCAAACCAATTAAACCTTGCAACTGCTCTTATTACATCATTTATTTGAGCTTCTAAGTGTTTATTATTGCAATAATAATAATTATTATCATTCCAGCATTTTCTTCACTCTCTGTAGCTAAAGGACTGCAAGGTTCCTGGTATCAGAGAGCTGACAACTGGGTTTCTGGCCAGGAAATATCCTTAAATAATTAATTCTGAATTATTTATTCCTTGGAGCAGTCCATTTATTTTAAAAAAATTAGTTAACATACTTATAATCTACATTTTTGATCATTTGTCTCTCTAGTGGATCTTAAGACCAATGGAGAATTGATAAATTATTATTTGAACCTTCTTAAAAAGAAAAAAGAAGAAAAACTCCATAACTTTGTCCCTGTTATTATAACTCCTGAGCAACAACAGGAGAAATTACTTTATTATAAACAGCAGGTTTTAAAGGACAAAGGGCTTGAGCTTGAAAGAATTATCAATTTCAATTCTTTATTAAGGCAACATAAGGAGTGGAAAATTTATCAAAGGAAGCTTTATATTTATAAACTAAATAACCCTGAAGATAAAGAGAAATCCAAAAATAATAAAAGTGATTATTTTTTTTAAAAACATCATTTTAACACGTCAACATACAAAAAATATTAAACTTATATTTTTTGTTCTTATCCATCTCAGTGGATTTTGTTTTTAGTGATCTCATTGACAAGGACCTCCTAGAGGACGTCCCAGACAGTGTACAATTGGACTTACCCTTGGATTTATCCCAGGATCTGATTGGAACTCACTCAGACCCCATTGGAATACCCCCCAAGGATAGTTGTGATCCCAACCAAGTTTTGGTTCCCTTTAATTTAACTCTGAGTAAGTTAAAATATATATAAGAAATTATAAAAAATATAAAACACAAAAAAAATATTATTTTCTATTTTTAAAGTCTTTTTTCAAAGTTTTGACAAAAGACTTACTCATTTTTTGGTGCTATGTATCAAAATAGGCGCAACAACCGTGCAACAGGTAGAGCTCTGTTGTATGGATCTCTGTCCGGAGGAACCCGTGCGCGCAAGGACTCCAGTGGCAAGCGCAATGAAGGGAATCAAACCCGTGACCATAGCATCACGCAGGAAAACAACGGCAAAGACTGAGGCGGCCAACTCAACCAAAAGACTGTTGGAGAACCATCGGAAACCCACCATTTTATTCCAGGAGGGTACAGGTCCTCCTACACCACCCAAGCTGGACTCAACCAATGAAGAAATAGTCAAAGTATTAGTGAAAGAGCATGTGAGCTATTGGGAAAAATTCAGGTTGGCTCAGACCCAGAAGGATCAACCAGGTATGAGAAAAGCCATTTCTCAGGCAAAGGAATCTCAGATTTCTCTGCAAAGGTTGATCCCAAAGAAAGAAGTAGAGCGCTACATGCAGAACTGGAATCCTTGGGATCAGTTAGCTTCCTTAAAGGGAAAGGACCCCAAAAAGAAGAGTTCCTCAGCCCATCAGAAGTTAAGGAAACCAAAGTATTGGGACAGCATAATATCTTTAGCCCAGAAGTGGAAAAAGGTGTACCACAATTAGATTTAGAAGCTCATAATAGCTTTTCTGCAAATGTGTCTCACATCTTTACTATTATTAGCCAATTCTTTGACAAAGTTTATCAACAATTGGACAAATTGAGTTTGAGTATTTTCAGAGTGATTGACACTCAGTCTCAGATTATGAGAATTGATGTGTTGGAAATACAACAAATCAAGGATAGTATAAGAGCTAGCAAGTTGGACCTGATGAAAAATATGGAGGACAACCAATCAACTCTTCAGGAAGATATCCTTGCAACCATGGACCATCTTAAGGGAGAATTTAAGAAAACTAGTCCTACTCCTTCAGCTCATCTGATTAACAAAATTGACTTATTAAGCAATAAACTTGATTTGGAGTTATGTATGATTAAGAATGATCTCAGAGATCTTAAGATCAATTCTACTAACTCTCCAGTCATTGAGCTAGAAGAAACTAGGCCTGCTAGGTTCACAAGTACTCCTAGTGTTCCTCCCAGAACCAGGATAAACAGGAATGAGTCTTTCAGAACCAGTCCTACTCCTGAAATGGAGCAGGCTTTGAAGCTACTTCCTTCCATCCCTGAATGCTCTTAATCTTCTGGAGAACAAGAATACAACCATGTCATTTTCATTAAATTTATTGAATATACTCTTTCTTCTGATGAGCTCCCTGATGCTATAGCTGTAGTAAGATTTCCCAGACTATTTGAATGGATAGCTCATGATTTTTTTATCAATAAAAGAGAAGAAGTTGGATCTTTATCCTGGAATTCTTGGAAAGAATTGATCAAAGTGCATTTTGGTACCAGGTTTTGGAAAAGAAAGATGATTAAAACTTTTGAAACTTCCCAGTTTGATCCATCCAAGGACAAACCTCATAAGTGGTGCTTAGACCAGAAAAAGAGGTTAGACTGTTTTTATCCTGATGCTGATAAAGAAGAAGTCAATGAAAGACTCCTCAACTTAAGTCCTGGACAAATCAACCACAGTGTAAGGTGAAGAATGCCTATGGATTCAAATCTTTCCACCTTAACAGGTGTATTGGAAGAGACTATTGATATGAATGGTCTTGATAAAAGGGTCAATAGACCCCCCAGGGAACAAAATACTAGTAACAGGGAAGAATATACTGCCAAAACTAAAGAATCCCCTGCTGCTAATCCATCTACCCTGGAGTTCAAGAAGACTCCAGAATTAAAAGAGAAAGTATGTTGGAACTGTAACCAAACAGGACACATGAAACCTGACTTTCCTCTACCTAGGAAAAGGATTAATCCTATTGAAGGAGAAGAATATGACAATCCTGACCCTCACCTTGATGATACTGATGAATCACTCTCTGTTTGTGATCTAATGATCACTAACCACATTAATGTTATTGAAGGTAGTATTGAGTCTTCTCTGGACATAAATACCGTCAATGAGGATTCAAACTTACCTCAAAAATGGAATCCCAACATGAAGATTCACCAGATTTCTGAGGCTAAGGCCTTGGCTCTGAAAACTTCTGTCGGTAAAATTTACACTTCAGGCAAAACATGCTATACTACTGGTTTGATCCAAGGTTCCCCTGTTAAGTTACTTGTAGACAGTGGAGCCTTTTGCTCTTGTGTTGGTTCAATCTATCTGGAGAAACAAGACCCAAACTGGAAACTGATCATACTACCAGTACCACAGGCTAAGTTCAGCAGTTGTAATTCTGCTCTCAATGCTGTTGGAGTATGGTTGTCTGGTATCGTACTCCCTCACTCTAAAGGATCACTCAAACTGAACATTGAATTTGTAGTGCTCCAAAAGGGAGTGTGTGATTATTTGATCCTTGGAAAAGATTCTCTTTGCTTGTATGGTATAGATGTATTTCAAAGCAAAGGTAGATACTTCACTAAAGGTGAAGACTGGAATAAGAAGTTCCAAATATGTCATGTTAAGGCCCAAACTTCTGATCCAACTTATGAAAAACACATAGAGATTTTCAATCAGGAATACTTCTCTCAAGCTGCTTATTCCCTTCTCAATGAAGAACAGAAATGGGATATCCTACAAGTATGCTTTGAAAATCAGAACGCTTTTTTTACCAAGGATCACCCCATTGGTAACATCAAAGGATATGATATAATCCTAACTCTAACCATTAAGCCTCCTTACCCACCTAAGCTCAGGAGACCTGCTTACCCTTCTAGTCCAAAATCTAGAGCTGCTCTGGGAACCCATATTCAAGAGTTGGTTGACTTACAAGTCCCAAGGAAATTAGGTCACAATGAACAAGTGGATATTACTACCCCAGTAATTATAGCTTGGCAGAATGATAAGTCAAGAATGGTTGGAGGTTTTAGAATGCTTAACAACTACACCCAAGCTGATTATTATCCAATTCCAAGAATTGACCATGCTCTGAATAACCTGTCCAAGGCTAAGTACATCACTACCATGGACATGCTGAAAGGGTTTCACCAAATACCTATCAGCCCTGATAGCCAGAAATTCATGAGAATTATCTGTCATTTGGGAATTTATGAGTATCTTAGGACGCCTTTTGGTATTAAAAATGCTCCTTCTCATTTTCAAAGGATGATGGATATTGTGCTAGGATTATTCATCAGACAGGGATGGATGATGGTATACATTGATGATGTTATCATTTACTCTGATCATTGGGATACTCACATGGAGAAATGAAGGCTAGTCCTCAAAACCATCTCTGCCGTGGGATTGAAAGAATCAATGAAAAAGTGTAACTTTGGCTACGGGAAACTCAAAGCCTTAGGACACATTGTCTCTGGAATAACCTTAGCTGCTGACCAAAACAAGATAGCAGCAGTTATGAATAGGCCTATGCCTTGGAATAAAACTGAACTCCTATCCTTTAACAGCTTGTGCAGCTACTATAGGAATTATTTACCAAAGTTTGCTCTTCTAACCAAATTTCTGTACAAGATTTGCAACAACACCACTGTGTTTGAAATGACTCATGACAGAGTCATAAACTATGAGGAACTCAAAATTGCAATGACCTCAGCTCCAGTACTGATCCAGCCAGATTATTCTAAAGACAAATTAAAGACACTGAGAAAAGTTATGGTGCAAGTCAAATGGAATGTCTTGCCTTAGTATGGGCTCTAGATAAACTCCATTATTACTTTGAAGGCACCAACTTCACTTTTATTACTGACTGCAACACTGTCAGGAAATTGATGAAAATGAAGACCCCCATTAGGCACATTTTGAGATGGCAGATAGCTATACAACATTACAGAGGTCAGATGGCCATAGTTCATCAAGCTGGGACTCAAAACCAGAATGCTGATAGTTTAAGCAGGAATTTTTTACCCAATGACCCAAGTAACCCTGCTTATTATCCAGAGGATAATGATATCTTCCCTATCCTTAATATTAACAGGTTAAACATTGAAGCTCCCATAATGGGAATCCACATTTGTGAATTGAATGAATCATTTTTCAACTCAATGAAAGAATCTTACAGTTCTGGCAGAAAGACTCTGATCAATATTATGGAAATTACTTCTCCACCTTCTCAATTCATCAATAGCCTACCTGAACCTCTTCTGAAACCATACAAAGCTGGAAGGTTCACCATATGGGATGGTCTTGCATACCATAGGCATCAACATTCAAGTGTTATAGTATTAACTAAGGATGACCATATCAAACATTTTCTGGCTGAGTGCCATGATAACTGCTCATCTGGTCATTTTTCTACTGATAGAACCTTGGATAAGGTTAAACAAACTGCTTGGTGGGTTAATTGGAGATACTCCACTATACAGTACGTTACCAGTTGTGAAACTTGTCAGAAGTCCGACAGGACTACTGGGAAACCGTTTGGACTACTGCAAAAGATTGCTGAACCAAGAAAAGATGGGAGATCATCAATATGTACTTTGTGACTGGACTACCACCAGGAGGAGCACATTCCTACAACTCCGTCTTATTCATTGTGGATAGGTTCTCCAAGAAAGCAAAGTTCCTACCTAATCTCAAGGAAGACACTGCTATGGAAGTTGCCCTATGATTTTGGAATAGACTCATTGCTGATGTTGGAGTTCCCAAGATTTTTATCAGTGACAGAGATCCTAAATTCACCTCTGAGTTCTGGAGAAACCTACATGATATGCTTGGAACCACCTTAGCTTTCTCCACCGCTTATCACCCTCAGACGGATTGATTAGCTGAAAGAATGATTCAGACCCTGGAAGACATACTCAGGAGATTCTGTGGCTTTGGACTAGAATACAAGAATTCTGACGGTTATTGCCACGATTGGGTTAGCCTTTTACCTGCACTGGAGATGGCCTACAACAGTATCAAGCACACTACCACTAAGGAAGCACCTTACATACTGGAAAGAGGATGGATTCCTAGATTACCCCAGGATAACCGTAACCACCAGCTGACAAATATTCACCCTACATCACTTGATTTCAAAAACATGATAGATGTAGCAAACAAACATGCTGTTAAATTTTTCCAGGATGCTATAGATTATAACCAGCAAAGGTGGGATAAAACCCATAAGGAACCTGATTTAAAAATTTGTGATCAAGTCTTCATCTCTTCCACTAACTTAACCAACTTGGGTGGAAATAAAAAGCTTATACCAGCTTTTGTTGGACCTTACCCCATTAATAAACTTCATGGTAAAAATGCTGTGGAAGTAATCCTCAGTTATGAGCTTTCTAGGAAACATCCAGTCTTCCCAGTAAGCCTCATCAAAAACTACCACCCAAGGAATGGAGAACATACTCCTTCACCTGCAATACCTGTTACAGAAGAACCTGAAAAGGAAAAAGTTAAAATTAGCAAGATCATTAAGGATAAGAAAGATAGGATCAATGGAAAAGACGTCAGACTCTACCTGGTTAGATACAAGGGAGAATCAGCTGATAAAGATGAATGGTTGCCTGAACATAATATACCTGATGGACCTATACACCTGAGGAACTACAGAGCCAACAGGAGGGATAAGGCCAAGTTTTTTTTCAGATATAGACATATCTTGGAGCGGGGGAATGTCAGATTGCTACTATATACAGAGCAAAACTGTCAAATAGTAACACAAATATGAAAAATAAGAATACCTCAATTAACAATGTAAGAATTGAGAAATCCATAAATATTATAAGAGGAATGGATTCCTCACCCAAAATTAGTTAGGGTCACTCACTGACCCCACCCTTGAATTCCAAGTCCTTATATTTTTAAAATAATTAAAAGGAAAAGTACTAAAAATTACAACACCTGTATGGCACTTTTTGGCCATTCTAACATTTCACAGGTGTTGTCACGTATAGGGTTTACACCTAAAATTCACTCAGAATTGAGGTGTTGTTTATATTTAAGGAGTTACACGCGGAAATGTGTTATTTCACAATTCCCCGCGCGCAGCCCTGCATCATTACATAAACCTACGTACTAGTAGCAGCAGGATCCCGCGTACTAGAGACCCGCGCGCAGCTGATTCTGCCACGCACGTAGCAGATCCTACCCCGCGCGCATCTATACTAACTGATCCCCGCGCCTGGATCAGTTTTGACTAATCTGACAACCAGGTACCGCTCAGTAGAGGTACAACCTAGTTAGGGTTGCCTAGTATATGTAACAAACAGAAAAATGCATTACTAATGGTCTAAAAAGATCAAAACTTAAATAAAATTAATGAAAATGAACTTTTAAAATTTTTTTGAATGTAATAAAGGATCAAGGACTACCACGTAAACCACTGATCTTGATCTTTGAAGACCACAAAACACTACAAGAAGTGTTCATAAAAATTATTAAAAATGATCTAAATGATCAGCAGATGATGGAAAATCAGTAAAAATCCACATCTGCACGCTTCAAAGCAATATCAATAGTACAAATGAAGGATGAAAACAGAATGATCAAATTTATGCCATAACAGATTAATAGATCCTGTGGCTAAAATAGTACAGAAATTCAGATGATCTAAGGACAGCTGATTGACAGCACCAAGCGGACGTGCTAATCTTGCCCTGACTGGCTTGCCAGCCTCAGCCCATGAGCAGAAACCTCTCTACGTGCCCTGAGAAGACCATAATCACCCCAAAAATGTATTTATACAGAATTATTTGGATCTAATAAGTTAATCAGTTACCAGGAATTATTTATTATCAATCAGACACCGTGTCATTGTTAATCAAGTGCTTATATGAAGATAAGCAAGTGATTTATGACTTAGTCTGTAGTAGTATTATTTACCTTTATTAACCAATCAACCATTGAAGTTTAGTCAAGCAATCTACCCCATCTGCTCTGAAACCCTTCAAATTATTCCAGGATTCTCGTGGTAAAGTTCTCAGAGTGAGTGTTACCCTTCCTGTCTAGGCTGTTTGTGCTGTTAAGCCCGGCCATCAGTGGAATAAGTCTTTCTAAGGCGCCCATATTCATTCCAAGTTTCTCAAACTGCCTAACGAGGCCCCTTGAAGAGAGACTGCTAGTCTGTAGAGATCCCCAGTAGTATAATACTGTGGCCCCTCTTTTATATTATATTGAAAACCATTTACTACCAAACCAATTAAACCTTGCAACTGCTCTTATCAAATCATTTATTTGAGCTTCTAAGCATTTATTATTGGAATAATACTTATTATTATAATTCCAGCATTTTTATCACTCTCTGTAGCTAAAGAACTGCAAGGTTCCTGGTATCAGAGAGCTGACACAGTACCTCAAGATAAGTTCAGCAGTTTTAATTCTGCTCTCAAAGCTGTTGGATTATAGTCTTCTGATATTATACTCCCTCACTATAAAGGATCACTCAAACTGAAAATTGAATTTGTAGTGCTCCAAAACGGAGTATGTGATTACTTTATCCTTGGAAATGATTCTCTTTGCTTATATGGTATAGATGTATTCCAAAGCAGGGGTAGATACTTCACTATAGGTGGAGACTGGAATAAGAAGTTTGAAATATCCCATGTCAATGCTCAAACTTCTGATTCAACTTATGAAAAACACTTAGAGATTTTCAATAAGGAATACTTCTCTCAAGCTGCTTTGAATTCCCTACTCAATGAAGAACATCAACCTGATATCCTACAAGTATGCTTTGAAAATCAGAATGCTTTCTGTAACAAGGATCACCCCATTGGTAACATCAAAGGACATGATATGATCCTAACTCTGACCATTAAGCCCCCTTACCCACCTAACCTCAGGAGACCTTCTTACCCTTCAATTCCATAATCTGGAGCTTCCCTGGAAACTCATATTCAAGAGTTGGTTGACTTACAAGTCTTAAGGAAAGTAGGACACAATGAACAAGTGGATATCACTACCCCAGTAATTTTAGCTTGGCACAATGATAAGTCAAGAATGGTTTGAGATTTTGGAATGCTGAAAAACTACACCAAAGCTGATTATTATCCAATTCCAAGGATTGCCATGCTCTGCATAACCTGTCCAAAGCTAAGTACATCACTACCATGGACATGCTGAAAGGTTTTCACCAAATACCTATCAGCCCTGATAGCCGGAAAGTCATGATAATTATCTGCCATTTGGGAATTGATGAGTATCTTAGGATGCTTTTTGGTATAAAAAATGCTCATTCTCATTTTCAAAGGATGATGGATATTGTCCTAGGATTATTCATCAGAAAGGGCTGGATTATGGTATACATTGATGATGCTATCATTTGCTCTGATCATTGGGATACTCAAATGGAGAAATTAAGGCTAGTCCTCAAAACCATCTCTGCCATGGGATTCAAAGTATCAATGAAAAAGTGTAACTTTGGCTACCCGGAACTCAAGGCCTTAGGACACATTGTCTCTGGACTAACCTTAGCTGCTGACCAAAACAAGATAGCAGGAGTAATGAATAGGCCTATGCCTCTGAATAAAACTGAACTCCTATCTTTTATTAGCTTCTGCAGCTACTATAGGAAGTATTTACCAAAGTTTGCTCTTCTAACCAAATTTCTTTATGAGATCTACAACAACAACACCGTGTTTGAGATGACTCATCACAGAGTCAAGAACTATGAGGAACTAAAAATGGCAATGACCCCAGCTCCAGTACTGATCCAGCCAGATTATTCTAAGCCTTTCAAACTCTACATAGTTGCCATCATGGAAGGGCTAGGACCTGCTTTATACCAAGAAGTCATAGAGGATGACAAACCAGTGGAAAAACCCATACTCTTCATATGCAGACAAATTAACAACACTGAGTAAGGTAGTGTGCAAGTCAAATGGAATGTCTTGCCTTAGTATGGGATCTAGAGAAACTTCATTATTACTTAGAAGGCACCAATTTCACTGTGATTACTGACTGCAATTCTTTCAGGACATTGATGAACATGAAGACTCCCAGTAGGCACATGTTAAGATAGCAGATAGCCATACAACAGTACAGAGGTCAGATAACTATAGTTCATCAAGGAGGGACTAAACACCAGAATGCTCATAGTTTGAGCAGGAATGCTTTACCCAATGAACCAAGTAAACCTGCTTATGATCCGGAGGATAATGATATCTTCCCTATCCTTAACATTAACAGGTTGAACATTGAAGCTCCTATAATGGGAATCCACATTTGTCAATTGAATGAATCATTGTTCAACTGAATCAAAGAATCTTATGTTAAATGTTGAATGGTGAATAGTCCCTTCATACTTCTTCTCATCTCATCCCTTTTCCATTCTCTGTCTTCTTCATCTATTTCTCTTTTCCTATTTCTGTTTTCACCTCTTTTCCAGTGTGTTGTGTAGTGCGGCGGCTCTCTCTTGTACTTGCGCTCAGAGCACTTCTCACTGCCAATGGGCACACACCTGCGCGTGACCCTTTTGTACCAACACCAGCTCAGAACCAGGATGCATCTTCCCTTGTGCAGTTCCATCACTGTACCATCTTCATCCTGATTCTGAGCTGGGTGAGCGTTTCTTCGATTTCTCTCTCAGTCCTTTTGTTGATCTGCTTATCATCTTCCGCGTCTACTCTCCATAAATTCTCTAGCTACTAAGCTAGGTGTTGTGTTGTTCAGCTAGCCTATGGCTTTGAGCCTTTTATATTCAGGTGTGGTTCTTCTTATTGCCCTTATTTTTCTCATCTGAAATCTGGAACACTTTTCTATTCAGCCAAATTGCAACAGATTTACAGTCCCATTTCCACAAACTCAATCTGACTGGAAAAGGCTCCTAGCCATGACTGACCAAGAAGATAGCCCTAAACTCAACATCCCCCTACTCACAGAATCCAATTTTCCCAACTGGTTTATACGCTTGAAGAGCTACCTCAGAATAAAGGGACTCCTTGAACTTATTGAGGGTTATGACCCCACCAATTCCGCCACTTCTGCGCAAAAAAAAAGATATACAAGGCCTGCAACATTATCATGCAGAACCTGGGCAACATTGCATTTGACGCCGTAGTGAACAGCTCAAACAAATCCAATCCTTGCGCCATTCCGGAGGCTATCCATGAAAGATATGCCTCTCAATCGTCTAAAAACCGTGGCCAACTTTGGCTGAATTTTATACGCTATCAATACAAAGGGGACCTTTCCCAATACATCAATGACTTTTGTTAGCTAATGAACAAGCTCTCTGTGGTCAAACTCAACGTCCCCCAAGATATTCTCAGCTACACAATCCTGGCCAAACTCCCCACCACTCTTCACCAAATAGTAGAAACCCTTCTCCTTAACAACAGAATGCTGACCAACCCAACAGCAGTGCTTAAAAAACTCACAGAGGTCCTCCACCTGGAAACCTCACAAAAGGAAGAGACTACTGAACCAGCTGAGGACATCTCCTCTACCGCCCTCTTCAAATCCACATGTCAAAAGAAGTCAAGAACCAAACACCCCTGCTCAAAAGGCAAACAAAACCCACTGGCAAATCACCCTGAAGACCGATGCTGGTTCCTTCACCCAGAATTGCGTCCCAATTTCAATTCCTCCAGAGCTCTTTCTCACCTCCACTCGGAAACTTCCTCATGAACTGATGTGACCAACCCGACCAATCCAGAACCTCCCCAAGCTTTCCTCAATGCACAATTATACTTCAAGGTCACTAAGAACCAGACGCCACTTCTTCCTGTACTGGATTCAGGAGCTACGCATCACATTGTAAACACTCCTTGCCTGCTCTGGGAATCAACACCGATCAATCTGAAATTTGGCTCAGGAGCGGAAGGCACTGCACTGCTGGCCACAGCCATAGGCAAGGCCCCAATCTGCAATCACCTGGGCGAAGAAATTCAACTGGACGATGTGCTCCTGGTCCCTTCTCTGAATCGCTGTCTTGTCTCTCTCTCTCGAGTTGTGTCAAAGTCAGCTGTCATCAATCAAATTGAGCATTCTGGATGCAACATTTCCCTGGATCAGTTCTTGTTTGTGGGCACCACCAGAAACCACCTGGTCAAACTTTGTGGAACTAAATTTGAGAGCTACCTCAAGAGCACTGTACTCCTCAAGGAATCTCAAGTAGCTCCGTGGCACCTCAGGCTTGGACATCCTCACAAAGCTGCTCTTACGAAGCTCTTTCCTTGGAGTCCTACTCCCTCCAACTGCGAAATCTGCAAAAGCTGCAAAATGACGGCCACCTCATTTAAGGGACACTTCAAACCAACCACTTGATGTTTAGAAACTATCCATCTTGATCTTGTAGGGCCCTTTCCGGTTCTATCAAATGGCGTCTGCAAGTACTTCCTCACCGTTGTCAACCAATTCTTGGGTTTCAAGTGGGTTTTGTTCCTTTCCTCCAAAGATCAAGCTCCAAAAGCCATAAAGAACTTCATAGCTCAATCAGAAAGGATTCTCAATGCCAGAGTCACTACGGTTGTGTCAGACAATGGAGGCAAATTTTTAAATGAGAAGCTGGGTGGATATTTTAAGCTTCATGGCATCAATCATCATTTATCCCCAGCATACACCCCTGAGCAAAATGGACTAGCTGAAAGGACAAATTGCTCAATTCTAGACAAAGCCCAATTCCTACTGGTGCAAAGCAGCCTTCCCCCCACCTATTGGGCAGAAGCAGTTAAAACTGCAACCAACCTTCTCAATGTGCTTCCTGTCATGTCCAAGGACTGAGGCATTCCTTACAAGCTTTGGTTCCAACGGCCATTCAACCATCACTTCCTCAGGCCGTTTGACTGCATCACTTACTCACTCATTCCCAAGACCAGGCGCGGCTTCAAGTTGTCCGCTAATGGAGAAAGAGGTGCGCTCTTTGGGTACGTGAATGATTTTTCATCCTATAACATCCTTGATCATTGCACAAAGAAGGTGCACTCAAGCGCAAATGTCACCTTTCTTGAGGACAATTTTGAGAGCCACAAAGTTGGAGGCTTGGAAGATCCCAGTCCTTTCCCAAATCCTATACCATCCTCTACTGGAAATATTCTCCCTGTCATACCTCCTCAATCAACCCCCATCCCTGATGCAAAACTTCCAAACGCTGAGAAAATTCCTGTTCCCAACCACAGCATAGTCTCAGATTGTAACATTCTCATGCACTCTTGACGTGAACCAAGAACCGGAGAGCCTCAGCTGAACCTCATGGACACTGGTCTCCAGGATCCCAAATCCCTGGAAAAAGCCTTGCGCAGCCCTGACAAACTGGAATGGATTGCGGCCATGGATAGGGAGCTCCAAAACTTATTGTCCTACAAGGTGTGGGAAGAGTGCCAGAAGGATAGCTCAATCAACCAGCTGAAGTGTATATGGGTCTTCCGCACTAAGAGAGACAAGGACAACCGCATCATTGAATTCAAAGCCCGGCTTTGTGTGCAGGGTTTCCACCAACAATTTGGCGTCGACTACACAGATGTTTTTGCGCCCATGGGCAATAGATCATCTCTCCGGCTTCTTATCTCACATGCCGTCTAGCAGGGATAAAAATTCCACCATCTCAATGTGAATTTGGCTTTCTTAAATGCTCCCCTGAAGGAAATCATCCATTTCCTGGCCAAAGTGAATGTGCCAGTGGCACCGGGTAAGTCCCTCAGACTCAAAAAAGGAACTGTACGGTCTGAAGCAGGCACCTCAAATGTGGTAAAATACTCTGAGCAGTTGGCTTTTGCAGGAAGTTTTTGTACACAGTGATTCTGACTGTTGCGTGTTCTGGACGGGCAGCACTTATCTTTACGTGCACGTGGATGAAATCACCATCTTCAGCCTGGAACCACAGTCCTTCATTGACTCCATTGGGCGCCGCTTCAAAATAAAGGATCTTGGGCAAGTTTCTCTCCTTCTGGGAATGAACGTCAACCAATGCCAACACCTAACCCATCTCAGTAAAGCAACTTACATATTAGGGGGTATCAAAGTTAACGAAACCCGCCATTTTTTAATGGCGGGTTTCAACCCAAATCTGCCATTCCAAACCCGCTATTAAAAATCAAAACAACCCACTTATTTCAGATCAGACGTGTCAAAGTTAACCTGAAATAAGTGGGTTTTTTCAAATAAAGTATTTAAATTCTTCCACCACCTGTCCGCGTCATACAACCCTGTCTTCCCATCTCCTTCTAACTCCGACCTCATTGGAAAACTTTATACCCCCACCCTCATCATAAAATTGATTGAACACTCTCATCACTTTATCGCTCTCATCACTTGATCACTCTCATCCACTTCATCGCTCTCAAAACTTCATCACTCTCATCACTTAACCGCTTGGATCACTTGATCACTCTCATCCACTTTATTGCTCTCAAAACTTCACCACTCTCATCACTTTATTGCTCTCATCACTTGCGTAGCCCGAACTCTTTCAAATGGCCCCTCAGAAAACCTCCCCCCACAAGTCCAACACACCCAAGAGAACATAGCCAAGGAACTCCACAACAAACAATCCTCCCCCATCAGCTTCCAAGGGCTCAAGTCAGCTCAAGAGAGCTGATCACATCATCCTGGTAAACTGGCTGAAAATTCCCTCCAACTACAATGCCTGCTTTGGATCCAACAACGAAACACGTGTTGGCCAACCTCAATCCTCTAAGGTCAATGGTTATCTCCTGATGGCCAATGAACTCAAGAAAAAAACAAAAGGTAGGCTGGATCTGTCATCCAAACAGATGAGGGAGCGGTTCAAAAACTATTGAGCCAATTACAAAAAGGCCCTCTCCATGTCTATCTCCACTGGCTTTGGTATCACCAACTTGGACAAAGCCAAAGGAATCAACTCGGTGGTTGAAAAGTTGGACTCCATTTGTCATTTTTATATTCAAATGGATGAAATCTTTGGAAAGAAGGCCAACATCACCCCCCTAGCTGCTTTCGATGCCCAACAATCTGATTCCGTTGATGCCAAGGACTTGGCTGGGGATGCTCAGCCTACCAACGGGGACCTTGATGAAACCTTGGCCTTTGAGTGGCCCCCATCTGATGACGAGGAGGATATTCAAACACAATTGGCTCCAATCACTTCTACTTTGGTATTGATGGATCAGTCAATCCCGAAATTGGACCCCTCACTTCCTTCTTTTGATTGCTCTCTTCCTGGGGCAGAACAACTGGAGAACTTGCCCAATGAGGAGGATGTTATTCCTGGATCACCGTTGCCATCAAAATCTGCTCAAGTAAGGAACTAAATTGTTTTCAATTCTGTCTGGTTGCTCCTGACTGATTTACATTGTAAAAAAACAGGCTCATCCATTTTTGATTGGCCGAAAACTCAAGCCAATGGGGCCTCCCACATTGCCTTCAAATACTAGTGAGAACTTTCAGACTCAAACCTCCTCTGCCAAGGGTAAGTGAAAGGCCTCCAATTCCATCAATGTCAACCCCAAAAGTCATCAAAAGAGGAGAAACACTTCCAGTTTTTTGGGCTTTGAAGAAAGCATGGAGAAGCAAGATTAATGTAAGTTGATTGATTCAATATACTTGCTTTCAAAATCATGCTCATTGCCATTCCCCTCCAAAAAACAGTGAAATCACAAATTGAATCAGATAAACTTCAGTTTGAAAAGCAAAAGTGGGATCGCCAACTGGCCATGGATGGTCAAAAGCAGCAAGCCAAGACTTTGGCTAATCAAAAAAAATTGGATGCTGAGTGGAGGTTGAAACAAGCTGAGCTAGAGTTTCAAAAAGAGGAAAAGGAGAAGGATTGGCAACAAGGGCAACTGGAAAAGGAGAGGGAACAATGGGCAAATGAAAAAAAAGATAAGGTATCAGTAGCTTTGGCTTGCATTTGCAGTGGTAGATTGGTAGAAGAAATACAGCAGATTACTCAAATGCTGGGCTTGTAAATATATTTGCATGGATGAAAGAAAAACAAATTATTTTTTACTACAAAAACATTTGAGAGCATTCTTAACCCCACCAATATACAAATCTTTTTTGTTTTTATTGATATTTTTTTCTCTAGAGTAAATTTGGCCGTTTTAACGTCCGAAACATCATACTTTCCTGCAAAGGGATCACAGTTATACTCAAACCCAAGGTTTCAAATGAAACAATTTGGCCCAACTGACCAAGTGCCAATCCTCTCACATTGACGACCATTGAAAAGGTCCAATGGATTATGCCGTCGTACAGGCCACGATCTCATTGATATACAGACACTGGCCCAATATTTTGACCATTTCCAGCGCTGAAATACTTTGGGGTCAAACATACGCCACGACAATGGCCTCCTATAAAGTCAGATTTTTAGCTTAGTCTGATCATGCTTTGCAATGCAAGCAAGGGGGGATGGCCGTGGGAGATGGCTGCGGGCTTGCTGCGAGCGAGGGGGGAACCGCCCCCCACCGGGCTCGCTGCAAGCAAGGGGGAACCGCCCCCCACAGATGCGAGCATGGCCAACGGAGATGGCCGCGGGCTCGCTTTGAGCAAGGGGGAACCGCCCCCCACAGATGCAAGCAAGGGGGGATGGCCATGGGAAATGGCGGCGGGCTCTCTGCGAGCAAGAGGGGAACCGCCCCCCACCGGGCTCGCTGCGAGCGAGGGGTAACGGCCCCCCCCAGATGCAAGCATGGCCAACGGAGAGGGCCGCGGGCTTGCTGCGAGCAAGGGGGAACCGCCCCCCACAGATGCAAGCAAGGAGGGATGGCCACGGGCTCTCTGCGAGAAAGGGGGGAACCTCCCCCCACCTGCCAGCTCCAACCAAGGGGGGGAGGCCGCGGGCAATGTGGGCAGCCTCCCGTTTGCATGTGGCGGCTTGTTCATCACCCCCCCCATTGGCTAGCTGCAAGCAAGGGGGGAAGTTCTCAGGCCAGGGGGTGAAGCCCCCCAGCAAGGGTGGGATTTCATCACCCCCCCACCACCCACCGGGCTTGCTGCAAGCAAGGGGTAACGGCCCCCCACAGATGCAAGCATGGCCGACTGAGATGGCCGCGGGCTTGCTGCGAGCAAGGGGGAACCGCCCCCCACAGATGCAAGTGAGGGGTGATGGCCGTGGGAGATGGCCGCAGGCTCGCTGCGAGCGAGGGGGGAACCGCCCCCCACCTGCCAGCTTGGACTGAGGGGGGGGAGGCCGTGGGCGATGTGGGCAGCCTCCCTTTTGCATGTGGCGGCTTGTTCATCACCCCCCCATTGGCTAGCTGCAAGCAAGGGGGGAAGTTCTCAGGCAAGGGGGTGAAGCCCCCCAGCAAGGGTGGGATTTCATCACGCCCCCACCACCCAGCAACCAAGGGGAGGACGGTCAGCTGTCAGCAGCAATGGCAATGGCTGCCACAATGTCCGAGCTGTTGCCCCGCCCCATTTGACCCACTCTCAAAGCTGCAGCTGTATCCTGAATCATGACATTTCAGGATAAAATGGCAGATGCGCTTGAGTGATGCTCACGACGGGCTCAAAAACAGAGTCAATGATGAATGCTTCCACAGGCTGGTGGACCCCATTGACATTAATATAAAAGGCTGCATCTACTTGCCTTGCCTCTTTGCAACATTCTTCCCTTCCCCTTGGGCATTTAAATTTTGAAATGAAGGATCCATCCACTAATCCCTTGACAAAACTTGACAAAAGTTAATACTCCCATTCTTCACTCTTTCCGTTTTTCCCTAAAAGGTGCTTTGGTTTTTCAACCAAAGCATGCCAGAGATTGAATGCCTTGCATGAATGCGTCCATTAAGGAAACCATGCAAAGTGCTTTCTAATTGATGATGGTATTTGATTGATTGGGCTGTGGCCGCGCCATGCCTGAAACATCAATCCTTTTGTTTATTTGCCCCTTGGTTTTCATAATGTCACCATCTCATTCCAATAAAATACCCCCAACATTGGCAATCAATTGCTTGATTGATGAGAGGAGGAATTGGAGGAGGGGAGGGGCTCACCTTGATGGATAGAGAAATGGATCCAGGGGGGGACTAAAGGTTGAATGATCAAAGGATCAGCAACTGGTGAGGGGAAGGAAGAGGAAGAGGGTGGAGGGGGCTTACCAGGATTAGGAGGAGGGGATTCAGTGAGTGAGGTGAGATGAGGTGGTGGTGGTGAGTAAGGTGGTGGTGATGAGTGAGGTGGTTTGGTGAGGAGGAGGCAGGGTTTGACCGGTGGGTGAGTGGGGTGAGTTTGAAGGGGTTGAGTGGTGAGGGGGAGGGGGGTGGCATTTGTTGAGTGGCAGGGTTTGAGGTGGAGGTGTTTTTGGATTCAAGTCCACTAAAAAAAAAAACAAAAAAAAAAACTCAGCCTATGAATCTTGGGTGAACAACCAAAACCAAAAAAATACGGTGAAGGGAATTTTTACCAATTTCAAAATCAAAAATTACTCATCAAAGCAAACAAGGGTGAGAGGAAGAATCCGCTCTCTCATAGAAGAAGATGAGGGACCAGATGAGACAGGGATGACTTGAGGTGGATCAGGAATATCATCTTGGAATATTTTGTCCCATTCATCTTTGATGTTGGCCAAAAGGTTGTGAAGGATTACACAAGTGATAATCCAGTTGATGAGGAACCTCATATCTTTGAACCATTGGAGCTGGTTTCGCATCTCCCGTAAGCTGGCCCATCTTCCTTTCAGAATTCCTATGGCATGCTCAATCCAAACTCGTGATTGGGCAAGATGATAGTTCAAATTGGTTTTTCCTTGATCATTGGACAAAACATTCTGGTATGCTGGAACTACACATTTCCCACTAGCATAAGCCGAATCGGCAAGAAGGTATTGATCTTGGTCAAAGTAGATCTCTGGTTTTTGGGCAATTGGCATCCGATTGAAAACATATGAATCATGAAAAGAACCTGGAAGGCCAGCATTGAGGAAGATGAACTTCTTTTTGTTATTGCAAACAAGTTGTAGTGCCACGGAGTATCTAAACAAAGAGATGGAAAATATTTGGTCAGTGTGTGATCCAAAGTTTTATCATAGTGATTGGAAAAGAAATGAATCAATTTCCTTTTTTTACAATCAAAATAGTGGTTGCCATCTAGGTTGGGTTTTTGACTCAAGGGGATGGTGGTTCCATCAACGAAACCAATGCAACCAGGAAAGCCTTCTGTCTCCATTACTTGAGATATCTCCTTGCGTTCTTCTTTGGTTGGCCATGAAAGGACCAAGCAACGGAAAGATAGGATAGCAATCATGACTCTTTTGGTGTATAAGTCAATGCTTCCGTAATTGACTGAGAATAGATTTTCCAATTGATGGATTGCTGCTCCATTTCCATTTGAACCAAATCTACAAAGAGAAATGGCAAGTTGGATGGCTGGATTGCTTTGAGGATTGCGAGAATTGTTCTGGAAGATGTGGTGGTCTTCAATCATTGCCAAAAGTTTCATGAAAGAAGGCAACAAAGTTTGGAACAGTTTCTGGAAGCTTAAGTCAGGGATGAGATGAAGCTTTTGCCTTTCATACATAGAGTTATGGAGAGTGTTTATTCTTGGAACCATGTATTGCTTTGCCAACAGAGAATTCAAAGCTAACCAAGTTGATTCCAAATCGGAGTCTGGATCAGAGTCTGAATGGGAGTCAAACAGTAGCAAAAGTTCAGTCAGCTTTTTTGCGTTTTCAACTTGCTGGCGGGATGTTTGATTGGACATGTTGAGAAAGGTGGTGAGTGATGTGGGGTGATGAGATGATGATGGGATTTGTGTGAAGATGGGTATGTGAAGGTATGTGAAAAACAATAGAGATGTGTGTGATGCAATGGAGATGGGACCGGTATGGATTTGCTGATGTGGATGGGTTTTTTTGATGTGATGGATGGTGGATGGATGATGATGCATAAATGGCGGGTTTAATGGCGTGTTTGATGATTGAAATCCGCCATTTTCATGAAACACGCCATTTTGAAATACACCAGCTAGGGGGTATGTGTATGTCAAAAAAAATGGCGGGTTTCTAATGGCGGGTTTGCTAACTTTGATAAGCCCTATTGTCACTAGTGGATCAATACCAGCTTCCTCAACAAAAGCAATGCTCAACACCTTTCAAGCCTTTCAGGAAATTGTTACCGGCGTCCAAGGAAGAGCATCAACTTTTTGTCCAAAGTGGTCTGAACTACAGAAAAATGGTTGGTGAACTCACCTACATAAGCTTCAACAATCCGCCTGATATCACATTCGCCGTCAATTACCTCTCCCAGTTCCTTAACGCACCCGGGAAGACACACTGGGATGCCGGGATCCTTGCTCTCAGCTATAACACCAGAAGTGGGGCTCACTTTCTCAAGGAAACAGAACCAAACCGGACTCAGCTTGTACGTGGGTGCCAACTGGGCCATGTGCCCAAAGACCAGACAATCAATCAGTGGCTTTATTGTCCTATGGAACAACAATGTCATCAGCTGGAAATCAAGGAAAAAACCAACCGTCACTCTATCAACCACCAAAGCAGAATACAAGGAAGTGGCGGAATCCGTGAAGGAACTTCTCTGGTTGAAATTTCTGACAGAGGAAGTTCTTGAATCAGCAATCAAGACGCCAATCATTGTCCACAAGGACAAAAATGGTTGTGTCAAACTTGCAAATAACTCTGCTTATCATGCCGGTTTTCATACAAAGCATATGGAACTGCAGTTCCATTTCCTTAGGGAGGAAGTGAAAAAAGGCACCATTGCAATCAAACGGATTGATTCCAAGGGCAACCCTGCAGACTTCCTCACAAAGCCAGCCTTGGGTCTCTCTCTGCAACAAAAACTTAAGCATATCAATGTTGGATGCTTTGAGCCAGAAGCTTGAAGGCAGGGAGGGTGTTGAACGTTGAATGGTGAATAGTTCCTTCATACTGCTTCTCATCTCATCCCTTTTCCATTCTCTGTCTTCTTCATCTATTTCTGTTTTCCTATTACTGTTTTCACCTCTTGCCCAGTGTGTTGTGTAGTGCGGCAGCTCTCTCTTGTACTTGCGCTCAGACCGCTTCTCAATGCCAATGGGCGGGCACCTGCGCATGACCCTTTTGTACCAACACCGGCTCAGAACCAGGATGCATCTTCCCTTGTGCAGTTCCATCACCCTACCATCTACATCCTGATTCTGAGCTGGGTGAGAGTTTCTCCCATTTCTCTCTCAGTCCTTTTGTTGATCTGCTTATCATCTCCTGCGTCTACTCTCCATAAATTCTCTAGCTACTAAGATAGGTGTTGTTTTGTTCAGCTAGCCTATGGCTTTGAGCCTTTTATATTCAGGTGTGGTTCTTCTTCTTGCCCTTATTTGTCTCATCTGAAATCTAGAACACTTTTCTATTCAGCCAAATAGCAAAATCTTACAATTCTGCCATGAAAAATCTGATTAATATTATGGAAAGTACTTCTCCACCATCTGAATTGATCAACAGCCTACCTGAACCTCTTTTGAAACCATAAAAAGCTGGAAGTTTCACCATATGGGATGGTCTGGTATACTATAGGCATCAACAGTCAAGTGTTATAGTCTTAACTCAGGATGACCATATCAAACATGTCTTGGATGAGTGCCATGATAACTGCTCATCTGATGATTTATCTGCTGATAGAACCTTAGATAAGTTTAAAAAAACAGCTTTGTAGATTAATTAGAGAGAATCCACTATACTGCATGTTACCAGTTGTGAAACTTGTCAGAAGTCCAACAGGACCACTGGGAAACAGTTTGGTCTACTGAAAAAGATTGCTGAACCCATGGAAAGATGGGAGATCATCAACATGGACTTTGTAACTGGACTACCACCAGGAGGAGCCTATTCCTACCACTCAGTCTTAGTCATCTTGGATAGGTTCTCCAAGAAAGCAAAGTTCCTACCTAATCACAAGGAAGACACTGCTATGGATTTTGACCTATTATTTTGGAACAGACTCATTGCTGATGTTTGAGTTCCCAAAATTATTATCAGTGAAAGAGTCCCTGAATTCACCTCTAAGTTCTGGAGAAATCTTAATGATATTCTTGGAACCACCTTAGCTTTCTCTACAGCTTATCAGCCTCAGACCAATGGCTTAGCTGAAAGAATGATTCAGACCCTGGAAGACATTCTCAGGAGATTCTGTGGCTTTGGACTAGAATACAAGAATTCTGACTGTTATTGCCACAATTGGGTTAGCCTTTTACCTGCACTGGAGATGGCCTACAACAGTAGAAAGCACTCTACCACTAAGGAAGCACCTTACATACTGCAAAGAGGATGGATTCCTAGATTACCCCAGGATAACCTTAACCACCAGCTGACCAATATTCACCCTACATCACTTGATTTCAAAAACATGATAGATGTAGCAAACCAACATGCTGTTAAATATGTCCAGGATGCTATAGAGTATAACCAGAAAAGGTGGGATAAAACCCATAAGGAACCTGATTTCAAAATTGGTGATCAAGTCTTAATCTCTACCACCAACTTTACCAACTTAGCTGGAAATAGAAAGCTTAGACAAGCTTTTGTTGGACCTTTTAACATTAATAAACTTCATGGTAAAAATTCTGTGGAATTAATCCTGAGTGATGAGCTTTCCAGAAAACATCCAGTCTTCCCAGTAAGTCTCATCAACCACTACCACCCATGGAATGGAGAACATACTCCTTCACTTGAAATACCTTTTACAGAAGATCCTGAAAAGGACAAAGGAAAAATTAGCAAGATCCTTAATGATAAAAAAGATAGGATCAATGGAAAAGATTTCAGACTCTACCTAGTTAGATACAAGGGATAATCAGCTGTTAAAGATGAATGGTTTCCTGAACATTTTGGAGTTGTATTCATTACTTTGTTTTATTTTTCTATCTTTTATCTCTCCAAGACACACGCAGTCTCATTTTATTCATTACTTTACTTTATTTTTATCTCTTGAAGACACGCGCGGCTTTCGGACAACCTTGCATATTCATCTCTCCTGATGTCAGATAAAGAGACAAAACTTTCTGGATTCCTTTGCTCTCTTCTCTCACCCAAATTTCACTTTTTAATTTCTTCTTTTCTGATTTGGAAACTCTTCAATCAAGGTCTAGAAGCAAGTGAACAAGTCAGGTCATCAAGGAGGCCTTCAATTAATTTGGTGCAATCACTCTTTCTCTTTTTTCCCTTATTACTCAACTCTTTCTAATCTAATCACCACAACTCTCAGATATATTAGCCAAGCCGCGTGCTAAAGTCTTGGTAGTTGCACTGTAGAAGCTTTTCACTCTTGGTCATTTCTACTGCTTGGTATGACCTGTTTTGACTGCCTCACTTCATTCTTTTGACATTTCTTCTCTGACGCAATGATATAGTTTCTGTTTGTGATACTTCGGAATAAGTCTCAGAGAGAGTGAGAAAATTAGTTTTTCACAATTAAAAGTCAAAAGGCTGGAATGTCTTGATCTCTTGTATTCAATTTTCAGAAACCAGGCATGACTGATTCCTTAACATCAACCATATTCAAGACGGCCCTTGAGGCAATTCCATTGCTCACCTCTGACAATTTCTTGATATGGCGAAATTGTGTTGTGAATATGATGGATTTACAAGAGGAACTGTTTGATAAACTCACCAAGAAAAGGAATGATTCCGCTGGTAATCCAATTGGACTCAATAACATGGAGAACATAAGGATTAGAGCGATTGTCACTTCAAAGCTAGACACCACTATACATGCCAACATCATTACCACCGCAAATGAGAAGGACGCGCATCAAATATGGGCGGACATCAACAAATATTTCACCTCTAATCACGCCTCAAATTGTGCTAGATTATTCAAAGAATTCCTCCAAGCTCCCTTTTCCCCATCCGACGTTCCCGGCTTCATCACCAACACCAAAACCTCCATATCACGATTACACGATGTAGGGATTGACTTGCCATCCAACATCATAGCCTATCTCATCCTTTAAAAACTTCCCTCAACCATGGACACCATAGTTCAACAAATCAAGCACTCGGACAAGAAGATTACTCCAGAACAAGTACTTGATCACCTCCAAATGTTCCACGACAACAGATTTCTGAATAGAGATCCGGTTACGAGCAAGATCAAGGAGAACACAACTTAAGTCTCCTTTCTGAACTCCAGTGTTAAAGCGTGCAACGATAAGTGGCATAATCCAAAAGCCACTCATCCAGAGGGCAGATGTCAGAAATTGTACCCGCATCTCAGACCATCCTTTCTGAGGAAGAAGAAAACTGGAACTTCCAAGTCAAATAATGAAACCACCTCAGTTAGCTCATTTCATACAAGCTCTCTGTTTCTTCTGAATGCGTTTGTAGTTGATTCAGGTTCATCAAGACACATTGTTTCTGAGTCCAAGCACTTCTCTCACTTAGACCTTTCAGTGACTGGATACATCTCCACCAGCTCCGGAAAGGAGTATCTTAGGTATAACAGTGTTGGGACTGTGAGGCTGGTGGATGCCAAAGGACAAGAAGTTTTTCTCTCAAACATCCTATACTCACCGCAATCAACTGCAAATCTTCTGTCCATGCTTTCTCTTGTAGTAGACGGTTTTGATGTCAACTTTGGACCAGATGAATTCTCAATTCAGAAGAGGAACTGGAAGAAATATGGGACTTACAACTGTAATATTTCCTTTCTTCATTTCGATGATGCTGAAATAAATAAAATTTCCTATCTCACCCACAATGAATTGATCCACAAGGCCCTGGGACATGCGAGCTACAGCAGGATATGTCAAAAACTAGGGATCCCCGTAAGGAAAGTGTCAATGTGCAAGGCTTGTGCAATCAGCAAAATATCCAAGACCCCCTTCAACAACAAGCACGTTTGAGCAAAAAGGCCTTTTTAAGAATTGCATTGCAATCTTGTTGGGCCTATTCATCCCCTGAGTGCCAATGGAGATGCTTATTTCCTCACTGTAGTCAACATTTGTACCAGGTTCTTCACCGTGATTCCAATCAAGAGAAAGGGTGATGTGGCGAGTTTTCTTCCCTTTCTTATCAATGTTGATTCAAAAAGGTTTGACTACACTCCCATGATCCTGCACTCTGATCAAGGCACTGAATTCTGCAACTCAACTCTCTCTAAGTACTGCATCAAGAACAACATTAGACAGACCTTCTCCAATGGTGATTCACCACAACAAAATGGACTAGCTGAACGCTTTAATTGCCTTATCTTGGAATATCTCCATACTGTTTTTTATGAGTCTCAGCTGAATAAGAATCTCTGGCATGTTTTTATCGAATCTTGTGCTCTGACACTTAACCAAATCCCGTTGCATAAATCAAAAAAATCCCCGTACAAGCTTTTCAAAGGCAGGATACTGAAAGTCAATTACCTTCACCCCATAGGCAATCCAGTGACCTACATCTACAAGGACAGAGCGCCTTACTCCAAATTGGAACCTCGAGGTCTCTGAGGAAGGCTCATTGGGTATGAGGATGACTTACTGTCATATAAAATCCTAACAACTGATCACAAGATAATTGAAACCAAACATTTTACCTTTCTTGACTTCCAATCCAACATCAAGAATGTATTGGGTGACGGTGGCATCAAATTTGTAGATTGGTGCAATGATACAGTCATGTCAAATTCTGCATCACCTGAACAAGCTATTGAACTCAACTTGAGTCTCTCACAATCAATGAACAAGGGCAACGCCTCTTCTGCTGGAAACATTCCCAACTCATCCCCAACTCTTTCAGAAGAGTCTAGTGAGGTTGAGTCAACACACACAGCGGTTCAAGCGGCTCCTGTCACTTACAATCTGCAAACACAAACGGATTTGGTTAAACCCCAGAAATATTCCTATGGGTCCTTCAAAGATAAGGGTGAGGAGGGGGCGACAGAGAGAAAAGTTGAATTGGCCAAAATCAAATTTCAAGAGGTGTGGGAGGACTCTGAAGTTGAACCTGCTCATTATCTTAGGACCATGTGGGTGGACAAAATCAAGCCCGCCACAAGTCTCTCTCCTTAAAAACGGAAATCTCAACTTTGAATCATGGGCAACCTTCAAAATCAAGGAATAGATTTTGGAGAGACATACACGCCAACAGGGGAATTCACAACACTTCTTCTTCTCCTACTGTGTGGTTTGTATCACAACCTTGCCTTACAACAATTTGACGTCAAGGCCGCTTTTCTTTTTGCTCCTCTAGAAGAAGACATCTACATTCTCACGCCAAAGGAAAGTTTCTGCTCCTCAAAATTCCTCAAGTTAAAAAAATCCCTGTACGGTGTGCTTCAGGCTCCTCCAAACTGGTACAAAACTCTGACTACTTGGCTGGAAGGCATTGGACTGGCTCAGTTCAAAACTGATCCTTGTCTGTACATTCATACAGTTAGACGTCTCTTTGTCTTCTTTCATGTGGACAATTTAATTGTTGCTGGGGAGGTTGACTGGTTTGAAAATTAATTTCTGCTCATATTTCCTTGATTGTCAGCTCACCACCCTGATACAATTCTAGGAATGGAATACACGCGTCAAGGCAACTCCATCTCTTTGAATCAGTAAAAGCTTATTCAATAAACGTTTGAGGAACTACAACTATCCAATGTCAAGCCGGTTCTTACCCCCTTGATGCCAGGGGTTCAGTTGGTTCCGGCTTTGGACAATGAGCAAGTTGAATTTAACAAGCTAGGAGTGAATTTCAGAAAATTTACCGGTCTGCTTAATTATCTAGCCTGCTGGACTCATCCGGAAATCTCGGCAGCAACCTTGATCCTATCCCAATTTAATCAGAATCCAGGAATATTGCACTGGAGAGAGGTAATGCACTTCTGGAAATATCTGGCGGGTACTGTGAAATGTTGGCTGACACTATGTCCTCAAGGGGATAAACCCCCGAGCAACTACAGCAACTCTACCTGGGCGGACAATCCACATACTCAGAAGTCTCAAATGGGCTACATTGTCTTCTGGAGATCCCAGCCTATTGCCTGGAAGAGCAGGAAGCAGAGCAACATCGCTCTCTCATCCACAGAGGCAGAGCTGAATGCAATGAGCAACGGTGCGCAGGAATCACTATGGATTGAATTGGTCATCAGAAACCTATGGAAAAATTCAGTCAAGAGTCCGGTAGCTTTCTAGTGGACAACAAAGGGCTGGTCAACATTTTAAAACACTTTGGTTCCAATTCAAAGACAAAATACATTGATATGAAGATTAAGTGGCTCCGCGACCAATTCTCCTCTGACAAAATTTGCATTAACCTCATCACCACGGACACAGTGATCGCAGACTCTCTAACTAAAGCCCTTAGTAGTCACAGCTTGGGGCTTCTCACATCTAAGTGTTTTGATTCAGGATTGCACTGAAATATGGGGGGGTCTTGGAGTTGTATTCATTACTTTGTTTTATTTTTCTTTCTTTTATCTCCCCAAGACACACTGTTGTGACCAAATCTGGACACCCTGGACCAGATGCCAAAAAATTCAAAATTTTCATGATTCTTTTATTTAGGTGTTATTCAAAAAAAAAAAATTGGAATTTCTTTTTCAGTATCAATTCTCCAACTTCCTCATCCTTCCAAACATCCCTTTGTCCCATTTGTCTAGGACAACCCTCTCTTGGCATGACCATCTAGGTAGCACTTTCAATCCCTTCTCTCTTTGTCTCCCCCTTCCTTTTGGCCAAACGCGCAGGCCAAGAGCTGCTTGGCCCAAACTTCCCTTCATCTTCATCCATCACCACTGTCCAATTTGTTCATGAAATGTTTGTTGAGAGATCTAACCCAACAATCAAAGACTCCTATTGAAAAATCATCACCGTCAATGGAAATAAGGTGACCTTCAAAATCCTTGATACAGCAGGAACCAAGCACGTTACACAAATCAATTGTGAGAATCAAGGAAGCCAAAGGGTATACCAATAAGATCCCAATTTTCCTGTGTGGAAAAAAGTGCAATTGGAGGACTGAATCTTTCGAAGGAGTTGGGCAGTAGCCCTGTATCAAGAGTGGGGTGGGGTGCCCTATTAAAAAACTTTGGCGAGGAAACAGATCAACGTTGCCAATCTTGTCCGTCAAATTTTCAAGGCCAATCAACTGGGTCATCTCAACCATGGTGGTTCAGGCCTTCACGGGTTGGGACCCAAGAGACGCCTCTCTCATCCTCACCCCTAACTTGATCAATTGTCCTCAAGCCATCCCAACTGGTTCCAGAAATCCTCATCCACCCATCATCATCATCAGATCAGATCACACCATCAACATCACATCAGCACAGGGTATCATCATCATTTTTCACCTTGCAATACATCATCTGTGGGGTCTTCATTCCCCTTTATCTGAGACAAAAATTCAGGTATATCAATGATTGCCCCTTGATCCTTGAGCCTCCATACTCAAAACCTTGATCCTTGATCCTTATCACCAACCAATAGCTTGGCTGGTTGAAGAAGAATTTGACTGATTGAATTCTTGAGTGTGTTACACCAATCCTGATCCCGTTATCCAACCATACTGGTCCTGATCATCCTTTAATTATCTTTCAGGAACCAGTCACGTTTGACTGAAGAGGTTTTATTAAGCTTAAAACCTGGAGTGTTAAACCTCCCTTCATCTCTTTTGAAGTTGAATTCCTCCACGCTACTCTTGAGTCCCTTGAGAAGTGTTGGGTTATTCTTGTTTGAATCAGTTATTTTTTTGCTTCTAGAAGCTTCTTCAAAAAATTTGCTTTGTCTTGCGCAACCACCCACAGTTATCTGGTACCCTTCAAACACTTTCGTGCGGAGAATTGGGCAGGTTCATTGAGAACCTGGAGGTTGTTTGGGATTGAGTTGATCTTTCCTAAGCTTCTGCTGAAAACCAGAGCTATTATCTTGTGGGCTTTTTTACTTACAATTGCCTTGTCTTGTTGAACCCTGAACAAACCTTGACTTCTTCTATTCAAGTTTTCCCCCGCACCATCTTGCCTCAGATAGTGTTGTTTCCCCAGCTACCAACTACTATAATCTTTATCCTCTTACATTTGTTCCTGCGTTTACCACGTTCTGGACTTTGATCTTGGTTACATTTAAATATTTTTGTAACACTCAGGAGGGCAGCCTAAACAGCACCTTTCCCCTCCGCAGAACTGCCACGGCCTAGCACCGTTTGGAGTCTTAAAACGCGTGGTCTCATTTTATTCATTACTTTATTTTATTCTTATCTCTTGAAGACACGCACAGCTTTTGGAAAACCTTGCATATTCATCTCTCCTGATGTCACATAAAGAGACAAAAGTTTCTGGATTCATTTTCTCTCTTCTGTCACCCAACTTTCACTTTTTAATTTCTTCTTTTCTGATTTGGAAACTCTTCAATCAAGGTCTACCAGCAAGTGAAAAAGTCAGTTCATCAAAGAGGCCTTCAATTAATTTGGTGCAATCAATCTTTCTCTTTTTTCTCTTATAACTCAACTCTTTCAAATCTAATGACCACGACTCTCAGATATATTAGCCAAGCCGCGTGCTAAAGTCTTGGTAGTTGCACTGTAGAAGCTTTTCACTCTTGGTCATTTCTACTGCTTGGGTATGATCTGTTTTGACTGTCTCACTTCATTCTTTTGACATTTCTTCTCTGATGCAATGATATAGTTTCTGTTTGTGATACTTCTGAATAATTCTCAGAGAGAGTGAGAAAATTAATTTTTCAGAACATAATATCCCTGACGGAGAAATACGCTTAAGGAACTACAGAGCCAGCAGAAGGCATTGACCCAAAATTTTTTTTTCAGACATAGACATATCTTGGAGTGGGGGAATGTCAGCTTGCTACTATGTACAGAGCAACCTGTCAATAGCAACACAAAACTATGAAAAATAAGAATATCTCAATTTACAGAAATCCAGCAGATCTAAGGACAGCTGATTGACAGAACCAAATGGACGTGCTAATCTTGCCATGAATGGGCTTTCAGCCTCAGAGCACAAGCAGAACCCTCTCTAAGTGCCCTGAGAAGCTCAAAAATCACCCCAAAAAGTTACTTATACAGACCTCTTTGGATACATTATTCCAGATCAGTTAATAAGTTTACCAGGAATTATTATTATCAATCAGACACCGTGTCATTGTTAATAAAGTGCTTCTATGAAGATAAGCAAGTGATTTATGAATTAGTCTGTAGTAGTATTATTTACCTTTATTAACCAATCAACCATTGAAGTTTAGTCAAGCAATCTACCCAAACTGCTCTGAAACCCTTCCAATTATTCCAGGATTCTCGTGGTAAAGTGCTCAGAGTGAGTGTTACCCTTCCTGTCTAGGCCCTTTGTGCTGTTAAGCCCGGCCATCAGTGGAAAAAGTCCTTTCTAAGGCAGCCATATTCATTCCAAGGTTCTTAAACTTCCAAAGGAGGCCCCTTGAAGAGAGTTTTCTAGTCTGTAAAGATCCCCAGTAGTATAATACTGTGTCCCCTCTTTTATATTATATTGAAAACCATTTACTACCAAACCAATCAAACCTTGCAACTGCTCTTATTAAATCATTTATTTGAGCTTCTAAGCGTTTATTATAGGAATAATAATTATTATTATCATTCCAGCATTTTTATCACTCTCTGTAGCTAAAGGACTGCAAGGTTCCTGGTATCAGAGAGCTGACAGCCAGTGCCAACCTCCATTCTCACAGGCGAAACAATGAAGAGGAATTTGGGGTTGTGTCATTTAGAATGATGGAATCTACTATGTGAAAGAAGGAATTGGGAATCTTGGCCAAGATGGTGTAGCTTAGATTGTCCAATGGAACATAAAGATGGAAGACAGGCAATTTTTTCATCAACTTTCAGAAATCCTTGATTTACACATTTAGGTTTCCTTTGTATTGGGGTTAGATGAAATTCAGGAAAATCCTACCACAATTGTTGGATGATTGGGAGGCATATCTTGCTTGAATAGCTGTCCAGATCTTGTGAGGATTGCCATTGTTCTTGGAGTTGATAAAAGCATCAAAGGCCAAGTCACCCCGGTGTTGGATGAGGATGTTGGCCGCTTTGTAGAGCTTTTTCTTTTGGGGGGCAGAGAGAGGGACAGGGGGGTTCAATTGTCAGTGTGAGCAGTCCCTTCCTTCAAAGGTAGATTTTTATCCAAAGGTACCAAGCTGGAAAATTTGAGTTGTTGAGAAGGGGAATGTTCAATTTTGATTGTGAGTTGTCTTTGGTCTCAGACATTGTCAGTTTCCTGCTCATTCTTAAAGAAAGTTGGGAATGTAAATCTGTAAGGTTTTGAGGCTAAAAAGACTTTTTCAATTTCATTTGAATGAAAAGACATGAGAAAGGAAACACAACAATAGCAGCTTAGAAATACCTAAAAGGACCAGTCAGACACTGGATCAGGTACAGAATAAAGACAGTGTTGAATAGAACAGACAGAATGAGTAGCAGACTTGTTGTGTCTCAGATTGATGAAGTTCATAATTTGGAGGAACACAGGTTCAAGCAGGTTCTTTGTGAGTCAAGTCAGGATGAAAAGCATCAGGCAAAAATATTTGTAAATGAGACTTGATAAACTTGATGAAACCAAAAAGGGACATACCGGTGTGGTAAACCAAACCTGTCCTATAGCCATCAGACTCATTTTATATTATTATTTGTTATTCTTTTATCAAAGTAAAGTCAAAAAATAAATTCAAAACCCCTCATAAACTATACTCTAAACTCAAACAAACCTGAAAAAACCCAAATCAAGCACCAGATAAACCCCTTCAACCATATCAACACCTGTCACAAAAACAAACCAAAACCTGGCACAGGCTGAATTATGTCACATGGATTAATGAAAAGTCTTAATTGAATATATAATCAGAAAGATTATGCTTAAAATAACCACACAACAAAACAACATACCCCATACCAATCAGTACCAATGTTACACTGCAAAAAGTACTATGAAAACAAGTTACACTACTTTTCTAGAACCTTCACCACAAGATTAGGCCTCTGAAGTGTCCTTTTAAGCACCCAGATACTCAGTTTGCCATCATTCCAACCATACATCACACATACATGCACCAACAGAAGTAGGGGCTCATGCAGCAAAGTATATATCAATTCTCACCAACCAGTAAGAACAACTCAGTATACATGACTTTTATGGCACTTTCACCACCAGATAAGGCCTCTGAAGCTTCCTCTCAAGCACCTTGACTCTCAGTTTGCCACCATCCCAACCATACATCACACATACATGCACCAACAGAAGTAGCCGCTCATGCAGCAAAGTATGTCTCAATTCTCACCAACCAGCAATATCAACTCAGTGCACATGACTTTTCTGGAACTTTCACCACCAGATGAAAGCTCTAAAGCGTCCTCTCAAGCACTCTGATACTCAGTTTGCCACCATATCAACCATACAACACCTGCAAGCCACACTCTCAAGTTACCCAAGGGGACATGCGGTAAAACAGCATACCTCATATCTCCACAACTAATTACATTGAAACAGCATGCAGGTAGTTCCTTCAACATTTTAAACATGAAAGGGGCCCAGAAGCGTCATAAAAAACACCCAGCACATGACTTTCAACCACCAAACCCATGCAGGTCACACCATTCAAGCTACCAAAGAGGGCTTGCAGCTGCCAAGCATGTTTCATGCTTTTCCCAACCAGAAAAATTAACTCAAGCTGCAGGCAACTTCTGCATCATTTTTTTATATAAGATAAGCACTCAGAAGCTTCAAGATCACACCATTTTTATCTCTTATCTCATATCTTAGCCTGACTCTCAAAGATTGAACTAAAAAATACAGTTATCTCTCAGCCTGATTTACACATTTTATCACCAGAATGATTTGTCTCATGGAAATGTAACCTCCTGTGATTCAAAAGTGCAGGGAGAGGCTCAGAACCGCACTCAGTGGATCCCTGAGCATCCCCTGAGGAAGTATTTTTTTATTTAAGTGGCCTCTTTTGCCCTATCCAAGTTTTCTAGCATGGCTTCTGCCCAGTGTGTGAATTATGGCATCTGTGTCAGCTCTCTGATACCAGGAATCTTGCAGTACTTTAGCTACGGAGAGTGATAAAAATGCTGGAATGATAATAATAATAATTATTCCAATAATAAACACTTAGAAGCTCAAATAAGTGATTTAATAAGAGCAATTGCCAGGTTCAATTGGTTTGGTAGTAAATGGTTTTCAATATAATATAAAAGAGGGGCCACAGTATTATACTACTGGGGATCTTTACAGACTGGCAACCTATCTTCAAGGGGCCTCCTTAGGAATTTTAAGAACCTTGGAATAAATATGGGTGCCTTAGAAAGGACTTATTCAACTAATGACCGGGCTTAAAAGCACAAGTGGCCTAGACAGGAAGGGTAACACTCACTCTGAGCACTTTACCACGAAAATCCTGGAATAATTGGAAGGGTTTCAGAGCAGATGGGGTAGATTGCTTGACTAAACTTCAATGGTTGATTGGTTAATAAAGGTAAATAATACTACTACAGACTAAGTCATAAATCACTTGCTTATCTTCATAAAAGCACTTGATTAAAAATGACACGGTATCTGATTGATAATAAACAATTCCCTGGTAACTGATGATGGAATAATGGATCCAAAGAGGTCTGTATAAATACCTTTTTGGGGTGATTTTTTTCTTCTCAGGGCACGTAGAGAGGGTTCTGCTCGTGGGCTGAGGCTGGCAAGCCAGTCAGGGCAAGATTAGCACGTCTACTTGGTGCAGTCAATCAGCTGTCCTTAGATCTGCTGGATTTCTGTACTATTTTAGCCACAGGATCTGTTAATCTGTTATGGCATAAATTTGATCATTCTGTACTCATCCTTCATTGGTACTATTAATATTGTTTTAAAGCGTGCAGATGTGGATTTTTACTGATTTTCCATCATCTGCTGATGATGTAGATTATTTTTAATAATTTTCATGAACACTTCTTGTAGTGTTTTGTGGTCTTTAAAGATCAAGATCAGTGATTTACGTGGTAGTCCTTGATGTTTGATTTATTATTGAAAAATGTTTAACACTTAATTTTCATTAATTTTATTTAAGTTTTGATCTTTTTAGATCATTAGTAATGCATATGTCTGTTTTTTACATATACTAGGCAACCCTAATTAGGTTGTAGCTCTTCTGAGTGGTACCTGGTTGTCAGATTAGTCATGACTGATCCAGGCGCGGGGATCAGTTAGTACAGATGCGCCCGGGGTAGGATCTTCTGCGTGCGTGGCAGGATCAGCTGCGGGCGGGTCTCTAGTACGCGGGAACCTGCTGCTACTAGTACATAGGGTTATCTAATGATTCAGGGCTGCGCGCGGGAATTGTGACATAACACATTTCCGCGTGTAACTCCTAAAATATACACAACACCTCAATTATGAGTGAATTTTAGGTGTAAACCCTATACGTGACAACACGTGTGACCCTACCGAATTTTGGGCGAGGAATCCATTTCTGTAAAAATATTTATGAATTTCTACCTCCTTATTTTGTTAATTGATATACTTATTTTTCATAGTTTTGTGTTGCTATTGACAGGTTGCTCTGTACATATTAGCAAGCTGACATTCCCCCACTCCAAGATATGTCTATATCTGAAAAAACAATTTTGGGTCAATGCCTTCTGCTGGCTCTGTAGTTCCTTAAGCGTATTTCTCCGTCAGGGATATTATGTTCTGAAAAATTAATTTTCTCACTCTCTCTGAGAATTATTCAGAAGTATCACAAACAGAAACTATATCATTGCATCAGAGAAGAAATGTCAAAAGAATGAAGTGAGACAGTCAAAACAGATCATACCCAAGCAGTAGAAATGACCAAGAGTGAAAAGCTTCTACAGTGCAACTACCAAGACTTTAGCACGCGGCTTGGCTAATATATCTGAGAGTCGTGGTCATTAGATTTGAAAGAGTTGAGTCATAAGAGAAAAAAGAGAAAGAGTGATTGCACCAAATTAATTGAAGGCCTCTTTGATGACCTCACTTTTTCACTTGCTGGTAGACCTTGATTGAAGAGTTTCCAAATCAGAAAAGACAAAATTAAGAAGTGAAAGTTGGGTGAGAGAAGAAAGCAAAGGAATCCAGAAACTTTTGTCTCTTTATCTGACATCAGGAGAGATGAATATGCAAGGTTGTCCAAAAGCCGCGCGTGTCTTTGAGAGATAAGAATAAAATAAAGTAATGAATAAAATGAGACCACGTGTTTTAAGACTCCAAAAGGTGCTAGGCTTTGGCAGTTCTGCGGAGGGGAAAGGTGCTTTTTAGGCTTCCCTCCTGAGTGTTAAAAAAATATTTAAATGTAACCAAGATCAAAGTCCAGAACGTGGTAAACGCAGGACCAAATGTAAGAGAATAAAGATTATAGTAGTTGGTAGCTGGGGAAACAAAAATATCATAAGTGAACCAGAATCAAGTGAAAAGGAAGTAAAGGATCAAACACAAAATTATCATTGACCATTTGACCCAAGTCCTTGTGTTCTTGAAGTAGGGTTTATGAGAAAGGGCCTGTTATTCAGCACCTATTATTAGAGGGAAAACCCCCTCATTTTTGATTAGTAAATTTATAAAACAGGAAGAGCACAACAGATCAACCAAATAAGCTTTTTTTGCTCAGTTCCCTGTGGGCAAGCCCACTTTTGGGTCCTCCTACTGGTTAAACACTTTTTAGTCAACCCTTAAATCCTTTAATTGGAATTGGAAAAAATAGTCAGAAAAAGTCGAAAATTCTTGATTATTAATTGGTGGAAGCTTGCCAATAATCTAATCCAACCTGGAATAGTCTTGCAATTCCTAAAAAATCTCTATTGATAATTAATCTTGTTCTGATAAGAGACCTATTTTAAGTCTCAAAGAAACCAGCCACTAATTAAAAGAATTATTGTGCAGACTTATTATAGTTCAGAAGGGCAGGCAATTCAAAACCACCTTAGCTTACCTCTATCTATTCAAGAGTATTAGTAAACTAAATTCCCCTTCTAGGGACTGCCAGAAATCTACTTGCTAAATAATCTCATTATTCCTTGGAGTCTCTACACCAGACTCAGAAACCTGGGGTCAGTGTTGCATGCTCATGTTTGCACAAGAGAAGCTTTTCCCCAGTATCTTAGTTGGGGTTGCTAGTTGTACCAGGCGGGAGTGTTGGTATTTTTATAGTTGGAGTATCTGCAGCCTGTCCCTGTTGTGGATTCAGATGGTTTGACAGCAGAGAGGTGGAGTGAGAATAATTTGAAAAGATTGGTAAGTTTTGCTGAAAATTCAACAGCAAACGGTGTGGAAGGCAAAGGAGAGTTACGCTCCTAAGTTGTCTGAAAGTCCGGAAGTTATTGGTCTAGGTGTCTGTAAGGAGGTTGAATGCAATGAGTTCTTAACTGTACTGAGATAAAAGAAAGAGATAATGAGATGTATTCTTCTTCCCTCAATCCTTCCTATTCCTTTCGTTCATGGTCTTCTTTGATAGATAGATCAATGATCATAACCCAACCCAGAGTTGAGGGTGAGGACTTGGGTCCCCCCCCTTCAACCCTTACCTAATTACAACCAAAAACGCGAAAGAACGATGAAACACAACCCCCAAGCACAGAACCCTAGCCCAACCCTACCCCTCCATCCTTTGCCCCATAACCCATGCCCCTCAATATCAACGTACACCCGGTTTGTCCTTCTCATGGTGCGGCCCTCCGCTGCGCCCTACTTGGAGCCCCCTGGTTTTCCCCCCCGCACACGTCCGCGGACCTTGCGGTCCGCAGGTTGGCCCGCGCGCACCTAACCCCCCGATTTCCCTGCCCTCTCCTTCCAGACTAGCCACCCGCAAGCTTGGTTGGGGCGGCTCCATCACTTGGATTGCATTTTCTGGGCGGGTCGCGACCCGGCGCCCTCAGAGTAGGCCCGACCCGCAATTTCTACTGCTGAGCCCGCAGCGGCGGCTGCTGAGCCCTCAGCAGACACTGCTGAGCCCGCAGCGGCGGCTGCTGAGCCCTCAGCAGACACTGCTGAGCCCGCAGCGGCGGCTGCTGAGCCCTCAGCAGACACTGCTGAGACCGCGCGCACCCAAATGCTGAGCGCGACCTACCCAACTGCTGAGCGCGCAGCCCGCAACGCAACTCTCAACCAAAGGTTATAAATACAACACCACATCCCCCCCCCAAGTTGAGTTCTGTCCCCAGAGGTCTCTCATTGCTTCCTTGCCCCCATCACACTACCAACCCACCTCTCCCCCACCCACCCCAGCTCACCCCAGCCCCTCCTCCCCTTCCGCTCTGTTGCCATCATGGTCCCCTGCGACTTCTGCACCCAGAACAGGCTTGCGTGCTTGATTGTTCCTGGTCGACGCGCCTGCAATTCTTGCCTTTGTGGCCATCGCTGCTGCTCACTTGGCAAGGAAATGCCCCATCCTCCTCCTCAATCCAGTCCCCGTCCCCGGCCGCGCAAGAGGGCCCGTCCGGACCCGTTTGTGGTTTTGGACAATGAAACAATCTCTGAGGACTTGTGGACTCCGCCCGGATGGCCTCTTTCCCGCCCCCCCAGGACCAATCTGCGACTCCACCTCCCCATTCCGCCGCGCAGGGCCACCACGGAAGGAGGACTACCCAAACTTCGGGGCTTATTGGTCCGCCTTACGGCTCTGGGCGCACCGCGTTTGGGTGACGCAAGGCGCGAGGGACCCGCGCGTCGATGAAATCCTCCAGCGCCGCGCTGGCCCTCCTCCGATTCCTACCCCAGCCCCGGCTCCTCCCCCAACTCCTACTCCTCCTTACTTGTCGGACTCAGAAAAGAGGCCCCCGACCCCGCGGGGCACCCCCCTGCCACCCGCGTTGCCGGTTGTCATTTCATTGTTGCCTCCCGCTGGACCAAGCCCCCCCAATGGTCCACCAGGGGTGCCCTTCTTCACCAGTCCTGCCTTCTCCCAGCCCACCCAAGATTCTGGATATCCCCGTTTTCCCGGCTGTTCCGCTCGCCAGGTTTGATGCAATGGTGGACAATGCGGATGGACTCCTTTGGTGGTTCCTGGCGGCCCCTTGCGCCCACACCCCTGGAAAAAAATGGGAACTCCTGGCGGCTTTCTGTACCCTAGCCGCAGCAGCTTGCGCGGACGCGGAGGAGGTGTTGAGGACTCGTCCAACGTAGACGGATTGCCCCCCCTTTCTTCCTTTTCCATGTTGTATCTTATTCTGCGCCTACTTGCGAAGAAATAGAATTTTGCTGCGCCTTCCTGAGTAGCCTCTGGGCTTGTGAGAGCCTTTGCGCACGAGATCCGCGTCTTGAAAGCAATCTCCGCGAGTGAGAGCAAGAGTGAGTGAGAAAGAGGTCCACGCCCGCTTCCTGAGTGAGAATGAGTGAAATTAAAGTCCACACCTGCGTCCTGAGCCAACAAAGTTCCCCGGAAGGTACCTGGACCGCCCCAGAAAAACTTCCACACAGTTCCCCGTACCCAATCCTGCAACAAATGCAACAATCCTACACCAGCACGCGCACAGTCATCCAAGAGAGGCAAAGAAAGAAGTTGAGAAAACAAACATTCTGGGGTGTCTAGCTGTTCCGTCTGTGAACCAGCTAGGAAACCCCCTTACCAAATCAGACCTGTCCCGTACGTGTCCCACCCAAAGAGGAAAAAAGGAAAAGAACCAAGCCCATAAAAAAGGAAACCAAAACCCCGAGAAAAGTGGAAAGAATTTTTATTTTTTTTATTTTTTTTTTAGGGCCTCCGCTCCTCTTCCTGTATTTCCCAATCTGCCGGGCTTGTCCTTGCGTTTACAGACATGGCTAGCGCCGCGCCCGCGTCCCTGCAATCAATTATAACCAAAAATAGTACCAGTCCAAGAGGCCAATCAAATATAAAAGAAGTAGGAGAACGGACATTCAGGGCTGTCTAGTTATTCCGGCTGTGAACCGGCTAGGACACCCCCTCACCAAATCAGACCTATACCCTACTCGCGTCCCCCCCCCAAGTTGACGGCTGTCCCCAGCGGTTTGTAGGCTTTCACTCCTCCAAGGTGGCGTGTCGCGCGCAGGCTCCTCCTCAGACAAAGGATCCGGCCTGTCCACTGATCCTGAACTTCTGATGCCATCCCCGGCCGTCTTGTCGAAGGAGGTGGAGCTGGGCGTGAAGAAACGCTTCAAGTGCGAGGCCGCGGCCTTCCATTTGACCGGCGCCCCATCCGATTCCTCAAGCTGGTAGCTCCCGCCCTCAAACTTGGATGCCACGCAGAAGGGGCCGTTCCATTGGTTGGCAAAAAGCTTTCCCCACTGAGATTCCAGACTCCGGTTGTACAACAAAACCAAGTCACCTTTCCGCAGCGGATCCAGGAGAGGGTGGGAGCAGCGCTTGTCCCAATAGCAGACCAAAGCCCTCCTCATCTTCCGCAACCTTTCAGCGGCCTTTGCCAGGGTCTTGTCCCGTTGGAGAAGCTGTTTGGCGCGCGCTTCCACAAGTTCCGCGGAGGTCTTCACCTTCCACCACTCCATGCCCAAGAAGGTTTCAAGCTTGATGTCCACTGGAAGCACCAGACGCTGTCCATAGAGAAGTTTGGAAAGCAAGTAGCCCGTCGAGCGTTTGACCAAGATCCTGTCCGCAAAGAGGACCGCCGGAAGGGCCTCCTGCCACCTTTTACCGTCCTCCCCACACATCTTTACCAGGGCGTCCTTAATGGGCTGATGGCCGCAGTCAATCATCCCGGCACCCTCCCAATAGTATTCTGTAACCCGCCCAAACTTTGCTCCGCAACTCTGGACAAGTGCCATCAAGCGCCCCCGGAACTCTGCGCCTCCGTTGACAGTGACCAAGCAAAGAAAACCGTACCGCGCAAACCAATCCTCCTCCAAGAACCGAGAAACCTTCTCCGCTGACAACTTCACCAGAGGACAAGCCTTGACCCAACCTGAAAGATTGGACCGTGCAACCAGCAGGTACGCAAACTTCACTGCCTTTATGTGGACCATGTCAAGGGAGACCCCCCCGGACAATGCATCCTCCCCCATAGGGTGACCCACCTCCCTGGGAAGCCTAGAACTCCGCCGTTGACATGCTTTGCAAGACTTCACCCATGCCCATACCGCGCGCACCACACCTGGCCACCAGAACCTTGCCTTCACCCTCCTCCGCGTTTTGATCTTGCCCCGGTGCCCAAGGTTGTTGTGGAGACACCTCAGAATCATTTCCTGGTCCCTCCTCAATGTTGCGACTACCAAAGGCATTGGGGTACTCCGCCGCCACAGTTGCCCATCCTGCATGTAGAAGTTGGTTGTCTGCTGCTTTGCCCACCAAATTTCGGTTCCTGATGTGTCCTCAGGAAACCTGAGATCCCGCAAGAAGGAGCACAAGATTGCGTAGCGCCCGGACTGCTGCAGCCAAAGGGTGACCTCCGTCTCCATCATACCCACGCAAATAACCGGAGACTCCACGTCCAAGGCTCCGCCCCCTCAAACGGATCCTCCCGCGGATACCGGGACAGCGCGTCGGGCATTGTGAACGCCTTCCCTCAAACATGAACCATGCAAAAAGTGAAGAGCTGGAGGAACACCACCCACCTAGTCATAGGAGCGTTTGGCAGCGTTGGAGAATTGATCATCCTTGCCAGAGCCTCCGCATTGACCAGAAGCTCAAAGTGCACCCCCCAGAGCAGGTGCTGAAGCCTCCGCACAATTTTGGTGACTCCACATAATTCCAACTTTGGCTGCGAGTACCAACTCTCAGTTGCTGTGAAAGTCACGGACTCGTAGAGAACTGGCCTATCCTTACCATCCTCCTCCTGCGTCAGGACACCGCCCGCGCCGAACTTGCTGGAGTCAATGGCCAAGCGGATCCCTCCCATGTCGTAGTCAAGGTTGAAGAGGATGATGTTGCGGCCCACAATCTCCTTGAGCTTTGCAAAGGCAGCGTCACACTGCGCCGTCCATTCCCATGCCGCGCCTTTTGGGTTCAGCGCCCGCAGCGGACTTGCGGCTTCTGCAAACCGTTTGATGAACATGCAAACATAGCTGCACAGTCCCAGAAATTGGAGAATATGCAAGGGTGTCCGCGGGGTTGGCCATTTGAGGACTTTGTTTTGTTTCTTTGCCGCAATTCTCCTGCCGTCAAAAGCCACCACATGGCCTAGCACTTTCAACGCCGGAACACAAACTGCCAACTTACCCCCCAATACCGTAAGCCCTGCCTCCTTGATTTGAAACAAGACCTGCTCTAATGTCTGCGCGTACTCCCAGACGAAGCGGCAGATCTTTGGGGCCTCCTCTAGCACCGCACCCCTGTAATCTGTCTTTGGTCCTTTGATACCGGCGTCGTCAATGAAGATCAGAACCCCGTCTGGTATGTTGTCCGGCGGGATCAATGTCATCTGGGCTTGATAGACCGCCACCAAGTTTGTCACCCCCTGCAACAACCGCATCAGCTGCATCCTTCCCAATCCTGTCTCAAACGCAGTTAGCGGCCGTGAGTTGGGATGGAGCTTGCGCTGATCATACCCCCCACATTACATCAACCAAACCATAACAAGCGCGCCCCACCATCAATTCCAGGAAATTTTCCAAGCGCGAAGGCAATCCCGTGTCCTGGATAGTGAACGAGTTAAGCTGCTGCAGGTCGTGAACAATCCTAAGAGACTTCCTGTCCTGTTTAACAACCGCAAAAATTGGGTTAGAGTAGCTTGATGTTGACTGCTTGTACAACCCCGTCCTCACACGCTCCCGGACCAGTTCCAAGAAGGGTTCCTGCACGGTCCAAGGGATTGGAATTGGCTTGATTTTGCAGGGCTTGTGCGGCACCGTGGGGATTACATAGGGGTTGCCAACCTTGCCCTTCAGCAATCCACGCCTGTTGGGCCCAAAGGCAAGGGCCTTCTTGCGGAGCACCAAAACCAATGCTAACAAATCCTTCTCCTCCATACTCAACCACCCCGCCGGCCCAAAATTCAGCGCCTTGATTCACTTGCTCGTGATCCGCACCAACCGCGTTACCCACCCAAACTTCCTCAACGGACTCACCCAGGGATCCCAAGACCAGGAGATTGGCGTCAGAGGCCCGTTCAGCCCCTGCGGCATGGGCTTGTTCCGGGGACGGACCTTTTGCGCCACAGGCTTGTATTGCCCCTCATTGCACCTAACCATCCTTACTTGCCCGCCATTGCTGTCGTGAATCCTGGAAACAATCAACCCGCGGCTCTTGCCTTTGCTCATGAGCGTGGCACTATGGTAGGGTTTTTGAAACACAGTACCTTCTGGTGGTGCATACTGAGGAAGAGGACTTAATTCTGACGTTTGCGCCCTCCGCGCACTTCCTTCCGCCTTTTGCTCCTCCCTAGTCAACCACCCACACAAGGCCGGCAAAAAGTTTATTACCCCTTTTTAACAAGGAAAAAGTCAGTTTGAAGTGTGATAACAAAGTTGTCAAGTAGCAGGCAATGCAAAGACAGAGGATTGGAAGTGATTTGTGGAACGTAGAGCACGTCATTTCAGGCAAATGAATTTGATCCAGAATAAAAAGGAAGAACACCCTTTCCCTTGATCTCCAGGGTTTCTGGCCCACAGCTAGTGTTTACTGATCCTTGGTGGCTTTGGTCTAAGAATTCAAAGAGATTCAAGTCAGCCACCATGTGGTGGGAGGAGCCAGAGTTTGTTAAAATATTGATGCACTCAGGTAATGTGCATATTAGTGTGTAATCTAAATGGGATGCCCAGATGGGCTTCCATGGCCCATTGGACATCTTGTGGGCTATGTGGTCCTATATGGCTGTTATTGGTTTTGTGCATTTTGGCGCCAAAACTTGTCTTCCAAGTATCTGGGGGTCTGGCCGGAAAATAATCTTTTGTCTAGGTCTCACAAAGCTAGCGGGTGCAATGCTGCCCACAACTACCCCAGGATCAAAGGTTACACCCTTGTTCCCTCTCCGGCCGGGAGCTGGCGGGCCAACACCTCCACCACTGCTGAGTACTTGGTCCAGCGGTTTTGCTCCTCCTTGGTTGGAGCCTTTGGAGGCGGCTGAGGTTCTGCAACGGGTGTGGCTTAGGCCGCAGAACTTCCACCATCTCCGATTTGACACCATGGAAATTGGGTGCTTTCTGGCAAGATTTGAGGATATTGCGGACTCCAAAAACAGGAAGGGTGAGGACAAGGTCTGCACGGTTGTTCTCTTCATTGCGGACGAGAATAAGCTCTGGGACGTGGAGGATATGTAAGGGTATGAGGCTTGCCACTGGGGAAGGCTCCGGGGCAAGATGATGGCGAGGTGGGGGAAGCACAAGCCCTGCTTTTGGGAGACAGATTTCAAGCAAGCAGCGGCTGAGGCAATTTCCCAAGGTGGGGTGCGTGTTGAATAAATCACTGCAAACCTCTCCATTTTCCTTCTTGTTATTCCTTTTTCTTTTTCTTTCTTTCCTTTTTCTTTCTTTACTGTCATTTCTTTATGTTCCTGTCCTCAAGCTGTCCATGTTCTGACCTCTGCCCCATGTCAAGAGTCATTGGTCTAATGTCACATCCGCGGGTCTCTGACCGCTGTCACCTGTCAACTTCAATATTTCACATCCGTTTCTCTCGATCTACTTGTTCTCATTGTCTTCTTGACAACCACACCAAAGCAATTGCAAGGCTTCCCGCCGGTTCACCCTTGTCTCACCCTCTCGACTGAACTCTTTCCTTCATTCACAGCCTCAACCTTGTTGACTCAACTCTTTCCTTCATCCTTCAGCACTCTCGTCTCGCCATTCTCACTCTTCCCTTTCTTTCCCAGTTTCTTCTTGATTTCCATTTGACTGCCTAATTTTCATCATATGCCTTGACCAAACACACCAACTTGCCAAGTTCTGACTGGTAAGATCTTGACCCGCCTCACCTACCAATTATCTCACCTAGGCTTCTACTCACGACATCCATCTCTTTCAAGTTCTTCATCATTGTCTCTGCCTCCCCATCTCAGCTTCATACACTCACAATTTGGTCAAGCTCTCAATCTTCCACTGTTTCTTGATGTCTGTTGTGCTTCTTCAAACTTTCTTTTTCTTTATCATTTGTCTTCAAGATCTGTGTTTGTTTTTTATTCTCAACTGATGTCTTTCTTGATTCAGCCCTCTTGATTCTTAATCCATTCAAACTTCTTTCAGAAATCAAACACGGTTAAAAGCCAAAGGTCCATCCGACGAATCTAATCGAAACGATGGAGGGATCCAGCAACAATGGATATTGAAAAATCATCCTCAAAGCCGCCCTTGAAGCCATACCAATCCTCACCGACGAAAACTATTCAATTTGGAAGGACAAGATGTCCATGCTTCTTGAACTTAAAGGCATCAAGGAGGCACTGGAAGATGATTCAAAAAGTCTGAGTCCTGTCGATGATATGGAAACTCAAGTAATTCTGCTTTCCCGAATAGATTCTATAACTCACAACAACGTGGTCGATCTGGCGAACATTTATTCTGCTCGAATTCTCTGGAAAACAATTAAAGAGCGTTTCGCTTCCTCGCAAACCGCCAATCGAGCCTGAATCTTTAACGAATTTCTCTATCAATAGTTCAAACCCAAGGCTATCAATCTCTTCATCACTGAGACAAAAGTATCTCTCAAGAAAATGGTCAACGTGGACATTGACCTTCCGGACGATATCCTTGCCTACCTCATTCTCTTCAAATTCCTACCATCTCTGCATCCTCTACGCCAACAAATAATGCACTTGGACAAATACGTTACCATGGATCTTGTCATTGATCATCTCACTCAGCTAGGTAATGAGTCTAAGGTTAAACACAAGGAACCCAAGCTCAACAACACCGCTCTTCTGTCCTCCAAACCTGCCAAGAGACTTGTACCTGTTGAATTCAGATGCCAAAAGGGTTATCACAATCCACAATCCCCGGATCATCCTGAAAACAAATGCTGGCATTTACACGAGCATCTAGCACCCGACTGGTGGAAAGAATCTCAGATCCGATGGAGAGCTCAACTCAACTCTCAATCCAAGTCCAAAGAAGTTGCCCATTACTTGGCCCTCATTACCACGTGGATCAAAGAAATAAATCCGGCTAATTGCATCATCATGGAATCGGGCGCCTCCAGTCATATGTTCAACTCTAAACTTTTCTTCACCCAGTTAGACAATCAGATCTCCGAAGATTTTATTAACACTGGAAAAGAAGGAGCCAGACTTCCTATTAAGGGTAAAGGTGTTGTCCAGCTGTCGTGGAAAGGCTCTTCCGTCACTCTCAACAATTGCCTCTATGTCCCCAACCTTGTGGTAAACCTAATCAGTTCCGGCAAACTCATTTCCTCCAAAAACTGCTCTCTTTCTTCCTATAAAAATCGATTTGTCCTCTACGCCGGATCTAAGCAAGCTTTTTCTGGATTCATTCAAGAAAATCTGTTTCTTCTCAATCCACCCTCTTGAATTGGTCACAATTCAAAGTTCTGTCACCTCTCACTACCAAACTCGGACCTCTCTTGCATCAAATCCCTTCATCAATCGTTTGGGCATGCTAGTCCTCCTCGACTCAAGAATCTTTTTCCCTCTCTAAGTTGTAAATCTCTCTCCAAATTTCAGTGTGAAGATTGCGTTTACTCCAAAATTGCAAAAACCTTGTTCAAAAACACTTCGAGACTTGCTTCAAAACCGTTTGAACAAATCCACATTGACTTGATAGGTCCCATATCCCCACCTTCTCGTAACAAGATGAACTACATTATGACCATTGTCAACAACTTCTCTGGTTATATTTCTGCTATTCCTCTTCAATATAAGTCTGACGCCTGCCAACAGCTGAAGGTAATCCTTAACCACAAAAGGCAGAAACGCAATTGTTTTCCTGCAACCATCTGCACTGACGGCGGCGGAGAATTTACCTCCTCCGAACTCAAAAATTTCTTTAACACCAACTCAATTCAACATTTAATCTTGGAACCCTATCACCACAAACACAACGGGAAGGTCAAACGAGCCAATTGGACTCTTAACGAATCTATGAGGACCATTCTCCAAAGCTCTAATCTTCCTCTTGATCTATGGGCTGAAGTAGCGAAGGCCGCCTGTCTCTCTCTAAATCAAATTCCCAAAACTTCCAATTGTCCTTCTCCCTATTTTCTCTTCACGGATAAAACTCTACCTACCGATTACTTCCATCCTATAGGATCTAAGCTTGTCTACCTTGATAACATAATTAATCGTGGCAAGAAATTCAAGGATTGCGGGCTCCCTGGAATCCTTGTTGGTTACAACCCGAATTTCCTGTAATTTTGAATTCTTAAACCTGATGGTTCTATCACTTCTTCTAAACATGTCCGTTTTCTTAAAACTGACAATTCTTCCCAGGTTTTCCCAAGCTCCGCAGCTGTCAAAGACCATCTGACAGTCAAACTGGATGACAATCTCTTTGAAGTTCCAAAGATTCCTTCTTCCTCAATTCCTTCTGTCCCCGCCACTCAACCTGCTTCTCCTTCAAATGACCTTTCTCCTTCTCCAATTCTGTCTCCCAACCAACCCAACAAAACATCTTCCGACTCCGAATCTACTTCCTCTGACGAACTTGCTCAACAACTAGTTCCCAAATATTCTCTTTGAAACCAATCAAGTTTGAACCCTCCTCTACAATACGGCTACCACCACTACTACGTTCCCAGAACCTACGAACAGGCCAAAACGTGCTCTGACTGCTCTAAATGGGAAATCTCCATGGATGTTGAATTGGATGGCATCAAGTCACTTGGTGTATGGGAAGATTACGAGGGTCCCGATCCAGTGAATCCTCTCAACACTACGTGGGTATATTGCCTCAAGGACAACTGCCATGGAGACCCTTGGTCTACAAAAGTAGACTCTGCGTTCAGGGCTTCGATCAGATTTACGGTATCAATTTCCAAGATACCTTCTCACCAACTGGTAAAGCCGCATCTCTTTGCATTGCTCTTCTGTTTGGGTTGTACCATTCTCTCCCTATCTCTCAATTAGATGTAAAGAGCGCTTTCCTTCACGCGCCGCTATCCGATAAAGTAATCATCAAAAGACCAAAAGGCTCAAACCGCAAATCAAAATACCTTATTCTTTGAAAATTGCTTTACGGATTAAGACAAGCTCCTGCCAACTGGTTCCTCACTCTCACATCGTGGATTCAAGAGCAAGGATTTCACAAATCTATCTCTGACCCTTGCCTGTACATTCACTCAACTTCAAATTCTGTCCTGTTCTTTCACGTAGACAACCTTATCTTAGTCGGCCTTGGGGACAACTTCCTTGAGAAATTCCTAGCTCGATTTCCCAATTCAAATCACCACGAACCTAACACAATTCTTGGAATGAAATACGAACAATCTAACGATAAAATTTTACTATCTCAACCTAAACATATAGAGCATGGACTGGAAGAGTTGAATATGCTTGACTGCAAACCGGCCTCTATTCCGTTAACTGCAAACATCAATCTGACCACCGCTAGCAACGAAGAACACAAAGAGTTCAAAGCATTAAATATTAATTATTGCTCCGCCGTCTTATTAATGAACTACATAGCCTGTTTAACTCGACCCGATCTCAGTTTTGCCGTCTTGAGTCTGGCCCGGTTCTGAAAAAAACCCCGAATTCAGCATTGGAGAGAAGTTAAAAGGTGCTGGAAATATCTAAAAGCCACGAAGCATCTCAAGCTCACTCTACAAGTCAACCACACCGATCTTCAGATTCAGTGCTACAGCAATGCCACCTGGAGCAATGACTTGGAGACCAGGCGATCTCAATCCAGTCATCTCTCTCTTCTCTTTAATTTGCTCATTTCCTGGAGCAGCTACCGTCAACAAAATGTCACTCACTCAACCACTGAAGCCGAACTCAATCCTCTCGTCGATTCATTTCTTGAAGCTATCTGGATGAGAGGACTCGTGGCTGAACTTTGGAAATCAAAAATTGCACCCAGCAAGCACTTTATCAACAATAAAGGCCTCAATGACAAGCTCAAGAAATTAGGCTGCAATTCTAAAACCCGCCACATAGATATAAAAACAAAAGCTCTTTGAGAAGAATTGAAACTCGAAAATCTATCTATTTAACTCATCTAAGCTACCGACATGAAAGCCAACAGCCTCAACAAAGCCCTTCCTCTTAACTCTCTTATCTCTCTCCTTCACCTCATAAATCCCTCCTTCTCCAATCCGGCGTCAGTCTTACCAGTCACAGGGGGTGTTGAATAAATCACTGCAAACCTCTCCATTTTCCTTCTTGTTATTCCTTTTTCTTTTTCTTTCTTTCCTTTTTCTTTCTTTACTGTCATTTCTTCATGTTACTGTCCTTGATCTGTCCATGTTCTGACCTCTGCCCCATGTCAAGAGTCATTGGTCTAATGTCACATCCGCGGGTCTCTGACCGCTGTCACCTGTCAACTTCAATATTTCACATCCGTTTCTCTCAATCTACTTGTTCTCATGGTCTTCTTGACAACCACACCAAAGCAATCGCGAGGCTTCCCGCCGGTTCACCCTTGTCACACCCTCTTGACTGAACTCTTTCCTTCATTCACAGCCTCAACCTCGTCGACTCAACTCTTTCCTTCATCCTTCAGCACTCTCGTCTTGCCATTCTCACTCTTCCCTTTCTTTCCCAGTTTCTTCTTGATTTCCATTTGACTGCCTAATGTTCATCATATGCCTTGACCAAACACACCAACTTGCCAAGTTCTGACTGGTAAGATCTTGACCCGCCTCACCTACCAATTATCTCACCTAGGCTTCTACTCATGACATCCATCTCTTTCAAGTTCTTCATCATTGTCTCCGCCTCCCCGTCTCAGCTTCATACACTCACAATTTGGTCAAGCTCTCAATCTTCCACTGTTTCTTGATGTCTGTTGTGCTTCTTCAAACTTTCTTTTTCTTTATCATTTGTCTTCAAGATCTGTGTTTGTGTTTTATTCTCAACTGATGTCTTTCTTGATTCAGCCCTCTTGATTCTTAATCCATTCAAACTTCTTTCAGAAATCAAACAGTGCGGACGCGGAGTGATCTGTCCAAGTACAAGTCCCAGTTTGACCAAATTTATAGTTACCTAGAAAAGAACCAGGTGGTGGCGGGTCAGACGGGGGCCATGAAGCGGGCGTTCCTAGGCGGGCTCGCGCCACAACTTTGCGCGCGGGTCCAGCGTTACCTATTTTAGCACGGGTTGGTAACCCGGTCAGTGGATGGGAGCATCGCGCTCCTCCCAAGCCTGGGCGTAATCAACCAGGCGGTCGAGAGCAAGATTGACTTGGAAGAGCTGATTGAGGATACGGCCCGGTCGTTCCCGGCGAGTTTAAGGAAGCCGATGGCCTCTTCCACCCCGGCCCCAACGCCGGTACCGCTTGCGGACCCGCCAGCAACGGAAAGGCCCATAGCCCCTTGGCAGTCAATGGGAGTACCAGTGAACAAGGTAACAGACATGCTACAGGACTTGCGGATACTTATGAATCGGATGGTGGCCCAGCCAACGGCTCCGCCTCCCGCCTTTTTGCGCGATCTGCCGCCCCATGCAAGAGGGGGCTTTCAGCCCAGTAGCGGGGGGCTTTTGGTTTGCCTGTGCACATATTGCAGCAATAAAGGTCATTGGAAGTCTGGTTGCGCGGATCTGACCAAGGACATGAACAAGGGGTTGGTTTGCGCGTCCAGGGGGACCTACATTTTCTGTCAGGCAAACCGGTGGACCTGGGGGCTGGTCAGCCACCGCCCGTGGAGCAGGTTAGGGCAAGGGGCTGCTTGGGTGTCCCTTGGGATTGTCACCGGGCCCAATACGTGGCGGGCACCGCGTGTGGAGGCAGAAGTTAGGACGTTGGCGGAAAACAAGCGGATTGTGGCGGAAAAGATGGACGTGGATGTCAAGGAGCGGCCATTAAATCAAGCTCCAAGGGTTGGGGGTGACGCCCCGGCAATCAGCTCTGTAGGAAGAAGGAAGGCCGCGGAAATTTCTCGGCAAGTGATGGGGAGTGAGGTACCAATACCTCTCATGCTACGGGAGCTGGACGCGGTCTCTCCGGTGGTTGTCAAGGAAATGGTCCAGGTGCTGAAGGAGCACGGGGGCGGCAGGATCCTGGCAACAGTGCAGCGCATGAATGCGGCAACGGAGGAAGCAGAAAGGGAGTTGTGCCAATCTAAAGCCGTGTCGGTGCCACTTGCCTATGTCTCACTGAAGATTGCTGGAAGGAAAGTGTGGGAAATTGTGGAAAGCGGGTCAATGGTCAACCTGCTCCCGTTGAAACTGGTGGATGAGTTGGGCCTGGTGCGGAGGAAGTGCACTATGGGCTTGTGGGCGCTCAATGGGGGGGAATGTTGGGTAGATGGGGTGGTGGAGGAAGAAGAGGTGGAGGTTGCAAAGGTTCGGAAGCCGCTGTTGTTCCTCTTGGTTGAGTGCGGTGACGTGATTTTGGGTTGGCCGTTCATGTTTGGATTCCACCTCTTCCCCCGCCTCCTTGCTTGCCTGCTGGCCCCACCTTGGCCCCCCCCTCCTTGCTTGCCTGCTGGCGCCACCCTGGCCCCCCCTCCTTGCTTGCCCACCAGAACCACCTTGGCCTCCCCCTCTCAATTGACCCCACCTTGGCCCCTTTCAGCTTGCTACTATTGCAGGGAAAGTTGCAAAAGTAACAGAAATAATATAATAATAATAATAATAAAATTAAACTAACAAGGATTAGGGAAACCATAAATATTATTGCAAAAATGGATTCTCCACCCAAAATTAGGTAGGGTCACTCACTGACCCCACCCTTGAAATCCAAATCCTTGTTTTTTTAAATAATTAAGGAAGGAAAGACCAAAATACCACGGCACCACTATTGAACTTTTTTGCCAATTAAATATTTCACATGTATTGTCACGTATAGTTTCCACACCTAAAATTCAGTAAGAATTGAGGTGTTTTGTATATTTTAGGAATTACAGATGGAAATGTGTTCTGTCACAATTCCTGCACGCAGCCGCGGCAGCCAATGCACCCGCGCGCAGCTGGGCTACAGCTCTGTCACTCTGTCAAAGTTGTGTATGCAGCCCCAGGCCTCTGACAAGTACACAGCGGCAGGACTGTCATACTGACACCCAGCTCAACTCAATCTACAGTCTACCCTCAGTAAACTCAACTGTCTCAGGAACTTCAACCTCATGGCTCTGGAGACTTTATAGGTATATCTCCATTCAACCTACATACATATACTTATGACTACATACACATATGACTACATATACATATATCTACATATGGTCTGATCTCATGCAGTACATACATAGAATCCTCTGTGCTTGCACATACTTACACATGGTTACTCTCTCAGGTACTGGATATCCTATAACCTTGCTTACCCTGTCTATCCCATACTCTCTCTCTATGGTTTATCCTTTGGGAATCCTTATGTACATCTCTCTGTAGACAGTATTACATACTCTCTCTACTTAGTACACATAGTGTCATGATCATTACATACACTGTGCACCTCTCTATTGTACACTTCCAACTTAGACAGCCAGACCTGTAGCATAGACCAAATGTGGCAATTAGTCTATCCCAATGTAGTTGCTCACTGTATCAGCCCTCTCTGGTACATTCATTGCTCCCTTTTCATTTCATGTGTAGTCTGAGCCCCAACCAGTTGTTCACCAGTTGTTCCTCTCTTGTAGTCTTCCACCTCTTGTCTATTTAAGTTGACCTCCTTTCTCTTACTGATTGTCCCCCCAAGAAATCAGTTTACTACTTCTTGTGAGGTATCTATCCAAGCAAGTTTCATTCAGCACCTTGACCCCTTCTAACCTTACTCTGCTCCATAGGCCCCTCCAGTAACCTTGCTCCCAAGCCTACTGTGAGTAAATTAGCCCTCGTGGCAAGCCCTTCTTAGACGTCAGCAGCCCTTGTGACAGGGACTACAGGTTGACAAAGTGACAGGAAGCCGGAGAAACTTAGGTACCTTTAGACATGCTACAACCCACAAGGGAACATTTATACATGTGTAAAAGATGATCCTGTGGATAGTAGATTGTATAAAAGTACATAAAAATATATAAAAATACTTAAATAACCTGTATAGGTATTTTTAATTAAATATAATTCAAAGTACCAAAAATGTCCAAAATATGACAATTACTACTTCTAAGAATATATTAAAATACTTTAATATACTATTATTCAAATTTCTAGACATCAAAATTTTTGTGACATACTAAGAAAATCTATGATGTGAAAATATTACATGAATACTCATGACTTACATTTTTAAGTAATTATTTTAGTAAATCTGCTGAATTTTGAAAATAAGGAGTAAAATCAATATCATGACTTTACTCCAAATATTTAATACATAATGAGAACTCACCTGAAATCAGAATATCTGTAGGAATGTCTATTGAAATAATTATTAACTTACTGGGAACATTTACTAAGGATAATTAATTAAATAATAAATCAAAAGGAAAGATTGGTGTTATTCACACGTCCAAACATCAATTATAAAGTGGAATAATTCCCATACCCTGTGGAAGTAGATGCTACCCGTGTTACAGAACCAAGAACACGTGAAGGGCTACCACTGGTTACCCTTCTAGCCTCAGTTTTCATCCCTTTGAGCCTCTGTACCCCTCAGAAGGACAATATTGGGACTCCAAAAACTATAAATAAAGAGTTCTTTAGAGGATATTGATACCCAGAGATCCAGTTATATTTAAACCCAGACACCTTGCCAAGGTAATAAAATACTTATAAGAGGTAAGTACATTATTTATGGCTTTAGTCTGCTTAATAATATCCTGTTATAATTATGGCCAGCAATTAGCTGAGGAAAATGAGCGGTAATTAAAGCAAAAGAAATTCTGGATACTTTGTGTCAATAATTGTTTGATGGGCTCTCACAATGGGGAAACACGTTGGATGATATTGTTGATGAATTCAATTGGATTATGAATGGATGGATGGAAAACAGTAGGGAGAAGAGCTCCTTAAGTACAAAAGATTGGCCTCTTGTGAGCCCATGATAAAAAATGCCAAAATGCAAATTTTCCGCCCCAAAAGAGCTCTACAGGCTCTACAGGCCTTGTTACTTGGTTTGTGCTACATCAGCCCACATGGCATCAGTCCCTGTACCCTTACAACCAGCCTATTCTGGTTGTTTCTGGTGTTTCCACCTCAATGGGGCTGAACCAGCCCCTTTCCTGTTCAATCCCTGGACCGGTTGTCTATTAAAAACAGTCCTAATGCCTCACACAATGGCTGGTTGCCTCATGCAACCAGCCCCTGGCCATAAAAATGGCCAGGTGGGACCCAGGACACACCTGGGTCTGGTCTCAGAGTCACATGGGGGGGTGACCAGCGGACATGCTGTCCCCCCCTCTTTCTCTTGGATACCTGGAGGGCGGGGTCAAATCCCCCTACCAAGGGCCCTGGGGCTCAATACCCCCAGGGCGTTGTCAATGGAAGTGGGCTGGGGGGTAGTCAAATCCCCTCAGCCCAGTCGCTCCTCCCCCTTGGTAAAGGGGGGGGGGGGGAGAGCGCCCCTGACCTCTGCATTGCTTTGGTGGTGGAGGGGTGGTCAGGTCCGCCCCACCGCTGGTTGCTTTGTTCCAACCAGCCTTGTCATCCCCTGGGCAAGGGGGTGATGAAATCCCCCCTTCTCTGACCGACTGCCTTGTTGCATTTGGTTTCTGGCTGGTTCAACCCAGCCAGCCACCCCCTCCCACTTGCAATGGCAAGCAAGTGGAGGGGGAGGGAGCCAGAGCCGCTGGCCCTTGCTCCCGCGGTGGTGGCTGCCGTTTGCAACCAGCCTGGCCCGCGCGGAGTTGCATTGCGGGGGATCCCTTGGCCACCACAACAGCCCCGCACAGGATCCCTTGGCCATTGCAACAGCCCGGCGCGGGCCATCCGGCCCCGCTTGGGCCAAACCAAGCGATACAAGCAGCCTCAAGCGAGCCGCAACAAGGGCAGCAGCCCTGAGAGGGCTGCAACACGGGTGGCGGCCCCAATGGGAGGCCACCCTTGTTTCAGCCCCTGTCAGCCTCCTGGATGCCAAGACCCTTGCTATCCTTTAGCTACCAGAGGTGATAGAATAAATAATAAATATATTATTTAATAAATGCAGCAAAAATCCATAAAATATTTGGATTAAGCTTGTTGCAAGGTTTAGTGGTTTGGTTATGGTTTATTGTTTTAATTCAATATGAATTAATTGATTATTAAACATTTTTATAGAGGGAACACAATTATATTGGGGATCTTTAACACCTCTCTTCAGGGATTTCAGTATGAGAACACGTAGTCCTGGTTACTTTGGGCTCTTTAGTTTAAAGAATATTTTACCCAAAGATAATATGTATATAAAATACACGGTGGGGTGGCAGGGCCTTATAGCCAAGCTTCCATGACAGAGAAAGGATAATAAAACTCACTGATATGTTATTAAATCCTTTGGGTATCTGTTTAAGACGTTTACTGATAGGTTAAACCTGTATACTGGGGTTATAAGGTTTTTCAGCAGTTTTATTTGATAAAAAGAGGTTTGAACACGGATATTACTGATCAGACATTGCCATAAATCACTTCCGTATCTCTTATAAGTACTTGATTACCCTGGAATGGTGTCTGGATATGAATATGACTGGGTCTCTGCCCATCAATATCCTCAAAAGAGCCCTGTATTTATAGCTTTTGGATTCCCAACATTATCCTTCTGTCAGCCTGCTGGATGCCAATACCCTTGCTATCCTTTAGCTACCAGAGGTGATAGATTAAATAATCAATATATTATTTAATAAATGCAGCAAAAATCCATAGAATACTTGGATTAACCTTATTGCAAGGTTAAATGGTTTGGTTATTGTTTATTGTTTCAAATCAAAATTGATTATTAAATATTTATAGAGGGGCCACAGTTCTATTGGGGATCTTTAACACCTCTCTTCAGGGATTTCAGTATGAAAACACATAGCCCTGGTTACTTTGGGTCCTTTAGTTTAAAGATTATTATACCCAAAGATAATATGTATATAAAATACACAATGGAGTGGTAGGGCCTTTTAGCCAAGCTACCAAAAAAGAGAAATGATAATAAGACTCACTGGTATATTATTAAATCCTTTGGGTATCTGTTTGGGACGTTTACTGATGGGTTCAACCTGTATACTGGGGTTATAAGGTTGTTCAGCAGTTTTATTTGATAAAAAGAGGTTTGAACATGGATATTACTGATCAGACATTGCCATAAATCACTTACTTATCTCTTATAAGTATTTGATTACCTTGGCACGGCGTCTGGATAAGAATATTACTGGGTCTCTGCCCATCAACATCCTCAAAAGAGCTCTGTATTTATAGCTTTTGGAGTCCCAATATGGTCCTTCTGAGGGTTGTAGGTGCTCAAAGGGATGGACACTAAGGCTAGCAGGGGAACCAGGGGTAGCCCTTCACGTTTGCCTGATGCCATGGCACGGGCAGCATCTAATTCCTCAGGGTATGGGAATTATTCTACTTCATAATAGATATTAGGAAGTGTGAAAAACACTAATGAGTCCCATGTATGTATTATTTAAGTAATTATCCTTAGTAAATTTTCCCAGTAATTTAATAATTATATAAATAGACATTTTTATGGACATCCTGATGTCAGGTGATTTCTCATTATGTATTATATAACTGGAGTAAAAGTCATGATATTGATTTTACTCCTTATTTTTGGGTTCCAGTAAATTTACTAAGATAATTACTTAAAACTATAAGTGGTGGAAATTCATGTAACATTTTTACATCATTATGTTTCTTAGTATGTCACAAAGATATTGATGTCTAGAAATTCTCATAAAAGTATATTAAAGTATTTTAATAAATTTTTAGAAGTTGTCATTGTCTTATTTTTGACAGTCTTGGTACTTTGAATTATATTAAATGAAAAATACGTATCAGGATTATTTAAGTATTTTCATAGAATATTATGAACTTTAGGAATATCTACTATCCATGGGAACATTTATTACATATGTAGAATGTTCCCATGTGGGTTTTAGCAAGTTTACGTGGTACCTGAGCCTCTCAGGCTGCCTGTCACTCTGTCAACACGTAGTCCCGTTCTGCGTACTTTTCAGAGGCCTGGGGCTGCGTATACGACATTGACGGAGTGACAGGGCTGTATCTCAGCCACGCGCCGATGCATTTGCTTGGCGGCTGCGTGCCGGAATTGTGACAAAACACATTTCTGTTTGTAACTCCTAAAATATATACAAAACCTCAATTCTGACTTAATTTAAGGTGTAAAACCTATATGTGACAATGTGTGTGAAATATTCAATTGACCAACAAGCTCAATAGTGGAGCCGTAGTATTTTGGTCTTTCTTTCCTTAATTATTTAAAAATATAAGGAGTTGGATTTCAAGGGTATGGTCAGTGAGTGACCCTACCTAATTTTGGGTGGAGAATCCATTTCTGTAATAGTATTTATGGTTTTCTTACTCCTTCTAAGGTTAATTGTATTATTATTTGTTTATGTTATTTTTGTTACTTTTACAGATTTCTCTGCCATAGTACAAGCTGAAATTCCCCCACTCCAAGATATGTCCATATCCAAAAAAAATCTGGAGGATGTTGGGAGAAAATTAACTTCATGTGTGTTTCATTTCCTTTTGCTGGCTCTGTAGTTTCTGAGATTTATTGGTCCATCAGGTATGTTATTTTCTGGTAACCATTCAGCTTTGTCTGCAGATTCTCCTTTGTATCTTACTAAGTATAGTCTAACATCTTTTCCTTGTACTCTCTCTTTCTTTTCTCTCAATATCCTGCTGACTTTCCCGTTTTCTTTCAAAGGTTCAGGTTCTATTGGGATTGTTGCTGGAGGGAGGTTGTTGCCTTCTCTTGGTTGAAAGTGTTTGACTAGGCTAGCAGGAAATACTGGATGTTTCCTTGATAATTCTTCACTCAAGATTACTTCCACAGAATTTTTGCCATGCATTTTGTTGATAAAAAATGGTTCAACAAAGGCTTGTTTCAGTTTTCTGTTACCTGCTAGATTTTTGAAATTAGTTGTAGATATCAAGATCTGATCTCCGATTTTAAATTCAGGTTCTTTATTTGATTTGTCCCATCTTTTTTTGTTGTATTCTACTGTTTCTTCTACAAATTTTTGAGCATGATTATTTTCCAGATCTATCATCTTCTTAAAGTCAAGAGATGCCGGATGAATAGTGGCTAATTTATAGTTTAATTTATTCCTAGGGAGTTTTGGAATCCATCCTCTTTCTAGTATGTAAGGAGCTTCTTTGGTAGTAGAATGTTTACTGCTGTTATAAGGCATTTCTAGGGCTGGGAGTAGGCTTACCCAATCGTAGGATTCCAAACCCCTTTCCAGTAGTTTTATTAGATTTTTGCCAAGTACCACAGATAGTAACATAATTAATAGTGATTTCTTTCCAGTCTATCCACCAAGCAGTTTTTTTTACTTTCTCCAAGGTTATTTCAGTGGATAGATGCCCCAATGAACAATTTTCCCAGCATTCCTGGATTATCCGTTGTATTTGTTCTTTGTTGCATAGTACTGATACATTGGAATGCTGGTGTCTGTAGTAAAGCAGACCATCCCAAAAGGTAAACCTTCCTGCTTTATAGGGTTTAAGTAATGAAGCAGGTAGACTATTTATCAGTGCTGCTTCTGGGGATTCACATTCCATAATGGTAATCAGCAGCTTGATTTGAGGAGAGTAGTTGTCCCTTACTAGGTTGAAGAAAGCAGTATCTAATTCACATAAGTGGATCCCCATTATTGGAGCATTCAATGCAAAAAGATTGATGTTGAGGATAGGAAAAATGTCTTGATCTTCAGGGTCATATGCTGGATTTTTAGACTCATTAGGCAAAGCATTCCTACTTAGACTATCAGCATTCTGATGTTTAGCTCCAGCTTTATGAACTATAGTCATCTGTCCTCTATACTTTTGTATAGCAATTTTCCACCTGAGCATATGTCTGCTTGGAGTTTTCATGTTCATAAGAGTTCTTAAAGCATTACAGTCCGTGATTACTTGAAAAGTGATTCCTTCTAAGTAATAGTGTAGCTTTTCTAAAGTCCATACTAGTGCCAAACATTCCAACTGACTGGCCCCATATCTCTTATCTGTATCTTTGATCTGTCTAGATATGAAGAGTACTGGTTTCTCTACTGGTCTGTCTTCTTCTATCCTTTCTTTATGTAGAGCAGCTCCTAACCCTTCCATGAAGGCGTCAATGTAAAATTTGAAGTGCTTGGAGCAATCTGGTTGGATAAGTAAAGGGGTAGAGGTCATAGCTATTTTTAATTCCTCATATTTTTTTAGTCTCTCATGAGTCATTTCAAATAGAGTGTTGTTTTTGAAAAATTCATACAGACTCTTAGTTAGAATAGCAAACTTTGGTTTTTATTGTCTGTAATAACTGCCAAAACTAATTAAAGACAGTAAATCTGTTTTGTTTTGAGGCATAGGTCTATTCATGACAGCAGCTATCTTATTTTGATCAGCAGCTAGGGTTAGACCAGAGACAATATGTCCTAAGGCTTTCAATTCTCCATAGCCAAAGTTGCATTTCTTCATGGACACCTTCAATACTGCTCTGGAGATACTCTGGAGTACTAATCTTACTTGGTTAATATGAGTATCCCAATCATCGGAGTATATGATAACATCATCTATATATACCATTATCCATCCTTGTCTGATGTATGTACCTAGAACTGTATCCATTGTTACCTGGAAGTGTGATGGGGCTTTCTTTATACCAAAGGACATCCTATGTTGTAAACCTTTAAGCATATCCATAGTGGTGATTTATGTGGCCTTGGAAAAGTTATGCAAAGCATGATCAATCCGGGGTAGAGGATAATAATCTGCCTGAGTATAATTGCTGAGCATTCAGAAGTCTCCTACCATTCTTGACTTTTCTTTATGCCAAGCTATGATTACAGGTGTGGTCACATCTCCCTGTTCATTATGCCCTACTTTCCTAAATAATTTTAAGTCTATTAGTTCTTGAATATGTTCCTCAAGAGCTTTTCTAGACTTAGGAATAGAACTATAGGCTGGCCTTCTTACGTTTGGAGGATAAGGGGGCTTAATGGTCAATGTCAATACCATATCATGTCCTATAATATCACCAATGGGATTATCTTTAGTACAAAAAGAATTCTGGTTCTCCAAGCAGAATTTAAATATATCTTTCTTCTGTTCCTCAAAAAGTTTCATATTCAGGGCTGCTTGAGCAAAATGTTCTTGGTCAAAGCCTTCTAAATGCTTTTGATAAGTAGAGGAGGGGAAGTTAGACTGAATGGTGCATATCTTAAACTTCTTGTCCCAATTACCTCCTACTGTGAAGTATCTCCCTTTTCTCTGGAACAAATCTATACCATATAGACATAAGGCATCATTACCCAGTATTATTTAGTCACATAGTCCGTTGAGCAATACTACAAATTCCACTTGTATCCTCAAAACCCTTTAGTATGAGGTAGTATTATAGGAGCAGTCCATTCTTGAATAGCATTCATGGTAGAGTTGCAAGAGCTGAACCTGGCTTTTGGGACAGGTAGAAGGTGTTCTTTCCAATTGGGATCCCATTTTTTCAAGAATTCAGAATAGACAAATGAGAAAAAGGCTCCACTATCCAGTAATAACCTTATAGGTCTGTTTTTATTCAATCCTGTTGCATAGCAAGTTTGACCAGTGGTATAACTTTTCCCACTCATAAGTTTAACTGTTAATGGTTTGACATCCGGAATATGTCTAGGAATTATGGTAGGATCCCATTGTTGGGGAAATCTAGAATCCCCATGGATTTTATTGATTTCTTCATAAGTGCCTATATCTCCTTCTATAACATTAACAGGGTTGGTCAGGATCAATTCACATTCAGAAAGAGATCCTTCAGTATGAGCTATATCGTCATAGTTCTGATTCCCTTCAACCTCCTGCTCTCCTTCCAAGACTGCTATCTTCCTTTTTGGTAATGGGCAGTCTTGTCTCATATGCCCAGTCTTGTTACAATTCCAACCAGTTTCAGGCATCCTCCCTTTATCCCTATTCTCATTAGGTTTTTTATTGCCAGAGGAATCCATCAAAGGAGGTTGTTATCTGGTTTTTTTGATGTTATAGTTCTCTTTAGGTCTGGAAGGGGCTTTCTTTTCTAACCCATTCATGTCTATTACTTCCTCTAGCACATTGATTAGAGTTGGCAAGTCAGCATCCATACTCATCCTACATCTTACACTATGGTTAAGGTTTCCAGGACACACGTTGAGGAGTCTTCCATTTACTCCCTCTATATCAGCATCTGGATAGAAGCAATCAAACCTTTTCTTCTGTTCCAAGCACCATTTGTGAGGTTTATCCTTTGAGGGGTCAAATGCGGAATTTTCGAAATTTTTCATCATTTTTCTTTTCCACATTCTAGAACCAAATTGTTCTTTAACCAAATTGTTCTTTAATCAGAAGTTTCATGCAATTCCATGGTAAGGATCCTACTTCTTCTCTTTTACTGATAAACCAGTCCAATGCTACTCCTTCAAATATCCTGGGCAGCCTGACTACAGCTATAGCTTCTGGTAGGTCATACGAGTTAATAGTGTAGTCAATAAATTTAATAAAATTTATATGATTGTATTCTCCTTCACCAGAGAACTTGGGCCATTCAGAAATAGGGTGTAAAGGTTTGAGTGCTTGCTCCATCTCAGGGGCAGGAATAGGCCTAAAGGTGTCACTTGCATGCATTCCTCATAAGGGTGGTGCATAAGGAGTAGTGGTTTGTCTGGGAGGTTTTGATTCCTCTGTGGTACTCCCCAAGGGGTTTTTCAGATGGACTTTCAAGTCTCCAAGATAATTTTTGACCAGATTAAGTTGCAGGTCCACTTTGTTATTAAGCACATCCAATTTTCACTAAGGGATAGAATAGAGATGTTAGTAGTGGTTACCAATTCTTCTTTTAAGGGGTGGAAAGACATAATAAAATCTTCTTGGATTCCTGATAACATCTTCTCAATTGCTTGAGTCTGTCTGATCCTACCTTGATTAATTTTCTCCAATAACTTTTCTGTGTGTTCTTTGATTTATTCCATTCCTACCGTCTTTTTTTGGTTATTAATCAATTTGGCTACTACTGAGGTTAATTTATCCATTTGGGTATAAACACCATCCAAATTTTCACAAACAATTTTGAAATTATGGCGCATATCATTGGAAAAGAAAGTAATTACATCATAGGTTTGTTTGGGATCAGAATTAGAAGCTAATTGTTGTAAACCATTTTCCATTTTTGAGCTAGGGGTATTATCTGATCCCAGTCTTTCTTTCCCTTTGGTTTGGGATGGGAAGAGGATCTCTTCTTTCCTGATCCTTTGCCTTTCAGTTGGGCTAATTGATCCCAAGGATCCCATTTTTCTACGTAGGATTCTACCTCTTTCCTTGGAATCATTTTCTGAAGAGCTATCTGGGTAGCTTTTGCCTGGGAGATTATCTTTTTCATAGAAACCATGTCCTCCTTGGCTTGGGCTTCTTTGAATTCTTCCCAATTTTTCACGAGCTCTTTGACTAAGTCTTTGATCCTTGATTCCTTGGCCAGATTCTGCTGGGGTGGCTGCAGGGAATCTTCTTGTAAAGGAGGGTGGCTTGATTCTACTACCTTCTCCGGCTCTAGGTTGGGAGAGGGCAGAAGTCATTGGTGCTGCTCCTTGTCCATCAACATTTGATTCACAGGTTCTAGTCCCTTCATGATTGTCCTTATTGGTGGTCTCACGGTTACTGAGAGCTGTTGACAAAGGTCCATAGGAGGGAATTCTTCCTGAGGCTCTTTTGTTAACTCTATTCATTTGAGAATAATATGTTTATAAGTATTTTACAGAAAAAAATAAGTAAAAATAATTTTTATTCAAAACTCACTTAAGTTGATGTTCAAAGGTACCAAGACCTTATTGGGGTTAAATTTTTCCTTGGTAGGTAATCCTACGGGGCCTTGGTGTGTTCCAATGAGGTCTTCACCTGCCCAATCACTATTTTCAGGGCTTCAAGAGATATCTGGGATTTCCTGATCCAATAAATCAACTTCAGTGGCAGTAGTTTCTGGTACAGGAGGGTTCACTGATAAAAAGTTTATTTGATTGGTAAATACAAAATATATCAATATTATTTTAAAAAAATAAAATGGTAACACAAGTTGTATACTTACTTTTATATTTCAAAAAGTAATTTATATGGTATTTCTTCCAAGATTTATGTTTCCTTAATAGGGCCTGAAAGTTGATATGCCTTTCAAGATCTTCTTGTTCAAGGAGTTTATCTAAGTGTTTACGTGCAGAAGAGAAATTAAGTTGCTCAGCTTGAGTTAAAGCTTTCCAACCAGTAGGTTTATAATTTTTAATATATTCTTCTTTTTTTTCTCATCTTTAAAAGATTTAAATCATAGATTATTGATTCTGCTTTGTTTTTTAAATCCACTGCAAAAGAACTTAATGACAAATCACGGTTATCAGTTCAGATAAATTTATCTTTGATTTTATTTTTTTGTGAAATTTCTGGTCCAAGGTATTAAATATCATAAAATGGAATATTTCCCGGTCAGACCCCCAATTGACAGCCTCATGGAAGCCAAGACCCTTGCTATCCTTTAGCTACCAGAGGTGATATAATAAATAATAATTATATTATTTAATAAATGCAGCAAAAATCCATAAAATATTTGGATTAAGCTTGTTGCAAGGTTAAGTGGTTTGGTTATGGTTTATTGCTTAAATTCAATATGAATTAATTGATTATTAAACATTTTTATAGAGGGGCCACAATTATATTGGGGATCTTGAACACCTCTCTTCAGGGATTTCAGTATGAAAACACGTAGTCCTGGTTACTTTGGGCTCTTTAGTTTAAAGGATATTTTACCCAAAGATAATATCTATATAAAATACAGGTTGGAGTGGCAGGGCCTTGTAGCCAAGCTGCCATGACAGAGAAAGGATAATCAAACTCACTGGTATATTATTAAATCCTTTGGGTATCTGTTTGAGACGTTCACTGATGGTTAAACCTGTACACTGGGGTTATAAGGTTGTTCAGCAGTTTTAATTGAAGGAAAAAGAGGTTGAGGATGGATATTATTGATCAGACTTAGCCATAAATCAATTACTTGTCTTGTATAAGTACTTGATTACCTTTGCACGGTGTCTGGATATAAATATAACTGGGTCTCTGCCCATCAATATCCTCAAAAGAGCTCTTTATTTATAGATTTTGGAGTCCCAACATTATCCTTCTGAGGGGTGCAGGGGCTCAAAGGGACGGACACTAAGGCTAGCAGGGTAGCCAGGGGTAGCCTGTAACGTTTTCTTGGTGCTATAGCACGGGCAGCATCTAATTCCTCAGGTTATGGGAATTATTCTACTTCATAATAGATATTTGGACATGTGAATAACACTAATCAGTCCCATTTGTGTATTATTTAATTAATTATCCTTAGTAAATTTTCCCATTAATTTAATAATTATATAAATAGACATTTCTATGGACATCCTGATTTCAGCTGAGTTCTCATTATGTATTATATAACTGGAGTAAAAGTCATGATATTGATTTTAATCCTTATTTTTGAGTTCCAGTAAATTTACTAAGATAATAAATTAAAAACATAAGTCATGGGAATTCATGTAATATTTTTACATTATTAGTTTTTTAGCATGTCACAAAAGGTTTTATGTCTAGAAATTCTCATAAAAGTATATCAAATTATTTTAATATATTTTTAGAAGTTGTCATTGTCTTATTTTTGACATTCTTGGTACTTTGAATTATATTAAATAAAAAATATGTATAAGTATTATTCAAGTATTTTTATATAATATTATGTACTTTTAGACTATTTACTATCCACAAGAACATTTATTACATATGTAGAATGTTCTTGTGTGGGTTGTAGCATGTTTATGCGGTACCTGAGCCTTGCAGACCGCCAGTCACTCTGTCAACCCGTAGTCCCGCGGCTGCATACTTGTCAGAGGCCCAGGGCTGCGTACACAACCTTGACGGAGTGACAGGGCTGTATCTCAGCCATGCGCGGGTGCATTTGCTGCGGCGGCTACGTGTGGGAATTGTGAAAAAACACATTTCTGTTTGTAACTCCCAAAATATACACAACACCTCAATTATGACTGAATTTTAGGTGTAAAACCTATACATGACAATGTGTGTGAAATATTTAATTTACCAAAAGCTCAATAGTGGAGCCGTAGTATTTTGGTCTTCCTTTCCTTAATTATTTAAAAATATAAGGAGTTGGAATTCAAGGGTGGGGTCAATGAGTGACCCTACCTAATTTTGGGTGGAGGATCCATTTCTATTATAATATTTATGGTTTTCCTACTCCTTCTTAGGATAATTGTATTATTATTTTTTATTTTTTTTTGTTACTTTTGCAGCTTGCTCTGCAATAGTAGCAAGCTGACACTGCCACTCCACCGTGTATTTTATATGCATATTATCTTTGGGCAAAATATCCTTTAAACTAAAGGGTCCAAAGTAACCAGGCCTACGTTTTTTCATACTGAATACCCTAAAGAGAGGTGTTAAAGATCCCCAATTTAATTGTGACCCCTATATAAAAATATTTAATAATAAATCTATCTATATTGACAAATAAAAATAAACCATAACCAAACCAATTAACCTTGCAATTAGCTTTATCAAAATATTATATGGATTTTTGCTGCATTTATTAAATAATATATTTATTATTTATTCTATCACCTCTGGTAGCTAAAGGATAGCAAGGGTCTTGGCATCCAGGAGGCTGGCAATTGGGGGTCTGGCCAGAAATTATTCCATTTTATTATATTTAATACCTTGGACCAGACATTTCACAAAAAAATAAAAATCAAAGATAAAATTAATCAAACTTTTTAATCATTATTTATCATTAAATTCTTTTGAAGTGGATTTAAAAACCAATGCAGAATTAATAATCTATGATTTAAATCTTTTGAAGATAAGAAAAGAAGAATATATTAAAAATGATAAACCTACTGGTTTGGAAGCTTTAACTCAAGCTGAGAAACTTAATATCTCTTCTGCATGTAAACACTTAGATAAAATCCTTGAAAAAGAAGACCTTGAGAGGCCTATCAAATTCCAGGCCCTATTAAGAAAACACAAATCTTGGAAGAAATACCATATAAATTAATTTTTAAAATATAAAAGTAAGAAACTTGTATTACCATATTATTATTTATTAAAATAATATTAATATATTTTTTTGAATGATAAAATAACCTTTTACCATCAGTGAACCCTCCTATACCAGGAACCACCACCACTAAAACTGATTTATTGGATCAAGAAGTCCCAGATATCTCCAGAAGCCCTGAAAATATTGATTTCACGGGTGAAGACCTCATTGAGAAAAACCAAGAATCCGTAGGATTACCTATTGAGGAGCAGTTTAATCCCAATAAAGTCCTGGTACCCTTGGCTATCAACTTAAGTGAGTTTGAAATACAACTCATTTTTACTGATTTTTTTTGGTATAAAAATACTTATAAACATTTTATTCAATATGAATAGACGTAAAACAAGAGCTCCAGGGAGAATTCCCTCATATGGATCTTTTTTCCAGGAGCCCCCAGTAACTGTGAAACCACCAATAATGACAACCATGAGGGGACTGCAACCCAGGAATGAAATCTTGATGGAAAAGGAACAACCCCAAGTACTTCTGCCCTCCCCCAACCCAGGGCCGGAGAAGTTAGTAGAATTAAGCCCCCCTCCATTACAAGAAGATTCCCTGCAGCCACCCCAGCAGAATCTGAACAAGGAAGCCAGGATCAAAAACTTTGTCAGAGAGAATGTGAAATATTGGGAAGAGCTCAAAGAAGCCCAAGCCAAGGAGGACATGGTATCAACAAAAAAGATAATCTCCCAGGCAAAAGCTACCCAGATAGCTCTTCAGAAAATGATTCCAAGGCAAGAGGTGGAATCCTACGTAGAAAAATGGGATCCTTAGGATCACTTAGCCCAACTGAAAGGCAAAGGATCAGGAAAGAAGATAACTTCTTCTCATCCAAAGCCAAAGGGAAAGAAGGATTGGGATCAGATAATATCCTTAGGTAAAAAGTGGGAAAAGGTGTACAACAATTAGCCTCTAATTCTAAACCCAGTAACTTTTCTAAACCAACCTCGGATGTAATTACTTCCTTTTCTAATGATACGTGCTATCATTTCAAGATTGTTTGTGGAAATTTGGACGGTGTTTATACCCAGATGAATAAGTAAACCTCAGTATTAGCCAAATTAATTAATAACCAAAAAAATTGTAGGAATGGAAGATATTAAAGAACATACAGAAAACTTATTGGAGACAATTAATCAAGGTCAAATCAGAAAGACTCAAACAATTGAGAATATTTTATCAGGTATCCAAGAAGATTTTATTATGTCTTTTCAACATTTAAAAGAGGAATTGGTAACTACCACTAACAGCTCCATTCTTTCCCTTACTTAGAAATTAGTTCTGCTTAATAATAAAGTGGACCTTCAACTTAATTTTCTGATCAAGAATGATCTTAGAGACTTGAGAGTCTGTCTGACAAACCCCTTGGGGAGTACCACAGAGGAACCAAAACCTCCCAGACAAACAACTACGCCTTATGCAAACCCTTACTAGGCATGCATAGGAGTGACACGCTCAGGCCTAGTCCTACTTCTGAGATGGAAAAAGCCCTCAAACGTTTACCCCCAAATTCTGAATTCTCAAAGTTCTCTGGTGAAGGAGAATAAAATCATATATATTTCATTGAATTTATTGAATATACTATTAACTCTTATGACTTATCAGAAGCTATAGCTGTAGTCAGGTTTCCCAGACTATTTGAAGGAGTAGCTTTAGACTATTTTGTCATTTAAAGAGAAGAAGTAGGATCCTTGCCATGGAATTCTTGGAATCTTCTAATTAAAGAACAATTTGGTTCTAGAATGTGGAAAAGAAAAATGATGAAAAATTTGGAAAATTCCTCATTTGATCCCTCCAAGCATAAGCCTCACAAATGGTGCTTGGAACAGAACAGAAGACTAGATTGCTTCTATCCAGATTCTGATAAAGAGGAAGTGAATGAAAGACTCCTCAACTTGTGTCCTGGAAATCTAAACCATATTTTAAGATGCAGGATGAGTATGGACGCTGAATTACCAAATCTAATAAATTTGTTAGAAGAAGTCATAGAAATTAATGGGTTAGACAAGAAGTTTCCTTCTAGACCTCAAGAGAACTTCAAAATTAACAAAACCAGAGAAAAACCCCCTCTGATAATAAGAAACCTAATTAGAACAGGGACAAAGAGAGAATGCCTGGAACTTGTTGGAATTGTAACAAGAAAGAGCATATGATAAAGGCTTTGCATTACCAAAAAGAAAGATAGCAGTCTTGGAAGGGGAGGAGGAGTTCAAAGGGAATCAGAACTATGGAGATATAGCTGATACTGAAGGCTCCCTTTCTGAATTTAAATTGATCCTGACCAAACCTGTTAATGTGAAAGAAAAAGATATAGGCACTTCTTTAGAAATAAATAACATCCATGGGTACTCTAGCTTTCCCCAAAAATGCAATCCTACCATAAATCCTAGACATATCATGGATTTTAAACCATTAAAAGTTAAACCTATGCGTGGTAAAAGTTATACTACTGGTCAAACTTGCTATGTAACAGGATTGTATAGAGAAATACCTATAAGGTTATTACTGGATAGTGGGGCTTTCTGCTCATGTATCTGTACTGAATTCTTCAAAAAATGGGATCCCAATTGGAAAGAACACCTTCTTTCCGTCCCAAAAGCCAAGTTTAGCTCTTGCAACTCTACCATGAATGCTATTGGAGGATGGACTGCTCCTATAATATTACCCCATACTAAAAGATCTTTGAGAATACAAGCAGAACTTGTGGTATTGCTCAAAGGATTAGGTGAATACCTGATAATAGGTAATGATGCTTTCTGTCTATATGGTATAGATTTGTTCCAGAGTAAAGGGAGATAATTTCCAGTGGGTCAAAATTGGGACAAGAAGTTTAATATATGCACCATCCAATCTAACTTCCCCTCTTCCATTTATGAAAAGCATTTAGAAGACTTTAATCAAGAATACTTCTCTCAAGCAGCTCTAAATATGAAACCTTTTGAGGAACAGGAGAAAGATATATTGAAATTCTGCTTTGAGAACCAAAATGCTTTCTTTACTAAAGATCATCCCATTGGTGATATCAAAGGACTTGAAATGGTATTAACATTGACTATTAAGCCTCCTTTTCCTCCAAACTTAAGAAGACCAGCTTATCCCTCTATTCCTAAGTCTAGAGTAGCTCTTGAGGAAACTATCCAAGAACTGATAGACTTGAAAGTTTTGAGGAAATTAGGGCAAATTGAGCAGGTAGATGTGACCACACCTGTAATCATACCTTGGCTTAATGACAAGTCAAGAATGGTAGGAGACACAGAATGCTCAATAATTATACTCAGGAAGATTGTTATTCTATACGCCAGATTGATCATGCTCTACATAACTTGTCCAAGGTCAAATATATCACTACTATGGATATGCTTAAAATATTCCACCATATACCTATAAGCCTTGAAAGCAGAATGTTTATGAGAAAAATTTGTCATTTGGGAATATATGAATATCTTAGGATGCCCTTTGGTATAAAGAATTCCCCATCACACTTCCAGATAACACTGGATAAAGTTCTAGGTACATACATCAGACAAAAATGGATGATGTTATATATAGATGATGTTATATATAGATTATATTATATATAGATGATGTTATCATATATTCTGATGATTGGGACACTCATATCAACCAAATAGGATTTGTACTCCAAACTTTCTCCAAAGCAGGATCAAAAGTATCCATGAAGAAATACAACTTTTGATATGGAGAATTGAAAGTCCTAGCGCATATAGTCTCTGGCCTAACTCTAGCTGCTGATCACAATAAGATAGCTGCTGTCATGAACAGACCCATGCCTCAAAATAAAACAGAGTTACTGTCTTTCATTAGTTTTTGCAGTTACTACAGACAATACATACCAAAGTTTGCTATGCTTACTAAAAGTCTTTACAAAACATGCAACAATAACACTCTATTTGAAATGACACATGAGAGATTGAAAAAATATGAGGAACTAAAAATAGCTATGACCTCTACTCCTTTACTCATTCAACCAGATTACTCCAAGCCCTTCAAACTGTACATTAATCCCTGTATGGAAGGGTTAGGAGCTGCTCTACATCAAGAAAGAATAGAAGAAGAAAAACCAATGGAGAAAACAGTACTCTTCATATCTAGACAGATCAAAGATACAGAAAAGAGATATGGAGCCAGTCAGTTGAAATGCTTAGCTCTAGTATGGGCTTTAGAAAAGCTACACTATATCTTAGAATTTACCACTTTCCAAGTAATCGCAGAATGTAATTCTGTAAGAACTCTCATGAACATGAAAACCCCCACCAGACACAATGCTCAGGTGGGAAATTGCTGTACAAGAGTATAGAGGTCAGATGACTATAGTGCATAAAGCTGGAGCTAAACATCAGAATGCTGATAGTCTAAGTAGGAATGCTTTGCCTAATTACTCTAGAAATACAGCATATGACCCAGAGGATCAAGATATCTTTCCTATCTTGAACAGAATTGTTTTTGCATTAAATGCTCCAATCATGGGGATCCACTTATGTGAATTAGATACTGCTTTCTTCAATCTAGTGAGGAACAACTACTCTCCTGAAATCAAGCTGCTGATTACCATTATGGAATGTGAATCCCCAGAAGCAGCTCTGATAAATAGTCTACCTGCTTCATTACTCAAGCCCTATAAAGCAGGAAGGTTTACCTTTTGGGATGGTCTCCTTTACTACATACACCAACATTCCAATGTATCACTAATATGCAACAAAGAGCAAATACAACAGATAATCCAGGAATGCCGGGAAAATTGTTCATCAGGGCATCTATCCACTGAAATAACCTTGGAGAAAGTAAAAAAAACTGCTTGGTGGATAGACTGGAAAGAAATCACTATTGATTATGTTACTATCTGTGATACTTGGCAAAAATCTAATAAAACTACTGTAAAGAGGTTTGGACTCCTACAGAAGATCTCTGAACCCAAAACTAGATGGTAAATCATTAATATGGATTTTGTCACAGGCCTCCCCCCTGGAGGTACTCATTTGTATAACTCTGTACTAGTTATAGTTGACAGATACTCTAAGAAGGAAAAATTCTTACCTAACAACAAAGAAGATAGTGCTATTGATGTAGATCTACTATTTTGGAATAGGATTATAGCTCATGTTGGTATACCCAAGATTATAATCAGTGAAAGAGACCCCAGATTCACCTCTGAGTTTTGGAGGAATCTACATGATATACTGGGTACTACCCTAGCATTTTCTACAGCATACCATCCCCAAACTGATGGATTAGCTGAAAGAATAATACAGACCCTAGAAGAAATGTTAAGAAGTTTCTTTAGCTTTGGTCTAGAATACAAAAACTCAGATGGTTATTGCCATGATTAGGTAAGCCTACTCCCAGCTATAGAAATGGCTTATAACAGCAGTAAAAATTCTACTACCAAAGAAGCCCCTTACATACTAAAAAGAGGATGGATTCCAAAACTCCCTGGGAATAACTTAAACTTTAATTTAGCCACCATTCATCCAACATCTCTTGACTTTAAGAAAATGATGGATTTCAAAAATAATAATGCTCAAAAATGTGTAGACAAAGAAGTAGAACACAACAAACAAAGATGGGAAAAATCAAATAGGCAACCTGAATTTAAAATAGGAGAACAGATCTTGATATCCACTACCAACTTCAACAATCTAGCAGGTAACAAAAATCTGAAACCAGCCTTTGTTGGACCATTTGTTATCAAAAAGATGCATGGAAAAATTGCTGTAGAAGTAATCTTTAGTGAAGAATTATCAAGAAAACATCCAGGACTTTTTGTTAGCATAGTAAAGCACTTTTGACAAAGAGAAGGTAGCAACCTCCATCCAGAAATAATCCAAATAAAACCCAACCCTGTGGAAGAAAAAGGGAAAGTCCGCTGGATATTGAGAGAAAAGAAAGAGAGAGTACAAGGAAAAGATGTTAGACTATACTACGTAAGATACAAAGGAGAATCTGCAGACAAAGATGAATGGTTACCAGAGTATAATATACCTGATGGACCAATACATCTTAGAAACTACAGAGCCAGAAAAAGCAACTGAAACACACATGGAATTAATTTTTTCCCAACATGCTCCAGATGTTTTTCAGATATGGCCATATCTTGGAGTGGGGGAATGTCTTCTTGCTACTAGTGCAGAGCAAGCTGCAAAAGGAAAAAAAATAACATAAAAATAATAATAATAAAATTAACCTAAGGAGGGGTTGTAAAACCATAAATATTATTTTTAAAATGGATTCTCCACCCATCATTAGGTAGGGTCACTCACTGACTCCACCCTTGAAATCAAACTCCTTATATTTTTAAAAAGTTAAGGAAATAAAGACCAAAATACCACGGCACCACTATTGAACCTTTTGGAAAATTAAATTTTTCACATGTATTGTCACGTATTTGTTTCACGCCTAAAACTCAGTCAGAATTGAGTTGTTGTGTATATTTCAGGAGTTACAGATGGAAATGTGTTCTGTCACAATTCCCGCACGCAGACGCGGCTGCCAATCCACCCGCGCGCGGCTGAGCCACAGCTCTGTCACTCTGTCAAAGTTGTGTATGCAGCCCCGTGCCTGTGACAAGTATGCAGCCGCTGAAGTACAGGTTGACAAAGTGACAGGTGGCCTGAGAAACTTAGTAAATGCGTAAACATTCTACAACCCACACGGGAACATTCTTAATATGTAATCAATGTTCCTGTGAATAGTACATAGTTCAAAAGCAAACAAAAATATACAAAGATACTTAAATAACCTTTATACATAATTTTTATTAAATATAATTCAAAGTACCAAAAATTTCGAAAATAAGACAATGAATACTTCTAAAAATATATTAAAATACTTTGATATAATATTATGAGAATTTCTAGACATCAACATTTTTGTGAGATACCAAGAAAAATTTTGATGTAAAAATATTACATGAATACCCATGACTTACATTTTTAAGTAATTATTTGAGTAAATCTACTGAAGTTTGAATATAAGGATTAAAATCAATATCATGACTTTACTCCAAAATTTCAGCCTCCTGAATGCCAAGAGCCTTGCTATCCTTTGGCTACCAGAGGTGATAGAATGAATAATAAATATATTATTCAATAAATGCAGCAAAAATCCGTAAAATATTTGGATAAAGCTTATTTCAAGATTAATTGGTTTGGTTATGGTTTATTGTTATAAATCAATGTAGATAAATTGATTATTAAATATTTTTTATAGAGGGGCCACAATAATTATGGGGATCTTTAACACCTCTCTTCAGGTATTTCAGTATGAAAACACGCAGTCCTGGTTTCTTTGGGCTCTTTATTTTAAAGGATATTTTTCCCAAAGATAATATGTATATAGAATACATGGTGGAGTGGCAGGGCTTTGTAACCAAGCTTCCACGACAGAAAAATGATAATAAAACTCACTGGAATATTATTAAATCCTTTCTGTATTGGTTTGGGACGTGCACTGATGGGTTAAACCTGTATCCTGGGGTTATAAGGTTGTTCAGAAGTTTAAATTGATATAAAGAGGTTGAGGCCGGATATTATTAATCATACTAAGCCATAAATCACTTACTTATCTCTTATAAGTACTTCATTTTATTGGCACCTTGTCTGGATATAAATATAACTGGGTCTCTGCCCATCAATATCCTCAAAAGAGCTCTTTATTTGTGGCTTTTGGAGTCCCAATATTATCCTTTGGAGGGGTACAGGGGCTCAAAGGGACGCACACTAAGGCTAGCAGGGTAATCAGTGGTGGCCTTTCACGTGTTTATGGTTCTGTAGCACGGGTAGAATCTAATTCCTCAGGGTATGGGAATTATTCTAATTTATGATTGATATTAGGACGTGTGAATAACACTAATCTGTCCTGTTTATGCATTATTTAATTAATTATGCTTAGTAAATGTTCCCAGTAAGTTAATAATTATTTGAATAGAAATTTCTACCAACATTCTGATGTGAGGAGAGTTCTCATTATGTATTGAATAATTGGAGTAAATTCATGATATTGATTTTACTCCTTATTTTCGAGTTTCAGTTGATTTACTAAAATAATTACTTAAAAATACAAGTCATGGTAATTCATGTAATATTTTTACATCATTGGTTTTCTTAGTATTTCACAAAAATGTTGATGTCTAGAAATTCTCATAATAATATATTGAAGCAATTTAATATATTCTTAGAAGTTGTCATTGTCTTATTTTCGACATTCTTGGTATTTTGAATTATATTTAATAAAAATAAGCATAAGGGTTATTTAAGTATTTTTATATAATATTATGTACTTTAAGAATATCTACTATCCACAGGAACATTTATTACATATTTAGAATGTTCCTGTGTGGGTTGTAGCATGTTTACACGGCACCTAAGCTTCTCAGGCCGCGTGTCACTTTGTCAACCCATAGTCCCGCGGCTGTGTACTTTTCAGAGGCCCAGGGCAGCATACACAACCTTCAAAGAGTGACAGGGCTATATCTCAGCCGCGCGGGGGTGCATTGGCTACCGCAGCTGCTTGCAGGAATTGTGACAAAACACATTTCCATCCATAACTACTAAAAAATACACAACACCTCAATTCTGACTGGATTTTATGTTTGAAATCTATACGTGAAAATACGCGTGAAATATTTAATTGGCCAAAAAGCTTAATGGTGGTGCCGTGGCATTTTTTTTCTTTCTTTTCCTTAATTATTTAAAAATATAAGGAGTTTGATTTGAAGGGTGGGGTCAGTGAGTGACCATACCTAATTTTGGGTTGAGAATCTATTTCTGTAATAAAGTTTATGGTTTTCCGAATCCTTCTTAGTTTAATTGTATTATTATTATTTTTATATTATTTCTAATACTTTTGCAGCTTGCTCTGCAATAGTAGCAAGCTGACACAAATATTTAATACATAATGAGAACTAACCTGACATAAGAATATCCGTAGGAATGTCTATCAAAATAATTATTAACTTACTGGGAACATTTACTAAGGATAATTAATTAAATAATAAATAAAAAGGACATATTAGTGTTATTCACACGTCCAAATATCAATTATAAAGTAAAATAATTCCCATACACTGTGGAAGTAGATGCTACCCATGTTACAGCACAAAGAAAACTTTACAGGCTACCACTGGTTACCCTGCTAGCCTCAGTGTCCGTTCCTTTGAGCCCCTGTACCCCTCAGAAGGACAATATTGTGACTCCAAAAACTATAAATAGAGAGCTCTTTAGAAGATATTGATACCCAGAGACCTAGTTATAATTACACCCAGAAACCGTGCCAAGGTAATAAAATACTTATAAGAGATAAGTAAGTGATTTTTGACCTTGGTCTGATTAATAATATCTGTCTTCAAACCCCTTTTTATCAATAGAAACTGCTGAACAACCCTATAAACCCAGTATACAGGTTTAACCCATCACTGCACGTCCCAAACAAATGCCCAAAGGATTTCATAATATTCCAGTGATTTTTATTATGTTTTCTTGGTCGTGGCAGCTTGGTTACAAAGCCCTGCCACTCAACCGTGTATTTTATATACATATTATCTTTGGGCAAAATATCCTTTAAAATAAAGGGCCCAAAGTAACCAGGCCTACCTTTTTTCACATTGAATTCCCTGAAGTGAGGTGTTAAAGATCCCCAATATAATTATGGCCCCTCTATAAAAATTTTTAATAATAAATCTATCCATATTGAGTTATAACATTTAACCATAACCAAACCAATTAACCTTGCAATAAGTTTTATCCAAATATTTTATGGATTTTTCTTGAATTTATTCAATGGTACATTTATTATTTTTTCTATCACCTCTGGTAGCTAAAGGATAGCAAGGGTCTTGGCATCCAGGAGGCTGACAGCCCTCCCCCCCCCATGGATGCCTTCCCGGCCAACCAATGTCAACTTACTGATACCAGGAACTTTTCAGTCCTTTAGTTACAGAAAGTGATATTGGTGTTGGAATAATAATAATTCCAAGAAAATTATTTAAAACTCTCAAATAGTTTATTTAGAAGCAAGTGCAAATTTTGAGTGGTTTGGTTGTATTAAATTGATTTAAATAGAGTTTTCAAGAGGGGCCACAGTTAATTCAAACAGGGGAACTTTATTGGATAACAACATCTCTTCAAGGGGTTCTTTTGAAATTTATAAAGACCTTGGGACAGTGAGGTCCTAAGTGATTTCTCAAAAGGGGTTTACTCAAGGGATTGGGTGGACTTGCTGACTCACAGAACTTATTCCTGGAGGCAAGGAGGAGATAACTTACCAATTTAAGCAGAAACTCCAAGAAACTTGCAGAAATTCACCGTTGAAAGGGATTCAGGACAATTGTTGGGGATATTTCTGAGATTCTTCAATGGAATTAACAATGGAATTAACAATGGGTTTATAATTAACAATTATAATATCACACTGAGGCAATAAATCACTTGTTTATCTTGAATAAACACTTTATCACGGATGGCAAGGGGTCTGGATTGATTAATTCAAAATTAATGAGGTTTAAACCATCTAAAAGGAGCGGTTTATATACCTTCCTAGGGTAATAAGAACTTCTCAGGGCACCCAGAGAGGGTTGTGCTTGTATTCCAAGGCTGGCAGGCTATCTAGGGTTACTTTGGCACGTACTAGTGGTACTTTCACCTGGCTAGCCTTTCCTGTGTCATATTTTCATGTGAAATAATTTTCAGAAGGTATTTAATTTTTAGTTTGTTATTTTCCTGGTTTAGAAACATTTCCTTGTTTTTTATTACTTTATTTAGAGTGGCATGGGTAGAAGTGGGTATTTGTAGATTCTAAGCCATCTCCTGCACATGTTGGGGATTCCAAATAATTTTTTGGTAGACTTCTTGATGTTTTTTGTCGTTCATAAAGATTTGGCAATCCCATTTACGTGAAAACCATCATTATTGTTTCTCACAATTTATTTGCTTAATGTTTTAACTTTCATATTTTTTTATTCAATATTCTTAGTTTTCAAGAATCTCCCCATCTATAAGTCAACTTGTTACATATGCATTATTTATGCATGCAAGTTGTAGCATGTGCCTGCGTTACCTGGCTGTTAAAATTAGGACGGTTGATTTTTGACGCGCGCAGGCTTGACACTGCGTGCAGGAATCCATCATCTGCTGCAAGCAGTCATTTTTCATGCGGTTTTCTTGACTTCTTCCTACATACTTGCGCATGGGAATTGTGACACAACACTAATCCATCTGCAACTCCTCAAATATACACAACACCTCAGTTCTGACTGAAATTTAGGTGTGAAACCCATACATGGCATTAGGTGTGAAATATTAGAATGGCCAAAAGGTTCCATAGTGGTGCGTTCATTTATTGGTCTTTTCTTTTAAAATTATTAAAAAAATGTAAGGAGTTGGAATTCAAGGGTGGGGTCAGTCAGTGACCCTACCTATTTTTGGGTGGGAAATCCATTTCCGCAATAATATATATGGATTTACCCCTCCTTCTAATCTTATGATTTATTTTCTTTTTTAATCTGCTTTGAAAGGTTGGTCTTGTCAACTAGCAAGCTGACATTCCCTTACTGCAAGATATGTCTATATCTGAAAAAAACTTTGGGGCTCAGTGTCTTTTATTGGCCCTGTAATTTCTCAAGTGAACAGGTCCATCAGGGATGTTGTTTTCAGGTAACCATTCATTTTTGTCAGCAGATTCTCCTTTTTATCTGACTAGATAGAGTCTGAAATCTTTCCCATTTATCCTTTCTTTTTTTTCTTTAAGGATTTTGCCTATTTTTCCTTTTTCTTACTCATTTCCTTCTGCAACAGGTATTGCTGTTTACAGATTTTGTTTTCCTTCCCTGGGATGGTAGTGTTTAATAAGGCTCACTGGAAACACTGGTTGTTTTCTGGAAAGTTCATTGCTGAGAATCACATCCACTGCATTCTTCCCATGGAGTTTCTTGATGGTGAACAGTCCAACAAATGTAGTTCTGAGTTTCCTGTTCCCTGCTAAGTTGGTAAAATTTGGGGTAGAAACTAACACTTGGTCACCAATCTTGAAATCAGGTTCTTTTTGGCTTTGATCCCATCTTTGTTGGTTATATTCATTAGCTTCTTGAAGAAATTTATCAGCATGGTTGTTGGCTGAATCTATCATGTTCTTAAAGTCAAGTGATGTGGGGTTAATTTTGGTCAGCTGCTGGTTCCGGTTATCCTTTGGTAGTTTAGGAATCCATCCTCTTTCCAGTAAATAGGGTGCTTCTTTAGTGGTAGAATGATTGCTACTGTTGTAGGCCATTTCTAGAGCAGGTAAGAGGATAACCCAATCATGTCACATCCATCAGTATTCTTGTATTATAGACCAAAGTGACTGAACCTTCTGAGCATTTCCTCTAAGGTCCAAATCATCCTTTTGGCTAATCCATATTTCTGGGGGTGATAGGCTGTAGAGAAGTCTAAGGTATTGCCTAACATGTTGTGGAGATTCCTCCAAAATTCAGAAGTGAACCTGGGATCCCTATCACTGATGTTGATCTTAGGGACACCCATTTTGGCTATGAGTCTATTCCAAAACAGTAATGCTATTACCATGGGAGTGTCCTCCTTATGGTTAGGTAGGAGCTTTGCTTTCTTGGAAAACATATCTAATATGAATAGGAATGATTTGTAGGAATAGGCTCCTCCTGGGGGTAATCCAGTTACAAATTCCATGTTGATGATCTCCCATCTTTTCTTAGGTTCAGTAAGTTTCTGGAGTAGAACAATTCTTTTTCCAGTGGTCCTATTGGACTTCTGACAAGTTTCACAACTGGTGACATACTGGAATTTGGAATCTCTCAAATTGATCCACCAAGCTGTTTGTTTGACCTTTTCTAGGGTTCTATCAGTAGATAAATGACCAGATGAGCAGTTATTGTGACACTCAGCTAGAATATGTTTGATAGGGTCTTCCTTGTTTAAGACTATGACACTGGAATGTTGGTGCCTATAGTATACTAGACCATCCCATATGGTGAACCTTCCAGCTTTGTAAGGTTTTAGGAGAGTTTCAGGTAGACTGTTAACCATTTCAGGTGGTGGAGAGGTGCTTTTCATCATAGCGATTAGATTCTTCATATCAGGGCTGTAAGCCTTCTTGATGGAGTTGAACAAGGATTCATCCAGTTCACAGATGTTGATTCCTAGAATAGGAGCCTTAATATTTATCATGTTAATATTTAATATAGGAAATATTTCATTATCCTCCAGATCATAAGAAGGGTTACTTGGATCATTGGGAAGATCATTCCTACTCAAACTATCAGCATTCTGATGTTTAGCAGAAGCTTGATGGAATATGGTCATCTGACCTCTGTACTGTTGAATGGCTATCTGCCACCTTAACCTATGCCTACTAGGGGTTTTCATGTTCATTAAATTCCTGGAAGCATTGCAGTCAGTAATTACAGTGAACTTAGTACTTTCCAATTCATAATGGAGTTTCTCCAGAGCCCAAACTAAGGCAAGGCATTCCATTTGGCTTGCACCATACCTTTTCTTATTATCCTTTACTTTTCTGGATAGGAAGAGTATAGGTTTTTCCACTGTTTTGTCATTTTCTATGACTTCTTGGTGTAAAGCAGCTCCCAGCCCTTCCATGCTAGCATCTATATAGAGCTTGAATGTTTAGAATAGTCAGGTTGAATCAATACTGGATCTACGGTCATAGATTGCTTGAGATCTCCATAGTTCTTAAGCCTTTCATGAGTCATCTCAAAGAAGTTGTTGTTGTTGCAGATTTCATACAAACATTTGGCGAGAAGGGCAAACTTAGGTAGATACTTCCTGTAATAGCTGCAAGATCTGACAAAGGATAGGAGTTCAATTTTATTTAGAGGCATGGTCCTATTCATCATGGCTGCTATTTTTCTCTGGTCAGCAGTTAAGGTTAGTCCTGAAACAATTTACCCTAAAGCTTTCAGTTATCCATAGCCAAAGTTACATTTTTTCATGTATACTTTAATCCCACAGCAGAGATGGTTTTGAGGACTAGCCTTACTTTTTCCATGTGTGTATCCCAATCTTCAGAATAAATGATAACATCATCAATGTATACCATCATCCATCCTTGTCTGATGAATAATCCTAAAACTGTATCCATCATCCTTTGGAAGTGAGAAGGAGCATTTTTGATACCACAAGGCATCCTAAGGTACTCATAAATGCCCAAATGAAATATGATCCTCATAAATTTCTGGCTATCAGGACTGATAGGTTCTTCTGAAAACCTTTCAGCATATCCATTTTAGTTATGAACTTAGCCTTGGAAAGGTTATGTAGAGCATGTTCAATTTGTGGAATAGGGTAATAATCTACTTGGGTAGAGTTATTCAGAATTATCAAGTCTCCAACCATCCTTGACTTATCATTGTCCCAAGCTATGATTACTGGATTAGTAATTTCCACTTTTTCATTGTGTCCTACTTTCCTTAAGAATTGTAATTCAATCAATTCTTGGATATGAGTTTACAGAGCAGTTTTAGCTTTTGGACTAGAAGGTCAAGCAGGTATCCTGAGGTTGGGAGGGTAAGGAGGTTTAATTTTCAAAGCTAGAATCATGTCATGTCCTTTGATGTTACCAATTGGGTGATCCTTGGTACAGAAGGCATTCTTGTTTTCAAACAAAACTTGTATAATGTCCTGTTTTTGGTCTTCACTCAGAAGGGGGTTCAGAGCTGCTTGGGAGAATTACTCTTGGTTGAACTTCTCCAAGTGTTTTTGATAAGTTGAATCAGAAGTTTGAGTATTGACATGGCATATTTGGAACTTCTTGTTTGAGTCTCCTCCTATGGTGAAGTATCTTCCCCTAATTTGGAATACATCTATACCATATAAGAAAAGAGAATCATTCCCTAAAATAAAGTAATCACTCACTCCATTCTGGAGCACTAAAAATTCAATTTTCAGTTTAAGTGACCCTTTTGAGTGGGGGAGAATGATATAAGAGGACTAAAACCCAATGGCATTAAGGCAAGAGTTACAACTGCTGAACTTAGCCTGAGCTACTGGTAATAAGTTCACTCTCCAATTTGGATCTTGTTGTTCAAAATAAATTTAACTAACACAAGAGCAAAAGGCTCCACTGTCTAAGAGCAACTCAACAGGAGAACCTTGGATCAAACCAGTATCATAGCAGGTTTTACCAAAAGTGTAACTTTTACCATCAGAAGGTTTGAGAGTCAAAGTTTTGGCTTCAGAAAAATGATGAATTTTCATATTGGGATTCCATTTTTGTGGTAAGTTGGAATCTTCATTAACAGATTTAATGTCTAACAAAGATGCTATACTTCCTTCAATGACATTGATAGGTTTGGTGATCATTAATTCACACTCAAAGAGTGATCCATCAGTGTCATAAAGTTGAGGGTCAGGGTCATTGTTGTCCTCTTCTCCTCCAATGAGATTGATCTTTCTCCTGGGCTGAGGGCAGTCAGGTCTCACATGTCCAGTTTGGTTTCAATTTCAGCATACCTTTTCCTTAGTCTCAGAAGTCTTCTTAAATTCTAATTGGGGAGTAGTATAGTCTTTTGTTTTGGGATTGTATTCTTCTCAAGTCTTCGGAGTGGGTTCCCTAGGTGTATTGTTTCTTTTTTCAAGACCATTCATATCAATGGTTTCTTCCAGAATACCAATGAGAGTGGAGAGATCAGCATCCATGGACATTCTACACCTCACATTGTGATTAAGGTTTCCAGGACATAGATTGAGGAACCTTTCATTGATTTATTCTTTGTCAGATTCAGGATAGAAACAATTAAACCTCTTCTTTTGTTCCAAACACCACTTGTGGGGTTTGTCCTTTGAAGGGTCAAAAAGTTAGTTCTCAAAGGTTTTCATCATTTTTCTTTTCCAGATTCTAGTACCAAAATTTTCTTTGATGAGACATTTCCAAGAGTTCCAAGTTTGGGATCCTAATTCTCCCCTTTTGTTTATAAACCAATCCAGTGCTACTCCTTCAAACAACCTGGGTTATCTCACTACTGCTATAGTATCCAGCAGTTCATATGAGGCAAGGGTATAGTCAATATATTTAATGAAGCTGATGTGGTTATATTCTCCTTCACCTGAGAATTTAGGCCATTCAGTTACAGGGGGAAATAGTTTCAGAGCTTGTTCTACTTCAGGGGTAGGACTAGGGCGGTAAGACTCATTCCTGTTCATTCCAGAATTAAGAGAGATGTTAGGAGTGATACTTGTCCTGGTAGGTTTTGATTTTTCTAAATTTGCTAGAGGAGGAGCAGTTGATTTAACTTTAAGGTCTCTTAATTCATTCTTATTCATACCTAGTTCCAAATCCATTTTGTTGCTTAATAGATAAATCTTATTAACAAGGTGAACAGAAAGGGTATCAGTTTGGTTTCTTATTTCTCCTTTAAGTTGCTCAAGGAGACGGAGTATATCTTCCTTTCCCAAAGAATATGTGGTTCTGATATGATTAATTAAAGATGCTTTGTTTAAATCAATGGTGTCCCTTAATAATTTGATCTCAGACTCATTAGCTTTCAGGTGGTCAGCTTGACATTGGATTATTCTGTTATAATTTTTGATTGCTTTATCAAGTTGTTTGTGAATATTTTCTAGATTACCACTCAGGATGTTAAATTTATAAAAACAATTATCAGAAAATTTGTTAAACAATGGAGTGATAACATCAGAATCTAGTTGTGATAAAATTTCTTCCACTTCTGATCCAGAGATATTATGTTTTCCCAATCTTTTGGGTTCCTCAATCTTTGATGATTTGAGGAACTCAACTTTTTGGGACCCTTTCCCTTTAACTTGGCTTGTTGATCCCAAGGTTTCCACGTTTCTACCTATTTCTCCACTTATGCCCTTGGAATTCATTTCTGAAGGGCTATTTGAGAGGACTTGACCCATCAAATAGCCTTCCTCATGACTGCTGAGTCCTCCTGTTCTTGGGCTATCTTGTATGCCTCCCAATGACTCACATGATCCTTCATCAGATCCTTCATTTTGGACTCTTTGGCTAAGTCCAGACTGGGAGGCATAGGAGGAGGAGTGGCTTTGGGGGAAATTTTTCTGGGCAAAGGACTCATCTCCAACAATTTGTTGGTTGAGTTGGCGGGTGCGGGTTCTGGCGGGTTTTCCGGCACTTGAGTTTCGGATTTGAGCCCCCTCATTGTGCTTGCTACGGGCACTTGTATGGGCTAGCATTCCTTCAGGCAGAGTTCCATAGGACAGGGCTTTTCTGGTTGCGTGGATGTTGGGCCTGTTTTGCAACATAGTTCAAAAAAAGGTATGAGTTTTTGTCAAAACTTGGTAAAAATAATGAAAAAAATAAAAAAAATATTTTTATTTTGTTTTTAAATTAATTTGAGCTCACTTAGACTTAATTTCAACAGTACTAAAGCTTGGTTAGGGTTGAAAGAGTCCTTGGTGAGTAATCCAGCAGGGTCTTTGTGGGCAATGAGTTCTTGGCTTAAATCCAATGATCCTTTGTGAGAAATATTTTCCAAAAGGTCTTGTTCAATAAAATCCAAAAGTTAGGAGGTCCTTTCCACTGCAATAAGATGGAAAAATTAAAATTTTTTTTTATTTTGTTTATTATAATTTTATTAATTTTTTATTAATTTTTGATTTTGTTGAATTTTTTTCAAAAAAAATATAAAAGAATATATTGAGCTTACTTTCTTTATTTTTGTGAAAGAAATAAATTTGTCTCTGATACTTCTTCAAGGCCACATGTTGCCTGATTAAAGAATTAAGATTAATAAGACTTTCAAGTTCCAATTATTTGTCTTTTAAACCTTGTTGTTTATAATGATTTACTTTTGCTTGTTGTTCCTCAGGATTTATGATAGCAGGAACAAAATTACGGATTCTCTCTTCCTTTTTCTTTTTAAGGAAATTAAAATAATAATTGTTTAATTCTCTTTTGGTCTCAAGATCTGCTGGAAAAACAACAATAAAAAAGGGTAATAAGTATTTTTACTTATGTTTACGTAGATTTATTGGTCCAAAGAAATAAATGAATTAAAAATTAATTATTCAGGGATTTTACCGGCCAGACCCCCAGTTTTCAACTTACTAATACCAGGAACTCTGCAGTAGTTTAGCTACGGAAAGAGATATTGGTGTTGTAATAATAATAATTACAAGAAAATTAAGTAAAATGCTCAAATAGTTGATTTGGAAGCAAGTGCAAAGTTTGAGTGGTTTGGTTGGATTGAATCGATTTGAATATATTTTTCAAGAGGGGAAAAATTTCATGCAAACAGGGGATCTTTATTGGATAAGAACCTCTCTTCAAGGGGTTCCTTTGAACCATGTAAAGACCTTGGGACAGTGAGGTCCTGAGTGATTGCTCAAAATGGGTTTATTCAAGGGGATTGGGTGGACTGGCTGACTCCAGCCCTTATGCCTGGATGCAAGGAGGAGATAACTTACTAATTTTAGCAGACACTCCAAGAAAATTGCAGAAATTCACATTTGAAAGGGTCCCAGGAAAATTGTTGGGGATATTTCTGATATTCTTCAATGGAATTAATAATGGGTTTAGAATTAACAATTATAATATCAGAATGAGGCCATAAATCACTTTTTTATCTTGAATAAACACTTTTTCATGGATGGCAAGGGGTCTGGATTGATTACTTCAAAATTAATGAGGTTTAAACCATCTAAAAGGGGCTGTTTATGTACCTTTCTAGGGTAATAAGACCTTCTCAGGGCACGTAGAGAGGGTTTTGCTTGTGTGCTGAGGCTGGCAGGCTATATAGGGTTATTTTTTTACGTAGTTGTGGTTCTTTCAGCTGGCTAGCCTTTCCTGTCTCATATTTTCATGTGAAATAATTTTCAGAAGGTATTTAAATGTTAATTTATTATTTTCCTGGTTCAGAAACATTTCCTTATTTTTTATTACTTTCTCTACAGTTTCATGGGTAGAAGTGGGTATTTGTAGATTCCACGCCATCTTCTTTACATTTTGGTAATTTTCAATAATTTTTTGGTAGACTTCTTGATGTTTTTTGTGGTTCATAAATATTTGGCAATCCCATTTACATGACAACCTTCATTATTGTTTCTCACAATTTATTTGCTTAATGTTTTGACTTTCATATTTTTTATTCAATATTCTTAAGTTTCAAGCATCTCCCCATCCGTCAGTCAACTTTTCACATAGGCATGATGTATGCATGCAAGTTTTAACATGTGCCTGCGGTACCTGGCTTTTAGAATTAGTACGGTTGATGTTTGACATGCGCAGGCTTGACAGCTGCGTGCTGGAATCCATCATCTGCAGCAAGCAGTCATTTTGAATGAAGGTTTATTGACTTGTGCCTACATACTGAGTGTCAAGCGTGTGTACCCTTGCTATATGAATGTGGGGCTGCGCGGGGGGATTGTGACACAACACCAATCAGTCTGTAACTCCTACAATATACACAACAACTCAGTTCTGACTCAATTTTAGGTGTGAAACCTATACATGGTAATAAGTGTGAAATATTAGAACGGAAAAAAGGTGCCATAGTGGTGCCGTGGTTCATTTGTCTTTTGTTTTAAAATTATTAAAAAAATGTAAGGAGTTGGAATTCAAGGGTGTTTCACCAAGTGACACTACCTATTTTTGGGTAGGGAATCCATTTCTGCAATAATATATATGGATTTACCACTCCTTCTAATCTTATTTTTTATTTTCTGTCTTTAATCTGCTTTCACAGGTTGCTTTTTTCAACTAGCTAGCTGACAACCAACCTCCCCCCCCTCCCTGCCTTCCTGGCCCAGAGCCAAACCCAACCCAAACTTAACCCAAAGGCCTGGCCCCATTCCCATACACCCTGGTAATTTTTTTTTTCTTTTTTTTTGGGGGGGGGTTCTGATGTGATGTTTTTTTTTTGGTACAGTTTTTTTTTGCTGATCATTTTTCTGGTGAACTTGGGATCAAGTCCAGGTTTTGTTTCATTTTTTTGATCCAATCTTGTTTCACCAATGATGTCCATTTGACTGACTTTTTTTTGGTTCTTTTTTCCCAATCCCTCAACCACTATTCTTGAATGTCCAATTCCTCTCCCATGCCCCTCAAAATGTTACACAAACAATCAAATCCCATCTTGTTCCTCACCCCAATCTAAGTATAGTATTGGGAGGGAACAAGAGGGAAGGAGATGGCTTGAAAAACACACAGAGAGGTGGGAAGAGTAGGGCTGCTTGCCAAAAGAGGATCTCTGGGTATTCCTTTTTACTTGCAGTTCCAACTAGGAAATCAAATGGAAAACTTATTCAAAAAACGGATGAATATCAAGTATCTGATGGCCAATTTGTTTTTCCTGACCTGGGCTTTGGAATTGACTTCAAGCAAAAAGGTGTTGTCAAAATGGTTTCGGCAGTCAATAAGTACAAGCACTGTAAATTTCTTGCTCTGGAGATTGTCACTCATACAAGAATGGAAATTTCAATTCAAATCAACAAAACAACTAGAAAAACTTGCAGGGACTTGGGGAGTGGGAAAATATACTCCAGGAAAAAAATATAAATAAAAAGAAAAAATATTTTTTTATTGGTGGGGTTGATAATAGTCTTAAGCATTGTTGTAATCAAAAATGATTTTTTTTCTTTTTAAGTTTTTCATCAAAGAAAATATATTTACAAGCCCAGCATTTTAGTAACCTACTTTAATTCATCTACTTTTCTGCTGCTACAAATGTATGCTGTAGCCATTGACCACTTATCATTTTTTTCTGTTGCCAGTTGTTCCCTATCCATTTGCAGTTGCGCTTGCTTTTGATCCTTCTCCTTTTCCTCTTTTTGAAATTCTAGCTCAGCCTGTTTCAACTGCCACTCAGCATACCATTTTTGCTGATGAGCAAAACTCTTGGCTTTTGGCTTTTGAAAATCAATAGCCAGTTGACAATCCCATTTTTCCTTTTCAAACTGAAGTTTTTCAGATTTAATTTGTGATTTCACTGTTTTTCAGAGGGGAATAGGAATGAGCTTGATTTTGAAAGCAAGGAGAATCCAATAGGCTTGCTTGAATCCTGCTTCTCCATGATCTCCTCAAATCAAAAAAAAATTGAAGTGTTTCTCCTCTTTTGAATGCTATTGGGGTTGATTTTGATGGAATTGGAGGCCTTTTGCTTTCCCTTTTCAGAAGAGGTTTGTGTGGGAACATCATTGCTCTCATTTTATGGGGATTTCGGAGGCCCCATTAACTTGAGTTTTTTGCCATTCAGGAATGGATGGGCCTATTTCTTTTGAATCTAAATCAGTCAGGATTAACTGGAAAGAAGAGAAAAGAACTTGGTTCCTTACTTGAGCAGATTTCAATGGTAATGGGAATATGGGAATGAAATTTTCCTCATTGGCCAAGTTCTCCAGTTCTTCCACCCCAGGAAGAGAGCAATCCAAAGTAGGAGGGGAGGGGTCCAAGGTTGGATTTTCCTCCTCAATCAATGCAGGAATAGATGTGATCGGAGCTGATTGTGTTTTATTATCCTCCTTGGCATCCAATGGGGGCCACCCATAGGTTTCTTTGGGATTACCATTGCTAGGCTGAGCATCCCCAGCCAAGTCCTGAGCCTCAACTGAATTGGATTTTTGGGAATCAAAAGCAGCCAGGGGCGTGATTTTGGCCTTCTTTCCAAAGATTTCATCAATTTTAATATAAGAAGGGAAGATTTATTCCAACTTATCAACCACAGAGTTGATTCCCTTGGCTTTGTCAGAGTTGGTGATACCAAAGCTGGTGGAGATTGACATGGAGTGGGCCTTTTTTTACTTGGCTCAATAATTCTTGAATTGCTCCCACATCTGTTTGGATGACAGATCCAGCCTACCTTTTTCTCATTCTTGAGCTCATTGTCCATCAAGAGATAACCATTGACCTTAGAGGATGGAGGTTGGCCAACGCGTGTTTCATTTTTGGATCCAAAAAAAGCATTTTAGTTGGACAGAATTTTGAGCCAGTTTACCAGTATGATGCAATCAGCTCTCTTGAGCTGAATTGAGCCTTTGGAAGCTGATTGGGGAGGATTGTTGGATTTTGGGTTCCTGGGGGATGTTTGCTTTGGTATATTGGATTTTTTAGTGGACTTGCGGGGGGAAGATTGCTGAGGGGCCATTTAAAAATAGTAGGAGGAACAAAGGTATGAAGGGCTATGAGAGTGTTTAAGTGTTGAGAGTGATGATGTGATTAGAGGATGAGATTGATGGAGCAAAGAGAATAGGAATAGATAACAGTGATGAAGTTACAAGAGGAATAAAGGAATGAGAGTTAGGATGTGATGAAAGCAATAAAGTGATGAGAGTGATGAAATGATGAGGATAGTGATCCAATTAGATTTAGCTGGATGTGATGAAAGCAATAAACGGATGAGAGCAATTGAATTGATAAGGATATTGATCCAATGAGAGTTAGCTGGATGTGATGAAAGCAATAAAGGGATAAGAGTGATGAACTGATAAGTATAGTGATCCAATGAGAGTTAGCTGTATGTGATGAAAGCAATAAAGTGATGAGAGTGATGAAGTGATCAGATAGTGATGAAGAGATGAAGAGCAATGAATCAAATTTTTTTCTGATGAGTTCAGAGTTAGAAGGAGGTGGGACGCCAGTGGTGGATGATGTGGACAGGTGGTGGAAGCCTTTAAATAATTTATTTTAAAAAACCCACTTATTTCCAGGTAACTCTGACATGTCTGATGTGAAATAAGTGGGGTTTTTTGATTTTTAATGGTGGGTTTGAAACCTGCCATTAAAAAATGGCAGGGTTGCTTAAATCTGATACACCCTAATGTTGCATCAAAAAAATCCATTGAAAGGTTTATTATGTAGATATTTTTACATTCTGTGAGAATCCATTGGGAATAAGAAACAAATAAAGGTCATGTGTATAAATAAGGAGTCTTTCACATGTCAATCACTCAATGAAATAGTAGAATAATTCCTTTTCCCTTTGGAATTTAAAGATACCCATGTTAAAGTACCTAGAGCAGGTGCACGGCTACCACTGGTTTCCGTGTTAGACTTAGATCCCATCCCCTTAGGCCCCTATAGCACTCATAGTAACAGAAGTGGGACCAGAAAAGATATAAATAAAGGATATTTTTTGAGGTTATTGATACCCCAGAACCAATTATATATACATCCAGAAACCGTTACAATGTGATAGAATACTTATAAAAGATAATTAAGTGATTTATGGCTTTAGTCTGATTGATATTATCTTTCCCAACCCTATTTTTATCAATTTATAATGCTGAAAAACATTTTAACCCAGTCACAGGTTGAAAACCATCAGTATATCTCCCAAAAAGGTACCTAAAGGATTAAATAATATGCCAGTAATTTTATTGTCCTTTTAATGTTGTGGAAGCTTGGTTGCAAAGCCCTGAAAATCCACCATATATTAGATATATATATTATCTTTGGGCAATAAATTTTCTACAAATATCAATTAAATGTTCCAAAGTAACCAGGTTTACGGATTAAAAAGTCAATTTCCTGATGAAGAGGGGTTGAAGATCCCCAATATACCGTTGTGGAACCTTGTTCTATTTATTTTATAATTAAATTATTAATAATTAATCATTAATAACCAAACCATCCCACCTTGCATTTGCTTTATCCATATATTTACAGATTATTTCTGCATCTTGTGAATAATATCTTTATTATTTTTCTTATCACCTCTGGTAGCTAAAAGGTAGAAAGGAACTTGGCATCCAGGATGCTGACGCAGGATTTGAAATGGCGTCACCACCCTTTCTCCCTTGCATGCCACTTGCAGGCGGAAATAGTGGTGTTTCATTACAAAGAAAAAAATAAAATAAAACTTAAGCCCATAATTTCACCTATCAAGGATTTTTTCAACAAAATTTTTGTTCACGTAAAACATTTTCCAAGAAAATAGTAATAGGGTGAGAAATAATGGTTAAAAAACAATGGTTTGAAAGAGAAATAATTAAAAAATTAAATCAGATCAAATACAGCTTTCATGAGCCCAAAATTCCATGGGATCCAAGTTATTAGCCACATCAAGATTTTCTTAAACAGCAATTCAAAATTTTAAAGTGATCACATGGCATAGAATCTCAATGACTCATGCATGGGAATAAGAAGGTTTAATTGTGATTATGAAGCAGTGCAAATGATCAAGTGAGTTTAAATCACATAATCCAAAGGTTCAAATTAACATAATGAATCAATCATGGTATGATTTTCTTGAATTTGAAATATTCTCAAGGTTTTATTTTTGTTGGAATTAATTCCGGATCTTTGACAAATGAAACATAAGATGAATTATATTTAAAAGTAAATTTTCCTTTTTTTCAGAGAATAATTTTGTATTTTCAAGCATGGTGTCACTAGTTTTATCTTTCTTGATTTTATTGAATTCTGACCTTATCTAGTACTGCCTGTGTTCACAGATTGTATTTTTATTTCAATTATTAATCATCAATATCACAACCTTTAGGCACCACCCATGTATGGTGCATGATGTTTGTAATTTCCTTTTTCTTTTGAGTTTTATTATCCTTTCTCTGTTTTGGAAGCTTGGTTACAAAGCCCTTCCACTCCACCGTGTATTTTATATAAATATTATCTTTGGGAAAAATTTCCTTTAAACTAAAGGGCCCAAAGTAACCAGTACTACGTGTTTTCATACTGAATTCCCTGAAGAGATGTGTTTAAGATCCCCAATACAATTGTGGCCCCTCTGTAAAAATATTTAATAATCCATTTATCTATATTGATTTATAAAAATAAATCATAACCAAACCAATTAACCTTGCAATAAGCTTTATCCAAATATTTTACATATTGTTGCTTCATTTATTAAATAAAAATTTTATTATTTATTCTATCACCTCTGGTAGCTAAAGGATATCAAAGGTCTTGGAATCCAGGAGGCTTACAATTGGGGGATGGCCAAGAAATATTCCATTTAATTTTATTTAATACCTTGGACCAGAAATTTCACGTAAAATTAAATCAAAGATAAATTTATCTGAACTTTTAACTGTTATTCATCATTAAATTTTTTTTGCAGTGGATTCAAAAACCAATGCAGAATTAATCATCTATTATTTAAATCTTTTAAAGATAAGAAAAGAAGAATATATTAAAAATTATAAACCTAATGGTTGGGAAGCTTTAACTCAACCTGAGCAACTTAATATCTCTTCTGCACATAAACACATAGATAGACTCCTTAAACAAAAAGATTTTTAGAGGCGTATCAACTTCCAGGCCCTATTTTTAAAACATAAAGATTGGAAGAAATACCATATAAATTTTTTTTCAAAATATAAAAGTAAGTATAAAAACTGTATTACCATATTATTTTTATTAAAAAAATATTAACATATTTTTTACCAATAAAATTACCTTTTACGATTGGTGAACCCTCCTATACCAGAAACCATCACCACTAAAACTGATTTATTGGATAAAGAAGTCCCAGATATGTCTGGACGCCCTGAAAATATTGATTGGACGGGTGAGGAACTCATTTGGACACACCAAGCCCCATAGGCTTACCTATTAAGGACCAATCAAATCCCAATAAAGTCCTGGTACGTTTTAATATCAAATGATTTTTAAATAAAACTTATTTTTACGGATTTATTCCGTAGAAAAATACTTATAAGCATTTTATTCAATATGAATAGACGTAACGCAAGAGCTCAGGGAGAATTCCCCTCTATGGATCTTTGCCAGAAGCTCCCAGTAACCTTGAGACCACCAATAATGACAACCATGAGGGGACTGGAACCCGTGAATCAAATGTTAATGGACAAGGAACAGCACCAAGTACTTCTGCCCTCCCCCAACCTAAAGCTGGAGAAGGTAGTATAATGAAGCCCCCCTCCATTACAAGAAGACTCCCTGCAGCCACCCCAGAAGAATCTGCTCAAGGAAGCCAGGATCAAAGTCTTAGTCAGAGAGCCCCTGAAATATTGGGAAGAGTTCAAAGAAGCCCAAGCCAAAGAGGACATGGTATCTATTAAAAAGATAATCTCCCAGGCAAAAGCTACCCAGATAGCTCTTCAGAAAATGATTCCAAGGAAAAAGGTCAAATCCTACGTAGAAAAGTGGAATCCTTGGGATCAATTAGCCCAACTGAAAGGCAATGGATCAGGAAAGAAGAGATCTTCTTCCCATCCAAAGCCAAAGGGAAAGAAGGATTTGTATCAGATAATATCTTTAGCTCAAAAGTGGAAAAAGGTGTAAAAAAATTAGCCTCTAATTCTTAACCCAGTAACTTGTCTAAACCAACCTCTGATGTTATTACTTCCTTTTCTAATGATATGCACCATAATTTCAAGATTGTTTGTAGAAATTTGGAGGGTGTTTATACACAGATGAATAAATTAACCTCAGTAGTATCCAAATTAATTAATAACCAAACAAAAACTGTAGAAATGGAAAATATTAAAGAACATACAGAGCAATTATTGGAGAAAATTAATCAATGTAAAATCAGAAAGACACAAACAATTGAGAATATGTTATCAGGTATCCAAGAATATTTCATTATGTCTTTTCAACCTTTAAAAGAGGGATTGGGAATTACCAGTAACAACTCCATTCTTTCCCTTAATGAGAAATCAGATCTGCTTAATAATAAAGTGGACCTGCAACTTAATCTGATCAAGAATGATCTTAGAGACATAAAATTCTGTCTGACCAACCCCTTGGGGAGTACCACAAAGGAACCAAAACCTCCCAGACAAACAACTACTCCTTATGCACCACCCTTACTAGGAATGCATAGGAGTGACACCTTCAGGCCCAGTTTTACCCCTGAAATATAACAAGCCCTCAAACCTTTACCCCCTATTTCTGAATGGCCCTAGGTCTCCGGTGAATGAGAATACAATCATATCAATTTCATGAAATTTATTGAATAAACTATTAACTCTTATGACTTACCAGAAGCTATAGCTGTATTCAGGCTTCCCGGACTATTTGAAGGAGTAGCTTTATACTGGTTTATCAGTAAAGGAGAAGAATTAGGATCCTTACCATGGAGTTCTTGGAAACTTCAAATTAAAGAACAATTTGGTTCTAGAATGTGAAAAAGAAAAATGATGAAAAATTTTGAAAATTCCTCATTTGATCCCTCCAAGGATAGGCCTCACAAATGGTGCTTGGAACAGAAGAGAAGACTAGATTTCTTCTATCCAGATGCTGATAAAGAGGAAGTGAATGAAAGACTCCTCAACTTGTGTCCCAGAAATCCTAACCATAGTGTAAGATGCAGGATGAGTATGGATTCTGACTTACCAACTCTAATTAATGTGTTAGAAGAATTCATAGACATGAATGCGTTAGAGAAGATGTTTCCTTCTAGACGTAAAGAGAACTACAACATTAAAATAACCAGAGAACAACCCCCTCTGATAAATACTTCTGATAATGAGAAACCTAATGAGATCAGGGACAAAGAGAGAATGCCTGGAACTTTTTGGAATTGTAACAAGACAGGGCATATGAGACAAGACTTTAAATTACCAAAAATAAAAAAAGCAGTGTTGGAAGGAGAGCAGAAGTTTGAAGGGAATCAGAACTATGAATATATAGCTGATACTAAAGGATCTCTTTCTGAATGTGAATTGATCCTGACCAACCCTGTTAATTTTATAGAAGGAGATATAGGCACTTCTATAGAAATCAATGACATCCATGGGAGTTCTAGTTTGCCCCAAGAATGGGATCCTACCATAATTCCCAGACATATTACGTATGTTAAACCATTAACAGTTAAACCTATGAGTGGTTAGAGTTATACTACTCTTCAAACTTTCTATGCAACGGGATTGTATAAAGACAGGCCTATAAGGTTGTTACTGGATATTGGGGCTTTCTTCTCATGTTTATGTACTGAATTTTTAAACAAATGGGATACCAATTGGAAAGAACACCTTTTTCCTGTCCCAAAAGCTAAGTTTAGCTCTTGCAACTCTACCATGAATGCTATTGGAGTATGGACTACTCCTATAATATTACCCCATACTTAAGGATCTTTGAGAATACAATTAGAATTTGTGGTATTGCCCAACAGATTATGTAACTACCTGATGATAGGTAATGATTCTTTATTTCTATATGGTATAGATGTGTTCCAGATTAAAGGGAGACACTTTCAAAGTGGGTGGTAATTGGGACAAGAAGTTTAATATATGCACCATCCAATCTAACTTCCCCTCTTCCACTTAGTAAAAGCATTTAGAAGACTTTAATCAAGAATAATTCTCTCAAGCAGCTCTAAATATGAAATTCTCTGAGGAACAGAAGAAAGATATATTGACATTTTCTTTGAGAACCAAAATGCTTTTTGTAATAAAGATCATCCCATTGGTGATATCAAAGGACATGAAATGGTATCAACATTAAAAATTAAGCCTCCTTATCCTCCAAACTAAAGAAGACCAGTATATCCCTCTAGTTCTCAGTCTAGAAAAGCTCTTCAGGAACATATCCAAGAACTGATAGACTTACAAGTATTAAGGAAAGTAGGGCACAATGAGCAGGTAGATGTGACCACACCTGTAATTTTAGCTTGGCATAATGACAAGTCAAGAATGGTAGGAGAATTCAGAATGCTCAAAAATTATACTCAGGCAGATTATTATCCTATACCCCATATTCATCATGCTCTACATAACTTGTCCAAGGCCAAATATATCACTACTATGGATATGCTTAAAGCTTTCCACCAGATACTTGTAAGCCCTGAAAGCAGAAATTGTATGAGAATAATCTGTCATTTGGGAATATATGAATATCTTAGGATGCCCTTTGGTATAAAGAATGCCCCATCACACTTCCAAAGAAATATGGATACAAATCTAGATACATACATCAGCCAAGGATGGATGATGGTATATATAGATTATATTATCATATATTCTGATGATCCAGATAATCATATCAACCAAATAATATTAGTACTCCAAACTATTTCCAAAGGAGGATTAGAAGTATCCATGAATAAATGCAACTTTGCATATGGAGAATTGAAAGCCTGTCAGCTTGCTACTATTGCAGAGCAAGCTGCAAAAGTAACAGAAATAACATAAAAATAATAATCATATAATTAACCTAAGAAGGAGTACGAAAAAATTAAATATTATTTCAAAAATGGATTCTCCACCCTTAATTAGGTAGAGTCAATCACTGACCCCACCCTTGAAATCCAACTCCTTATATTTTTAAATAATGAAGGAAAGAAAGACCAAAATACCATGGCACCACTATTGAACTTTTGGCCAATTAAATATTTTGCACGTATTGTCAGGTATAGGTTTCACACCTAAAATTCAGTCAGAATTGAGTAGATGTGTATAATTTAGGAGTTAGGAATGGAAATGTGTTCTGTCACAATTCCTGCATGCACCCCCGGCAGCCAATGCACCCGCGCGCGGCTGAGATACAGCCCAACCACTCTGTCAAGGTTGTGTACGCAGCTCCAGGCCTCTGACAAGTACGCAGCCGGGGGAATACGGGTTGAAAAAGTGACAGGCGGCCTGAGAAACTTAGGTACCGCGTAAACATGCTACAACCCACAAAGGAACATTCTAAATATGTAATAAATGTTCCACTGGATAGTAGATAGTCTAAAAATACACAAAAATATATAAAAATACCTAAATAATTTTTATACATATTTTCAATTAAATTTAATTAAAAATACCAACAATGTCAAAACTGAGATAATGACTATTTCTTAAAATATACTAAAAAACTTTAATATGCAATTTTGATAACTAAAAGACATTGGTTTTTTTTTGACATACTAAGAAAACTAAAGATGTAAAAATATTACATGAATTCCCATGACTGATATTTTCAAGTAGTTATTTTAGTAAAACAACTGAAATTCAAAAATAAGGAGTAAAATCAATATCATGACTTTACTCAAATTATTTAATACATAATTAGAACTCACCTGACATCAGAATGTCCAAAGGCATGTCTATTAAAATAATTATTAACTTACTGCAAACATTTACTAAGGATAATTAATTAAATAATACATAAACAGGACAGATTAGTGTTATTCACATTTCCTAATGCCAATTATAAAGTAGAATAATTCCCATACACTGAGGAATTAGATGCTACCCATGCTACATCACCAAGAACAAGTGACAGGCTACCATTGGTTACCCTGCTCACCTCAGCCTCTGTCCCTTTGAGCCCCTATACCCCTCAGAAGGACAATATTGGGACTCCAAAAGCTATAAATATAGAGCTCTTTTGAGGATATTGATGGGCAGAGACCCAGTTATATTTACATCCAGACACTGTTCCAAGGTAATCAAATACTTTCAAGAGATAAGTAAGTGATTTATGGTATAGTCTGATTAATAATATCCTTCCTCAACAACCTTTTTATCAATTTAAACTGCTGAACAACCTTTTAAACCCAGTATACAGGTTTAACCCATCAGTGCGTGTTCCAAACAGATACCCTAAGGATTTGATAATATGACAGTGAGTTTTACTATCTTTTCTCTGTTGTGGCAGCTTGGTTACAAAGCCCTGCCAATCCACAGTTTATTTTATATACATATTATCTTTGGGAAAATTATCCTGTAAACTAAAGGGCCTAAAGTAACCAGGACTAAGTGGTTTCACACTGAAATTGTTGAAGAGAGTTGTTAAAGAGCCCCAATATAATTTTGGCCCCTCTATAAAAATATTTAATAATCAATTTATCTATATTGATTTATAACAATAAACCATAAACAAACCAATTAACCTTGCAATAAGCTTTATCCAAATATTTTCTGGATTCTGCTGCATTTATTAAATCATATATATATTATTTATTCTATCAATTCTGGTAGCTAAAGGATAGCAAGGGTCTTGTAATCCAGGAGGCTGACAATTGGGTGTCTGGCTGCAAAATATTCCATTTTATTATATTTAATACCTTGGACCAGACATTTCACAAAAAATTAAATCAAAGATAAATTTATCTGACTTTATTACCGTGATTTATTATTAAATTTTTTTTCAGTGGATTTAAAAACCAATGCAGAATGAATAATCTATTATTTAATTCTTTTAAAGATAAAGAAAGATAAATATATTAAAATTATAAACCTACTGGTTGGAAAGCTTTAACTCAAGCTGAGCAACTTGATATCTGTTCTGCATGGAAAATTTTAGATAAACTACTCAAACAAGAAGATCTTAAGAGTTTTATCAACTTCCAGGCCCTATTAAGGAAACATAAAGCTTGTAATAAATAGCTTATAAATTACTTTTTTAAATATAAAAGGAAGTATACAACTTGTATTACCATATTATTTTTTTAAAATAATATTAATGTATTTTATTGACCAATAAAATAAGCTTTTTAACATCAGTGAACTCTCCTGTACCAGAAACCACTGCCACTGAATTTGATTTATTGGATCCAGAAATCCCAGATATCTCTGGACACCCTGAAAATATTGATTGGGCAGGTGAAGACCTCATTTGAACACACCAAGACCCTGTAGGATGACCTCCTAAGAATCAATTTAATCACAATAAATTCTTGGTACCTTTGAACATCAACTTGAGTGAGTTTTGAATAAAACTTATTTTTACAGATTTTTTCTTTAAAATACTTGTAAACATTTTATTCAAAAATAAATAGATGTAACACAAGAGCCTCAAGGAGAATTCTCTCCTATGGATCTTTGCCAACAGCTCCCAGTAACGGTGTGGTGCCCCATCCTGGACACCACGGTCAGCATCATCACTCCTCTCATCCAGTCAGGCGCACAATGCGTTTGATTTGGTCTCACTTGGTCAGGCCCACTACCTGCCAATCTGCCTCTTGCACCACTCAAGATCATCGCCAGATTGGTTATAAGTCACCACCTTCTCATCAATTCTTGAAACATTTGAATAGCCCCCCATCCTCTCAACGGAGAACCTTCCTCCACCAGCCTCGCCATCCATTCAATCTTGATCCTAATCGATCCTACAACCCCAGCAGCTCGTTTGATCCACCCAATCTGTTCCTCCATCCTCATCACGATCATCCAATCCAAAACCTCCTCTCATCGGCCAAATCCATTCCCTCACCTCCTTGCTCCTCCTCACCCTTACGCCTCCATTTTTCCCCTCAATTGTTTCATCACCATCAGCAGCAACAACTCTATGGGATGCGCAAACGGCTTGAACTCATCAAGCTTGAGTTCCGCTTTGGTATGCTGAGGACTCAAAAGCAAGTTGCTGGTGTATAAAAAAAAAAAACTTTGATTGTCCAACAAACTTGTTTCATCAGTCTCACCGTTCCTCTTTGTGGGCGGTATTCCCAATCAAAACAAACCTCTCAGCCCCAGTTATCCTTCCTGGTCTTGGGTGACATATTCCTTGGAATGCTCATCATGATTCTATTTTTTTCACTCTTAGGTGTTCATACTTTTACCTTACCCAATCTTTTCTTGATCAAGGCTTCCTCAATCAAAACCCAACCCCCACTGCGACAAACAACTCGGCCGTCTCAAGCGCCCTTCTACCTCATTTGGCCTTCTCAAGCGCCCGTCTACCTCATCCGGTCGTCTCAAGTGCCTGTCTACCTCATCCTTTCCAACTCCAGCTCACCTGTCTCCCGCGCGGCTTTTCCGTTTCCCGCGCGGGTCTCAACTGTCTCCCAGGCCCATCAGCATGTCTTCGGGCCCCTCAATAGCTACTCTCTTTCCCATGCCCACCATTGGCACGGGCCAGGGTCTTTATTCAACTCTTCTGTTTTTTTCTGAGTGTTTGTTTGTTTCTTTTTTTCTTTTGTTTTCTCATGACAATCATCCTCAAAAAAAAACAATTCTGCTCTATTTGTAAATCTCTCTTGTAAATAGTCTACAGACCTCTTTTCTATAAAAGGAGGGGCTCTCCGCTTCCTTTTCCAGAAAAATCATCCATGGGAGTGTGTGCTTATGTCCCCCCCTGTTATTGTGAAATTAAGATCATAATCCTTATCCTTGGTATATCTCTGATTGCCCCCTGATCCATTTTTGACCCTGAGTCTTTGCCCCTCTGTGGCCTGATCCTTATCACCAACCAATAGCCTTGCTGGTTGAAGAAAATTCTGTCTGTTGGAATTTGTGAGTGTGTTATACCACTCCTTGATCCCTTTCTCTGACCATACTGGTCCTGATCCCTGATAATCTTTCTGGAGCCAATCAAAATTGATTGAAGAGGTCTTATTAAGCTTGAGACCTGGAGTGTTATACCTCCCTTTATTCTCTTTGGAGTTGCATTCTTCCAGCCTACTCTTGAGTCCCTTGAGAAGTGTTGAGGTTATCCTTGCTTCAAATCAGTTGCTTTTTGCTTTTAGAGCTTCTTAAACATTGTGCTTTGTCTTGTACAGCCACCCTCAGTTATCTGGTACCCTTCAAGCGCTTGATTGCGGAGAGTTGGGCAGGTTCATTGAGAACCTGGAGGTTGGTTGGGTTTGAGTTGATCATCCCCAATCGTCTGCTGAAAAACAGAGTTATTAGCTTGTGGGCTTTTTTTACATACAACAGCTTTTGTTCTTTGAACTCTAAGCAGACTTTAACTTCTTTTGTTCAAGTTTTTCCCTGCATAATCTTGTCTCAGATAGTGCTGTTCCATCGCTACCAAACTATTATCATCTTTATCCTCTACTCCTTGATTACTCATTTACCAGGTTCTGGAACTTGATCTTGTTTACATCTAAATATTTTTGTAACACTCAGGAGGGCAGCCTAAACAGCACCTTTCCCCTCCACAGAAATGTCACGGCCTAGCACCGTTTGGAGTCTTACAACGGTGAGACCACCAATAAGGACAACCATGAAGGGACTGTAACCCTTGAATCAAATGTTGATGGACAAGGAACAGCACCAATGACTTCTGCCCTCTCCCAACCTAGAGCCAGAGAAGGTAGTAGAATCAAGCCACCCTCCTTTACAAAAAGATTCCCTGCAGCCACCTTAGCAGAATCTGGCCAAGGAAGCCAGGATCAAAGATTTAGTCAGAGAGCACGTGAAATATTGGGAAGAGTTCCAAGAAGCGCAAGCCAAGGAGGACATGGTGTCTTTGAAAAAGATAATCCCCCAGGCAAAAGCTACCCAGCTAGCTCTTCAGAAAATGATTTCAATGAAAGAGGTAGAATCTGATGTAGAAAAATGGAATCCTTGGGATCAATTAGCCCAACTGAAAGGCAAAGGCTCAGGAAAGAAGAGATCTTCTTCCCATCCAAAGCCAAAGGGAAAGAAAGATTGGGATCAGATAATATCTCTAGCTCAAACATAGAAAAAGCTTTACAACAATTGGCTTCTAATTCTGAGCCCAAAAAAACTTCTGATGTAATTACTTCCTTTTTTAATGATATGCGTCATAATTTCAAAATTTTTTGTGAAACTTTGGACGGTGTTTATACCCAAATGGATAAATTAACCTCAGTAGTAGCCAAATCGATTAATAACCAAACAAAGACAGTAGGAATGGAAGAGATCAGAGAACACACATAACAGTTGTTGGAGACAATTAATCAAGGTAGGATCAGACAGACTCAAACAATTGAGAATATGTTATCAGGTATCCAAGAAGATTTCATTATTTCTTTTCAACCCTTAAAAGAAGAATTGGTTACCACTACTAACAGCTCCATTCTATCCCTTAGTGAGAAATTGGATCTGCTTAATAATAGAGTGGACCTGCAACTTAATATGATCAAGAATGATCTTAGAGACTTAGAAGTCCGCCTGACCTACCCCTTGGGGAGTACCACAGAGGAACTAAAACCTCCCAGACAAACAACTACTCCTTATGCACCACCCTTACTAGAAATGCATAGAAGTGACACCTTCAGGCCTAGTCCAACCCCTGACATGGAGCAAGCTCTCAAACTTTTACCCCCTATTTCTGAATGGCCCAAGTTCTCTGGTGAAGGAGAATACAATCATATAAATTTTGTTAAATTTATTGACTACACTATTAACTCTTATGACTTACCAGAAGCTATAGCTGTTTTCAGGCTGCCCAGACTAGTTTAACGAGTAGCTTTGGACTGTTTTATCAGTAAAAGAGAAGAAGTAGGATCCTAACCATGGAATTTTTGGAAAAACTCTAATTAAAGAACAATTTGGTTCTAGAATGCGGTAAAGAAAAATGATGAATAATTTTGAAAATTCCACATTTGACCCCTCCAAGGATAAGCCTCCCAAATGGTGCTTGGAACAGAAGAAAAGACTAGATTTCTTTTATCCAGATGCTGATAAAGAGAAAGTAAATGAAAGACTCCTCAACTTGTGTCCTGGAAATCTTAACCATAGGATGAGTATGGATGCTGACTTGCCAACTCTAATCAATATGTTAGAAGAAGTCATAGACATGAATAAGTTAGACAAGAAATTTCCTTCTATACCCAAAGAGAACTACAACATTAACAAAACCAGAGAACAACCCCCTCTGATAAATACCTCTGATAATAAGAAACCTAATGAGAATAGGGAAAAAGAGAGGATGCCTGGAACTTGTTGTAATTTTAATAAGACAGGGAATATGAGAAAAGACTGCCCATTACTAAAATGAAAGATAGCAGTCTTGGAAGGAGAGCAGGATGTTGAAGGGAATCAGAACTATGAAGATATAGCTGATACTGAAGGATCTCTTTCTCAATGTGAATTGATCCTGACAAACCCTGTCAATGTTATAGAAGGAGATATTAGTTTTCCCCAACAATGAGATCCTACCATAATTCCTGGACATATTGCGGATGTTAAACCATTAACAGTTAAACCTATGAGTGGCAAAATTTATACCACTGGTCAAACTTGCTATGCAACAGGATTTTATAAACACAGACCTATAAGGTTATTACTGGATAGTCAAGCTTTTTTCTCATGTGTCTGTGCTGAATTTTCAAACAATGGGATTCAAATAGGAAAGAACACCTTCTGCCCATCCCAAAAGCCAAGTTTAGCTCTTGCAACTCTACCATGAATGCTATTGGAGTATGGACTGCTCCTATAATACTACCCCATAGTAAAGGATCTTTGAGAATACAAGTTGAATTAGTAGTATTGCTCAACAGACTATGTGACTAACTGATATTAGGTAATGATGCCATATGTCTATATGGTATAGATGTGTTCCAGAGTAAAGGGAGATACTTCAAAGTGGGTGGCAATTGGGACAAGAAGTTTAAGATTGGCACCATCCAATCTAACCTCCCCCTCCTCTACTTATCAAAAGAATTTAGAAGAATTTGATCAAGAAACCTTCTCTCAAGCAGCTCTAAATATGGAACTTCCTGAAGAACAGAAGAAAGATATATTGACAGTCTTCTTTGAGAACCAAAATTCTTTTTGTAATAAAGATCATCCCATTGGTGATGTTAAAGGACATGATATGGTATTAACATTGATCATTAAGCCTCCTTCTCCTCCAAACTTAAGAAAACCAGCCTATCCCTCTAGTCCTAAGTCGAGAATAGCTCTTGAGGAACATATCCAAGAACTGATAGACGTACAAGTATTAAGGAAAGTATGGCACAATGAGGAGGTAGATGTGATCACACCTGTAATCATAGCTTGGCATAATGAAAATTCAAGAATGGAAGGAGACTTTGGAATGCTCAATAATTATACTCAGGCGGATGATTATCCTACACCCTGGATTCATCATGCTCTGAATAACTTGTCCGAGGCCAATTATATCACTACTATCAATATGCTTAAAGGTTTCCAACATAGGATGCCCTTTGGTATAAAGAAAGCCCCATCACACTTACAGGGAAAAATTGATGAAGTTCTAGGTACATACATCAGACAAGGATGGATAATGGTATATATAGATGATGTTATCATATACTCTGATGATTGGGATACTCATATCAATCAAGTAAGATTAGTACTCCAGACTGTCTCCAGAGCAGGATTAAAGGTATCCATGAAGGAATGCAACTTTGGCTACGGAGAATTGAAAGCCCTAGGACATATAGTCTCTGGTCTGACTCAAGCTGCTGATGAAGGTAACATAGCTGCTGTCATTAATAGACCCATTCCTCAAAAAAATACAGAGTTTCTTTCTTTCATTATTTTTTGCAGTTACTACAGACAATACATACCAAAGTTTGCTATGCTAACTAATATTCTGTATGAATTATGCAACAACAGCACTCTATTTGAAATGACACATGAGAGATTGAAAAACTATGAGGAACTAAAAATAGATATGACCTCTACTCCCTTACTCATCCAACCAGATTACTCCAAGGCTTTAAACTTTAGATTGATGCCTGTATGGAAGGGTTAGGAGCTGCTCTACATCAAGATCAGATAGAAGAAGACAGACCAGTAGAGAAACTAGTACTCTTCATATCTAGACAGATCAAAGATACAGAAAAAAGATATGGAGCCAGTCAGTTGGAATGTTTGGCTCTATTATGGGCTTTAGAAAAGCTGCACTCTTACTTAGAAGGCACCACTTTTCAAGTGGATCACCAAGCCTAATGCTGTAAGAACTCTCATGAACATGAAATCCCCCAGCAGACATATGCTCAGGTGGCAAATTGCTATACAACAGTATAGAGGTCAGGTGACTATAGTGCATAAATCTGGAGCTAAACATCAGCATGCTGATAGTCTAAGTAGATATTCTTTGCCTAATGACTCTAACAATCCAGCATATGACCCTGAAGATCAAGATATCTTTCCTATCTTGAACATCAATCTTTTTGCATTAAATGCTCCAATAATGGAGATCCACTTATGTGAATTAGATACTGCTTTCTTCTAACTAGTAAGAGACAACTACTCTCCTGTAATCACGCTGCTGATTACCGTTATGGAATGTGAATCCCCAGAAGCAGCGCTGATAAATAGTCTACCTGCTTCATTACTTCAACCCTATAAAGCAGGAAGGTTTACCTTTTGGGATGGTCTCCATTACTACAGACACCAACATTCCAGTTTATTAGTACTATGAAACAAACAAAATAAACAACACATACTCCAGAAATGCCATGACAACTGTTCATCAGGGCATCTATCCACTGAAAGAACCTTGGATAAAGTAAAACAAACTTCTTGGTGGATAGACTGGAAATAAATCACTATTAAGTATGTTACTAGCTGTGAGACTTGCCAAAAATCTAATAAAACTAATGGAAAAAAGTTTGGACTCCTACAGAAGATCTCTGAACCCAAAAATAGATGGGAAATCATCAATATGGATTTTTTAACTGGCCTCCACCCTGGAGGTACTCATTCATATAACTCTGTCCTGGTTATAGTTGACAGATACTCTAAGAAGGCAAAATTCTTACCTAACAAAGAAGATAGTGCTATGGATGTAGCTTTACTATTCTGGAACATGATAATAGCTGATGATGGTATGCCCAAAATTATAATTAGTTACAGAGACCCTAAATCAACATCTGAGTTTTGGAGGAATCTACATGATATACTGGGTACTACCCTAGCATTTTCTAGAGCATACCATCCCCAAACTAATGGATTAGCTGAAAGAATGATACAGACCCTAAAAGATATGTTAAGGAGGTTCTGTAGCTTTGTTTAGAATACAAAAACTCAGATGGTTCTTGCCATGATTGGGTAAGCCTACTCCCAGATCAAGAAATGGCTCATAACAGCAGTAAACATTCTAATACCAAAGAAGCCCCTTACATACTAGAAAGAGGATGGATTCCAAAACTCCCTAGAAATAACTTAAACTATAACTTAGCCACTATTCATCCAACATATCTTTACTTTAAAAATATGATAGATCTAGCAAATAATCATGCTCAAAAGTGTGTAGAATAAGCAGTAGAATACAAAAAAAAATATGGGACAAATCACATAAGGAACCTGACTTTCAAATAGGAGATCAGATCTTGATATTTACTACCAACTTCAGCAATCTAGCAGGTAACAGAAAGCTGAAACCAGCCTTTTTTTACCATTTGTTATCAAAAAGATGCATGGAAAAAATTCTGTGGAATTAATCTTGAGTGAAGAATTATCAAGAAAAAACCCAGTATTTCCTGTTAGCCTAGTCAAACACTTTCAACAAAGAGAAGGTAGATAACTCCCTCCAAAAATAATCCCAATAGAACCTGACCCTTTGAAAGAAAAAGGGAAATTCAGCAGGATATTGAGAGAAAAGAAAGAGAGAGTACAAGGAAAAGGTGTTAGACTATACTTAGTAAGATACAAAGGAAAATCTGCAGAAAAAGATGAATGGTTACCAGAGAATAACATACCTGATGGACCAATACATCTCAGAAACCTACAGAGCAAGCATGGGAACTGAAACTCACATCAAGTTAATTTTTTCCCAAAATGCTCCAAATTTTTTTTCAGATATGGTCATATCTTGGAGTGGGGGAATGTCAACTTGCTACTATTGCAGAGCAATCTGCAAAAGTAACAGAAATAAAATAAAAATAATAATAATATAATTAACCTAAGAAGGAGTAGGAAAACAATAAATATTATTATTCTACACCCTAAATTAGGTAGGGTCACTCACTTACCCCATCCTTGAAATCCAACTCCTTATATGTTTAAATATTTAAAGAAAGAATGACCAAAATACTACGGCACCACTATTGAACTTTTGGCCAATTAAATATTACACACGTATTATCACGTATAGGTTTCACACCTAAAATTCAGTCAGAATTGAGGTTTTGTGTATATTTTACGAGTTATTGACAGAAATGTGTTCTGTCACAGTTCCCGCACGCAGCCGCGGAAGCCACTGCACCCGCTTGCGGCTGGGATACAGCCCTATCACTCCGTCAAGGTCATGTAGGCAGCCCTGGTCCTCTGACAAGTACGCAGCTGCGGGACTACGGGTTGATAAAGTGACAGGCTGCCTGAGAAACTTAGGTACCGCATAAACATGCTACAACCCACACAGGAACATTCTAAATATGTAATAAATTTTCCAGTGGATATTAGATATACTAAAGTACATACAATTATATAAAAATACTTAAGGGTCCCTTATAAGTATTTTTTATTAAATATAATTCAAAGTACCAAGAATGTCGAAAATAAGACAATGACAAATTCTAAAAATACATTAAAATAATTTAACATACTATTATGAGAAATTCTAGACATCAATATTTTCGTTAAATACTAAGAAAACTAATGATGTAAAAATATTACATGAATTCCCATGAATTACATTTTTAAGTAATTATTTTAGTAAAACAACTAAAATTCAAAAATAAGGAGTAAAATCAATATCATGACTTTAATCAAATTACTTAACACATAATGAGAACTCACCTGACATCAGAATTTCCAAAGGAATGTCTATTAAAATAATTATTAATGAATGTCCAAAGGAATGTCTATTTGAAAATATAATTAAAAATACCAAGAATATCAAAAATGAGATAATGACTATTTCTAAAAATATCTAAAATACTTTAATATGCAATTATGATAACTAAAATACATTGGTATTTTTTTGACTTTCTATGAAAACTGAAGATGTAAAAATATTACATGAATTCCCATGACTTATATTTTTAAGGAATTATTTTAGTAAAACAACTGAAATTCGAAAATAAGGAGTAAAATTAATATCATAACTTTACTCAAATTATTTTATAAATAATGAGAACTCACCTGACATCAGAATGTCCCAATGCATGTCTATTAAAATGATTATTAACTTACTGCAAACATTTACTAAGGATAATTAATTAAATAATACATTAACAGGACAGATTAGTGTCATTCACACGTCCAAACATCAATTATAAAGTAGAATAATTCCCTTACCCTGAGAAATTAGATGCTACCCATGCTACAGCACCAAGAACACATGAAAGGCTACCATTGGATACCCTTCTAGCCTCATTTTCTGTCCTTTTGAGCTCCTGTACCCCTCAGAAGGACAATATTTGGACCCCAAAAGCTATAAATATAGAGCTCTTTTGAGGATAGTGATGGGCAGATACCCAGTTATATTTACATCCAGAAACAGTGCCAAGGTAATTAAATACTTATAAGAGATAAGTAAGTGATTTATGGCTCAGTCTGATTCATAATATCTGTCCTCAACCCTCTTTTTATCAATTTAAACTGCTGAACAACCTTATAACCCCAGTATACAGGTTGAAACCATCAGTGCACGTCCCAAACAGATACCCCAAAGATTTAATGATATACTAGTGGGTTTTAATATCCTTTCTCTGTTGTGGCAGCTTGGTTACAAATCCCTTCCACTCCACAGTGTATTTTATATACATATTATCTTTGGGCAAATTACCCTTTAAACTAAAGGGCCTAAAGTAACCAGGACTACGTGTTTTCATACTCAAATCCCTGAAGAGAGGTGTTAAAGATCCCCAATATAATTGTGGCCCCTCTATAAAAATATTCAATAATCAATTCATCTATATTGATTTATAAAAATAAACCACAATTGAACCAATTAACCTTGCAATAAGCTTTATCCAAATACTTTACGTATTTTTCTGCATTTATTCAATAAAATATCTATCATTTATTCTATCACCCCTGGTAGCTAAAGGATAGCAAGGGTCTTGGCATCCAGGAGGCTTACAAAGCCCTGGGTCACATAGTCTCTGGTCTAACTCTAGCTGCTGATAAAAATAAGATAACTGCTTTCATGAACAGAAGCATGCCTCAAAATAAGACAGAGTTACTGTCTTTCATTAGTTTTTGCAGTTAATACAGACAATACATAAAAAAGTTTGCTATGCTAACTAAAAGTATGTATGAAATATGCAACAATAACACTCTATTTGAAATAACACATGAGAGATTAAAAAACTATAAGGAACTAAAAATAGCTATGACCTCTACTCCTTTACTAATTCACCCAGATTAATCCAAGCCTTTTAAACTGTACATTGAAGCCTTTATGGAAGGGTTAGGAGCTACTCAAAATCAAGAAAGAATAGAAGGAGAAAACCAGTGGAGAAACCAGCACTCTTCATATCTAGACAGATCAAAGATACAGAAAAGAGATATGGAGCCAGTCAGTTGGAATGCTTGGTTCTAGTATGGGCTTTAGAAAAGCTACACTATTACTTAGAAGGCACCACTTTCCAAGTGGTCACAGAATGTAATGCTGTTAGAACTGTCATGAGCATGAAAACCCCCAGCAGACATATGCTCAGGTGGCAAATTGCTATACAACAGTATAGAGGTCAGATGAAAAAAGTGCTTAAAGCTTGAGCTATACATCAAGATGCTGATAGTCTGAGTAGGAATGCTTTGCCTAATGACGCTAGTAATACAGCATATGACCCGGAGGATCAAGATATCTTTCCTATCTTGCACTTGATTTTTTTTTGAATTAAATTCTCCAATCATGGGATCCACTTATGTGAATTAGATACTTCTTTCTTCAATCTAGTGAGGGACAACTACTCCCCTGAAATCAAGCTGCTGATTACCATTAAGGAATGCAAATCCCCAGAAGCAGCTCTGATAAATAGTCTACCTGCTTCATTACTTAAACCCTATGAAGCAGGAAGGTTTACCTTTTGGGATGGTCTCCTTTACTACAGACATCAACATTCCAGTGTATTAGTACTATGAAACAAACAAAATAAACAACACATACTCCAGAAATGCCATGACAACTGTTCATCAGGGCATCTATCCACTGAAAGAACCTTGGATAAAGTAAAACAAACTTCTTGGTGGATAGACTGGAAATAAATCACTATTAAGTATGTTACTAGCTGTGAGACTTGCCAAAAATCTAATAAAACTAATTGAAAAAAGTTTGGACTCCTACAGAAGATCTCTGAACCCAAAAATAGATGGGAAATCATCAATATGTATTTTTTAACTGGCCTCCACCCTGGAGGTACTCATTCATATAACTCTGTCCTGGTTATAGTTGACAGATACTCTAAGAAGCCAAAACTCTTACCTAATCACAAAGAAGATAGTGCTATGGATGTAGCTCTACTATTTTTGAATAGGATAATAGCTGATGTTGGTATGCCCAAGATTATAATCAGTGACAGAGACCCCAAATTCACCTCTGAGTTTTGGAAGAATCTACATGATATACTGGGTACTACTCTAGCATTTTCTCCAGCATAACATCCCCAAACTGATGGATTAGCTGAAAGAATGATACAGACCCTAGAAGATATGTTAAGAAGGTTCTGTAGCTTTGTTCTAGAATACAAAAACTTGGATGGTTATTGCCATGATTAGGTAAGCCTACTCCCAGCTCTAGAGATGGCTTCTAACAGCAGTAAACATTCTACTACCAAAGAAGCCCCTTACATACTAGAAAGAGTATGGATTCCAAAACTCCCTAGGAATAACTTAAACTATAACTTAGCCGCCATACATCCAACATCTTTTGACTTTAAGAAAATGATAGATATGGCAAATAATCATGCTCAAAATTGTGTAGAAGAAGCAGTAGAACGCAACAAACAAAGATGGGACAAATCACATAGGGAACCTGACTTTAAAATAGGAGATCAGATCTTGATATCCACTACCAACTTTAACAATCTAGAAGGTAACAGAAAGCTGGGACCAGCCTTTGTTGGACCATTTTTTGACATTCACATGTATTGTCACGTATAGGTTTCACACCTAAAATTCAGTCAGAATTGAGGTGTTGTGTATATTTTAGGAGTTACAGATGGAAATGTGTTCTGTCACAATTCCCGCCCGCAGCCGCGGAAACCAATGCACCCGCGCGCGGCTGAGCTACAGCTCTGTCACTCTGTCAAATTTGTGTACGCCACCCTGGGCCTCTGACAAGTAAGCACCTGTGGGACTACGGGTTGACAAAGTGACAGGCGGCCTGAGAGATTTAGGTACCGCGTAAACATGCTACAACCCACATGGAAAAATTCTACATATGTAATAAATGCTCCGGTAGATATTAGATCGTCTAAAATTACATAAAATTATATAATAATACTTAAATAACCCTTATACCTATTTTTTATTAAATATAATTCAAAGTACCAAAAATATTGAAAATAAGACAATGGCTACTTCTAAAAATATATTGAAATACTTTAATATACTATTATGAGCATTTCTAGACATCGAAATTTTTGGTTCATACTAAGAAAATATATGATGTAAAAATATTACATGAATACTCATGAATTACATTTTTAAGTAATTATTTTAGTAAATCTACTGAATTTTCAAAATAAGGAGTAAAATAAATATCATGAATTTACTCCAAATATTCAATACATAATGAGAGCTCACCTGAAATCAGAATATCTGTAGGAATGTCTTTTAAAAGAATTATTAACTTACTGGGAAAATTTACTAAGGATAATTAATTAAATAAAAAATAAAAAGGACAGATTAGTGTTATTCACACGTCCAAACATCAATTATAAATTAGAATAATTCCAATAACCCGTGGAATTAGGTGCTACCAATGTTACAGCACCATGAAAAAGTGACAATTTACCACTGGTTACCCTGCTAGCCTCAGTGTACGTCCCTTTGAGCCCCTGTACCCCTCAGAAGGACAATATTGGGGCTCCAAAAGCTATAAATAAAGAGCTCTTTAGAGGATTTTGATACCCAGAGACCCAGTTATATTTATATCCAGAAACTGCGCCAAGGAAATCAAATACTTATAAGAGATAATTAAGTGATTTTTGGCTTAGTCCAATTAATAATATCCATCCTCAACCCTCTTTTTATCAATTTAAACTGCTGAACAACCTTATAACCCCAGTATACAGGTTTAACCCATCAGTGCACGCCCCAAAAAGATACCCAAAGGATTTAATAATATACCAGTGAGTTTTATTATCCTTTCTTTGTCATGGCAGCTTGGTTATGAATCCCTGCCACTCCACCATGTATTTTATATAAATATTATCTTTGGGAAAAATATCATTTAAACTAAAGGGCCAAAAGTAACCAGGACTATGTGTTTTCATACTGAATTCCCTGAAGAGAGGTGTTAAAGATCCCCAATACAATTGTGGCCCCTCTATAAAAATATTTAATAATCAATTTATCTATATTGATTTATAACAATAAACCATAACCCAACCAATTAACCTTGCAATAAGCTTTATCCAAATGTTTTACATATTTCTGCTGCATTTATTATATAATATATTTATTATTTATTCTATCACTCCTGGTAGCTGAAGGATGGAAAGGGTCTTGGCATCCAGGAGGCTGAGAAATAGTAGCAAGCTTACACTTCCAGCCTATTTGTACTGATCATCTCTGTTAACTATCAGATCACAGAATCAATCATTGTGCTCTATGCTGCTCTTCTGATTCCATTTATCCAGCCTGTCAAAACCTGCTTTTATCTGTTTTTCTCATTTCATTTCTCCATATCTCATTTTAGTTTCATCTCATCACCTCTTGTCTTCCTGATGTTAATGAAACTCTACAGTCTGGTCTTGGTCCTCAATTCAGATTTTGTCACCGTTGAAAGCCTGCGCCAAATGCTATGGAACAACCGGCAGCCTCTTCAACTCCAGGACCAGGAGGGGATACAAAAAATTATAAATGTCTAGCCATCAAGTCACTCATTGATTCAACACCTCTACTCACAGCCAATAACTACAGTATGTGGCGGAAAAAATTAGAAAATATTTTCAAACTTTGTGGAATATTCCACATAATGAATGATCCTGAGGGAGAAGTGGAACTAGACAAAGACACTAATCAGGAATTTTTTGCGCACATCTTCACAAAACTGGACTCAAATACCTAAGACAATATCATGAACAACATCAGCAAGGAATGTTCAAAATTGATCTGGACTGCCACTCAAGCTCACTTTGCGTCCTCACAATAGGCAAACAGAGCAAGAGTATTCAATGTTTTTTTTTACCTAACCATGGAAGACAACATTGATGTTTTGTAACAGCAGTCAAGTTATACCTGAAGAAAATGACCAAGGTTGGCATTGATCTTCCCTCTGACATAGTTGCCTACCTTGTTCTATTTAAAGTCCCTTCAACAAGGCCCAACATGAAATCCCAAATAATGCACTCCACTTCCAACATGAAGATAGGCATAGTACTCAATCAGCTGATCCAACATAAAAACAAGGCTATGGCTCAAGAAGAAGGATCCAAACCTGTCAATGTTGCGCTATACAGAGGTCCAAGGTGTGAAAATGGTAAACATAATCCTGCTGTTGTTGAAACAAGGAGGTTGAAAGTCCCCTAGTTATCCTTGAGTTCCAGTATTGATGGTCCTAGCCTCTGTAAGGATAAAGATTCTCCAGTAAAGAGAGATAGAGAGAGGGATAAAGACATGAAGTTCCTTTCCTTTCTGTATCCTTTCATTCATCCATCCCTCATTCCATCCTCTTTCCTCTTTCCCTTTCCCTTTCCTTTTCCTTCCCTTGTCCCAAGATCCAATTCAATGATGAGATATGATAATCCCCCCAGAGCTGTGATTGAGAGTGCAGACTTTATGCCCACTCTCTCAAACCTAACCTAATTACAAGCAAAATAAAAGCCAAACAAAAAATGTAAAAGAAAAACTAAGCCCAGAACCCTTGCCTAGAACCCTAGCCTAACCCTAACCCATTCTCTTCCTGCTTATTTTTACTTAGATCCAGTTTTTCCTTCTCATGACGCGGCCCTCCCCTGCGCCCTACTCGGAGCCCCCTGCTTTTCTTTATCTGCTTTGCGCTTGGCGTGATTCCTTGCCCTGTTGGTTGTCCCACGCCCATAGCCCCAATTGCCCCGCCCTACTTCTCCAAACTAGCTGCCTGCAAACCTGGTTGGGCCAGCCCCATTCTTGGTTCTGTAATGTACAAGAGGGCTGCCGCCTGCCACATCCAATCAATCCCAACTCATGCACAGTATGCCATGCCCCGCGGCGCCTGCTGCTGAGCCTGCTGAGGATGCTTCTGAGCCCGCAGTGGCCACTGCTGAGACCATGCGCGTCTGGGTGCTGAGCCTGACCAACCAAATTCTGAGCGCGCCAGCCACAGCATGGTTCTCAATCAGAGACTATATAACAACACCACACCATGACATCTCACCCTGCTAGCGCCTGTTTGTTTAAATTTCCATAATTGAAGCCAGCAAATCTTCACAATCAAGGCAAGAATCCAAACAGAAGGATCATTGCAAAGCACAATTCTACTTGTTCTTCTGTGGAATGGCCTTTCTCAATAACCCCAACACAAGTTACTTCCTTCTGGACTTGGGTTGTTCCATCCATATGATAGTTGACAAGGAAAGCTTCATCTCATTGACCAACAGTGGCAGCAATCAAGAGATACATACTGGTAAGAAAAATTCTACCATAACTATCAAGGCCATTGACAAAGCCGTATTAATCACCAAGGACTCAAATTTCAAGCTTTCCAATGTTGCTTGGGTCCCAGAATCTACAGTAAACTTAATATCTCTAGGACCTCTCATGTTGCGTGGTGCCAAACTGCAAGTCAATCCAAACACCAGTCCCAAAACTTTCAATTTAACCTTCACAGACTCCACTCTTCTGTCTGGTTCTATCATCAACAATCTATTTTTAATAAATATGAAAAACAAGAAGAAAGACAATTTTCATGCCTACAACTCTGACAAGGATCTCCATTCCATCCATTGCACACTAGGTCATTCCAGTGTGGAAAGAATGGAGAAATACCTCAACTGTACTCTACCGGCCACTCTGAAGACCAACTTTGAATGTCTCAGCTGCAACAAAGCAAAAATAGCCCTCAAAACCTTTAATCAACAGCAAGAAATAGCTCAGAAATGTTTTGAAAAGATACACCTCAATCTTATTGGACCAATCAATCCTAGGTCTAAAGGCATCTTTAAGTATAATATTTATATCAAGACTCACACTTGGGCTATATAGCCTGCTTTCCTCTCAAACATAAGATTAATACGGCGGAAAATCTAATATTTTTCATTGAAAATCATCATTAAAAGACAAAGCTATACCCCAAAGAAGTTTTCTCAGATGGAGGGGGCAAATTTGTGAACGTAAAGCTACAAGCTTACAATTGAGCACTTTAAATCAATCAAATAGTGATAAATCCAAATCATCCTCAGCAAAACGGTTGGGTACAATGAGCTAATAGAACAGTTATAGAATCAGCAAGAGAAACTATCTCTGATGCTAATCTAGCAAAATCATGCTGGCATGGATTGGTAAGAGGATGTTGTGTAATGTTGAATGAAATCCCCAAACAAAAAGGGGATGAATCACCATGGAAAAATATGCAAAACACTGAACTTCCCAACAAATATCTCAAACCCTTGGGATCATCTCTGACATATTGACTAAGCAATCTCAAGATAAAATCCAAGTTAGATGAAAAAGGGGCTCCTTGAATTCTTATTGGATTTAATCCGAAAATTCTCTCCTATAAGGTCATCATAGAATCCTGGAATATAATAGATACAAAGAATGTCATATTCAACAGTCAGAAGCCAAAAACTATCACCATTTAAGAAGACACAGTCAATCCAATTTTTGCGCATCCACTGTCCACAGAAACAGTGGCACCTGAAGGCCCAGGAGGTTTACAAGAATGGTCTGTAGAAGAAATAGACCACTCTACCATCAAGGAAGATTCCATTGCAGAGTCCAAAGCCTCTTGCAACTGGAATTCTACCATTGAAAATAACCTGAAGCCAAATCTACAAAATTGAGAGACTTTGTCTAAGCTGCAACACTATGGATTTGTAAGCAAAACATTACCCAAGACGCTTGAAGAAGCCTTGCTCATACCTGAATGGAATAAATTGGTGGAGAAAGAATTCAACAACATAGAGGAACTTGGAGTCTGGGAAGAAGCTGATGACAAAGACGTGAAAAACCCGCTCAAAACTTTTCCTGTGTTTAAAATCAAACACAATTCTCACCACAGATTGTTGATACTCAAAGATTCATTGTTTTTACAAGGCTTCAATCGGAAGTAAAGACTTGATTATTTTGAAACCTAAGCACTGAAGGGGAAGGCTGCCTTTCTTTGAGGGGCTCCAACGTACATAGCTTACAATAACCTTGAAATGATCCAACTTGATATAAAAGGCAACTTTCTACACTCTCAACTTTACAAGCAGGTTTTTATCAAAACCCCCTTTGGATGCAACCAAAAGTAAAAATACCTCAGGCTTAAGAATTCCCTCTACGGACTCAAGCAAGCCCCTAGAAACTGGTAACACATGCTCAGCCAAATAATCAAAGACCAAGTTTTTCTGAAATCAATGTCTGTACATTGGGGAAAATCAAGTCTCAGTTATCTATTTTCACGTGGACAATCTCCTGGTAGCTGGTGATGTTAAAAAATTCAAAGAAAAATTCCTTAAAAGATTTAAATACTCTTTTTCCCACTCTCCTAACACCTTACTTGGAATTAATTTTTGATAGAAGAGATGGTTTAATACATCTCTCTCTACCTCTTCACATTGAAAAAGGACTTGAGGAACTGAGCATACTCAACTTCAGGCCTGTGTCCACTCCACTCACACCTGGACTTCATCTTGCATCAAGTGGTGAAGAAGATCAAAAGAGATTTGAATCTATGAATTTCAACTATAGGTCCTCAATTGGTTGCTTGAACTTTATTGCTGAGTTGGCTTGGCCGCATATGAACTTTGCTGTATCAATTTTGGCAAAGCAATGCAAGCATCCTGGGTATAGCCATTGGAAAAAGGTTCTACATGTCTGGAGATACCTGTCTGCCACAAAAGAACTGACTCTGACTTTAGGCCCCAGATCTATCTCAGACCAACTTTTGTGTTTTAGTGATGCCACTGGGGCCAATGACCCCAAATCAAGAATGTCTCAAAGTGGATCTCTCTGTACCTTCAAGGGGAGTCGTCTGCTCTGGACCAGTCAATAACAACATTGCATTGCCCACTCATCCATGGAATTGGAGGGCATATCCCTATTGAGCTGCCATCTTGAAGCATGGTGGCTACAAGGACTACCTGAGGACATCTATTGAACAAAATTCAAATTTCCCACCCACCTGATTGATAATAAGGTGCTTGACGGCAAAAGCAAAAAGTTTGGGTCAAACTCTAAAGCAAAACACATAGATCTGAAGACCAAAAGTCTAAGGGAAAATTTCAAGCTTGACCTGATTGAGGTTAAACTGATCTCATTGCTGTCAATGACAGCTGACACCCTAACAAAAGCAGCCAACAAAAGCTCAAAAAATTGTCTTGTAAATGCCTTTATCTCTATTTATCACTGATTTCCAAGTAGAGGGGGCGTGTTAAATTCTGAAGTTATCAATTACTGCCTGTGTTCACAGATCCTATTGTTCTTTCCATTATCAATCATCTATATCACAACCTTTACGCACTACCTATGTATGGTGTGTGATGTTTGTAATTTCCTTTTTCTTTTATTTATTTATTCTGGTGTTTATATTCCCTTACACTGTTATTTGCATGAATACTGTCTGCGGATCATTTGACTGCAGGCTTTTCAACTTTCACAACTCATCTCCTCATCAAGTTCCATTGCGCTATCTGGACAAGAACCTCAGAAAAAATCTTACTTGGAAAATATCCCTCAACTCAACCCAATCCTTCAAAAACAAACTTCAAGACAATCAATACTCCAATTGGAACTCAGCGTACAAAACCAGCCATTCATATACTAGTAAGGTCACTCCATCACAACTCTTCAATCAGTGGATCAACCTAATGTTTTTCTCTAGTTCTCTCAAGGAGCTTTCAACGCTTATTTGTTAAAATTCACTTTGGCTGGATTTGTTACCACTCTATCAGGATTAAAGTAAATTGACTTAGCTTTTCACTCATCCAGCGTATTCTTACTGATCATCTCTGTTAACTATCATATCACATAATCAATCTCCATGCTCTACGCTTCTCTTCTGATTCTAGTTATCTAGCCTGTTAAAACCTGTTTTTATTTGTTTTTCTCATTTCATTTCTCCATATCTCATTGTAGTTTCATCTCATCACCTCTTTTCTGCCTGATTTTAATGAATCCCTACAGTCTGGTCTTGGTCCTCAATGCAGATTTTTTCAGATTTCATGCTTGCCACTTTGAAATTCAATCTTGAAGATATGAAGGTGAATTTTCAAATTAAATATATCAAAACATATAGTGTCCTCAGATTGTGAAATTTCACACAAAGATCAAAGAGTAAGTTTTAAAACGGTGGTTCATTAACAGTGAATTAATATAGTATTTGAAATATATTTTGGACTTTTGATTGTTTAAAGAGAGCCATAATATTTTTCTTCATTTTAACTACGTCAAAACTGGCCCTGGCATGCAAGGGGTTGAAGGAATGGGCACTACGGCTCCCAAAACTCAAGATAGAGAGATTATATTTATTTAAATGAAGAAAGGCAGATTAATGACAAGGATGAAGGGATGAAGGGATGAGAGGAATCCAGCGGTAAGGGTCTTTAGGAACACTTATGACTGAATCCTAAAAGAGTAACACCAGAGGAATAGGTGAGATGAGTAAGTTAGGCTGGATGGCTTTCTTGTTTGGAGATGACACCTATAGGAAGGGACTAACCAATAAGAAATGAAAGATTTTGACCAGAAACTAGTTTTCATTTGTCAGAAAGAGGTAAACAAAAACGTAAAACAAATCATAAAACAAATACAAGAGACCTGTCCTACCCAAGGAATGAAAATGACTGATGTTGATGATACTTCAAATAATAAGCAGCAGGATCACATGCCTTGGATAGAAAATAAAATAAAATCTGGTTGCCGTGATAGATGAGTCAGAAGGACTTAAGGAAAAATAAGAAAGTAAAAAGAAATAAACGATTGCACCAAATTACTTGAAGAATTCTTCAGTGATCTGACTTAGCACCTTTCTTCTAGATCTTGAGTGATGAGAACACGAATCAGAAGGATGTTGGAAAAGGAGAGAGTTGATCAGAGAGGAAGAAGACTGCAATGTTGGTTGTCTATTTATCATACAAAAATGAGACTGCCACTACTCAGATGAATATGGATATGCATAACTTCCTTGCCCGCGCGTGCCACTTGCAAGTCTTGAAGGATAAGGGTTGCGCGTGCCACTTCTGATGGAGATAAAATTATAAAATAAATCAAATTTGAAAATAAATAATAAAATGAAGAATAAAAATAAAGAAATAAAAGAAATAAAAAACAAAAGGAAACAAGAAAAGGAAACATGATTCTTTAACTTCAACACCCCCCCATAATTCAGTGCAATCTTGAATCAAAAAACTTCGACGTAAGAAGTTCCAGACTGTGTTTATTGGAAGCCTTTGTCAACGAATCTGCAATCATGGCATTGGTGGTGATGAGAGTGACATGAATCTTGTCGCCAGAGCGTTGGTCTTGTAGCCACTTGAGTTTCATATCAATGTATTTAGTTTTTGAGTTAGAGAAGAAATGATGTAATTTATCAACCAGACCTTTATTGTTGACTAGAAAGTTGGTTGGAGATGATTTAGAACCTTGCCAAAGGTCGCATATTATTTAATTTATCCAAAGTGACTCCTGCGCCCCATCACTTAATGCATTCAACTCCGCTTCCATGGAAGATAGAGCGATATTGCACTTTTTTCTGCTCTTCCATGCAATAGGTGTGGACCGCCAGAATATTACGTACCCTGTTTGAAAACGTCAAGTATGTGGATCATCTGCCCAGGTTGCTTCGGTGTAGACACGTAGGGGATTGTTGACACTTGGATTCAGCAAGATAGAATAATTGATGGTGCCCGCCAGATACTTCCATACGTGGAGAAGCTCCTTCCAATGCAAAATACCTGGACTCTGACTAAATTGAGATAGGATGGATGCGGCAGCTGAGATATCCGGTCGCGTGCGGCAGGCTAGATAGTTGAGCAGGCCGGTAAACGTTCTGAAGTTTATGCCTAGTTTTTGAAACTCGACTTGTTCTTCATGAGAGGCCGTCACTAATTGGATTCCAGGTTTTAATGGAGTGAGAACGGGCTTTGTATTCAGTAGTTGTAGTTCCTCAAGAGTCTTCAGAATGAGCTTCGATTGATTGAGATAAACGGATTTACCCTTTCGCGTGTATTCCATTCCAAGAATGGTATCCGGTGTATGCGCTGATGACCGCGGAAACCTTACTAAAAATTCCTTCTCAAACCACTCCACCTCCCCCGCCACGACCAAATCATCCACATGAAAGAATACCGACAGTCGCCAACTGGTGTGAATATAGAGACACGGATCAGCAGATTACTGAACCAACCCAATACTTTCAAGCCACATTGTTAGGGTTTTATACCAATTTGATGGTGCCTGTCGCAATCCATATAAAGATTTCTTCAGCTTCAGAAACTTTGAGGATTGGGAGCTTTCTTTGGGCGTAAGGATGTAAATATCTTCTTCCAGAGGAGCAAACAGGAAAGCGGCCTTCACATCAACTTGCCTTAGTTCAAGATTATTATCCAAGCCGTACAGTAGAAGAAGTAACAGCGTGGTGAATTTTTCAGTTGGCGCATAAGTATCCCCGTAATCCTTTCCTGGAGTTTGTAGATTTCCCATGATGCATAATCAAGACTTACGCTTTTCAGGAAAAAGACTTGTGGCTGGCTTAATTCTATCTACCCACATTGTCCTGAGAAAGTGATTGGGTTCAGCGTGTGCGTCCTCCCAAACTTCCTGTGATTCTATTTTTTCCAATTCTGCTTTTCTTCCCTCCATCCATTCACTTCCTTTACTTACAAATGTGCCATACAAATATTTTTGCGGTCTGATGGAAGATGTTCTGACTTGGAGATTATACTTGTTGGGAATTGAAGTATGTGTTGATTCTACTTTGGCCGGTGCTTCTAGAAATGTTTGATTCAAGTTGTGGACAGCTTCAGCATCAGTGACTTTGTGCACAATCTCAGGCTGAGGAACCCTTGCATGACCAACATCATTCAGATTGAGATCACAACCCAACTCAATCTCTGTATTTGTTTCATTGGGTCGATCCAGGTCATTGCACCAGTTCCCGACATTGATTCAGGAATCACTGATGGAAAGTTTTTTGACATTGGTGTTAAAATCAAGTACGGTAATGTGTTTCGTGTCAATAATTTTGTTTTCTGTTGTTAAGATTTTGTATGACAGTAAGTCATTGTCGTACCCAATAAGTCTTCCACAGAGACCTCAAGGTTCCAACTTTGAGAATGGTGGTTTTTCCTTATAGATGTAACTGACCGGATTGCCTATAGGATGAAGGTAATTAATGTTCAGTTTCTTTCCTTTGAAAAGCTCATAAGGAGATTTCTTTGATTTATGAGATGGTATTTGGTTGAGCGCTAGAGCACACGATTTGATAACTATGTGCCATAGATTCTTGTTCAGGTTTGAATCGAGTAAAAAAGTTCGAAGCGATTCAAGAACAAGTTGGTTGAAGCGCTCTGCAAGTCCTTTTTGCTGCGGCAAATGACCATTAGAGAATGTTTTCCTTATGTTGTTCTCAGCGCAATATTTCAAAATGGTCGAGTTCCAAAATTCCGTGCCTTGATCAGAATGCAAGATCATGGGGCTATAGTTGAAACATTTTGACTCAAAATTGATGAGGAAGGGGAGAAAACTCGCTACTTCACTTTTGCTCTTAATTGGAATCACTGTAAAAAATCTTGTACAGCTATCAACCACAGTTAGAAAGTACGCATCACCGTTTCTGCTTAGAGGATAGATAGGCCCAACCAGATCGCAGTGCAGTTCTTGGAAGGGTCTTTCAGCACAATCGTGCTTATTATTGAAAGGTGTCTTTGAGATCTTACTGATTGCACATGCCTCACACGCTGAACCTTTCTTTACTGGAATCCCTAACCTCTGGCGTATTCTACTGTAACTCGCGTGACCAAGAGATTTATGAATGATTTCGTCGCATGTGAGAAAAGAGATTTCCTTAACTTTCGCGTTTTAAAAATGAATAAAAGGAGTATTACACTCATAAGTGCCATTTATTTTCCAATTTCCTTTACAAACTGTAAAATCATTTTTTCTGAAATCAACATCAAAACCGTCTAGTACAAGAGTGCGCATAGACAGCAAATTAGCAGTTGAACCCGGTGAGTACAATACATCTGGAAGAAGAGTTTCTTGTCCTTCAGCGTCCACCAGCTTAATAATCCCAACTCCGTCGTAATGAAGAGAATTCTTCCCAGAACTTGTTGAGATACAACTGGTCAATGATCAGTCTAAGCAAGAGAAATATTTAGCATCAGAGAAAATGTGTCTTGAGGATCCCAAATCCAGTACCAAAGCATTTGGAAGAAACAAGGAGCTCGTGTGAAATGAGCTAACAGAGTTAGTTTCATTAGCCTCAGTCAATCCATTCTTCTTCTTTTTTGGAAAAGTTGGTCTAAGATGAGGGTACAGCTTCCAACATCTGCCTTCTGGATGCGCAGCCCTTGGGTTATGCCACTTTTCATTGCATGCTTTCACTTTTGAGCTGAGGAAGGACACAGAAGCTGTGCTCTCCTCAATCTTGTTAGATTCCGAGTCTCTGTTCAAAAAGAGATTGTTGTTAAACATTCATAGGTGATTGAGTACATGTTTGGGGTTAATCTTCTTGTCAGAGTGTGTGATTTGTTGAACTATGGTGTGTCCATGGATTCCGGAAGCTTTTCTAGGATTAAATATGCAATGATATCAGTCGGTAAGTCTATTCCTACGTTGTGCAAATGCAAAATGGAGGTCTTAGTCTTGGTAATGAAACCCAGAATATCCAATAAAGAAAATGGAGCTCTAAGAAACTCCTTAAACACCCTAGCTCGATTGGACGCATGATTAGAGGCGAAATACTTGTTTATATTGGCCCAGATTTGATGTGCGTCTTTCTTGTTGTCTGCGGTAATAATGTTTGCTTGGATTGTGGTGTCAAGCTTGGATGTGAGTATTGTTCTGATTCTCACATTTTCCATCTGGCTGAGTCCGATTGGATTCCCGTTTGGGTCATTGTTCTTCTTCGTGAGTTTTGCAAACAAATCCTCTTGCAAGTCCATCATATTTATGACTCAATTGCGCCATATCAAAAAATTATTGGCAGTGAGTAAGGGAATTGCTTTGATTGCAGTTTTGAGTATTGTTGCATTCAACAAATTGGTCATCTTGTTTTCTGTTTGGTCAATAGATTTATATCTTGTTCCAGCAAATTTGGACTGTTAATCGTGAAAGATTTTGACCAGAAACTAGTTTTCATTTGTCAGAAAGAGGTAAACAAAAACGTAAAACAAATCATAAAACAAATACAAGAGACCTGTCCTACCCAAGGAATGAAAATGACTGATGTTGATGATACTTCAAATAATAAGCATTAGTATCACATGCCTTGGATAGAAAAGAAAATAAAATCTGGTTTCCGTGATAGATGAGTCAGAAGGACTTAAGGAAAAATAAGAAAGTAAAAAGAAATAAACAATCGCACCAAATTACTTGAAGAATTCTTTAGTGATCTGACTTAGCACCTTTCTTCTAGATCTTGAGTGATGAGAACACAAATCAGAAGGATGTTGGAAAAGGAGAGAGTTGATCAGAGAGCAAGAAGACTGCAATGTTGGTCGTCTATTTATCATACAAAAATGAGACTTCCACTACTCAGATGAATATGGATATGCATAACTTCCTTGCCCGCACGTGCCACTTGCAAGTCTTGAAGGATAAGGCGCGCGCGTGCCACTTCTGATGGAGATAAAATTATAAAATAAATCAAATTTGAAAATAAATAATAAAATGAAGAATAAAAATAAATAAATAAAAGAAATAAAAAAATAAAAGGAAACAAGAAAAGGAAACATGATTCTTTAGCTTCAACAAGAAATAATAAACTAATTCCTTGAGGGTAATTATTCCATGAAGGAAGGAGAGTCCATTATATGTGAGAGCTGCAGAGAGGCCTTGAGGAGGGATGACTGGTGCTGGGCTGGGATGCACATGGAATTACACGTTTGCAAATTGAGCCGGAGGCAGTCGCTTGATGCATTGGGTAATTTTACTGTCCATAAAGGTGGGGCATATACTGAACTGAGAGTGTGGGTTGTCCAGCCAGGATTATGAACTATGGAGTTACAGTATGGGATCTGTATTTACTTCTCATACCAATTAGGTTAGCGGAGATATGGAGGATGAACCAAGCCATAGAGAGAGAGAGAGAGAGAAAGATCCTAGGAGAGTTGCCTAGGACCTACAGGGTATGCAGGGAGATACTTCAGGAGGTGCATCTGGTAGATCAAGGGGGAAAAGGTTGATTATACTGAGGATTTTAGATAGCTGAGGGTTTACAATGGCTGAGGAGACTGATTCAAGTTTTTTTTCTGAGAAACTATTACATTTGAAGCCATTAAAAGCCACAAAAACTCTTCAAATTCTATTTTACACATTGATACAAAGCAAATTTCATGAAATAATTTGGTAATTATTATTGAAAAAAAGAAATTCCTGCATTATTTGAGTTGTTCCAATTTTGAAAGATTCAAATTTTGAGCTTGAGGTCCTTTGAAATGGTGATTCAGCTGACAAGGGTGAAAAATTCATTATTCTTGAATTCAATACTTCTTTATTGCTTAAGGTTTTGATCAGATTCAAGAAATGGTAATATTTTAGTTTTAATTCCTTAATATATTGATTCTTTTTCTCAAAATTGTGCTTGAATTGGAGGGAAATAAATCTATCTGAAAGATAACCATTTTTAATAATATTTTGAAAATTATAATTGTTTTGATCTGTAGAGGCCTCCCCCCTTCTTGTGTAAAATTGTCTCAAAAGGAAAAGATATTGGGATTAAATTCCTGTTTAACTGGATGGAATGTAAGAACATAAATTAGAATTGCAAGGAAATTCAGCACATTGAAACTGGTTACTAGTAAGAAACTTAGATTTCTGAAAGTATTTGAGGGTGGATTGACTTGTAAAAATGGAAAAGGGAGAATAAAATCTAAAAAAAAAGCACATTTTAGGCTTTCCTCAATGCTTCTGATCACCCCTCTACCATTTTGCGTTCCAAAAGTGTTTCACTGTAAAACTCAGAAGGAGGGTGGGGGAAAATTAAAAGGGGACTTGAAGTTTCAGGATGGTAGAAAACCAGGGGGGGATGCTGCTCTGTTTGTTTGGAAACCTTGAGGCTTTTCAACTGTAACCTGAATATTCAAATTGGTCCATGGGCTGATTTTCAACCACAACTATTGATTAACTCTTAGGGCCCTGCAGCCACAAAAAACCCACAGATTTGTAGCTGTAGCCTTGGATATTTGGGGGAGAGATGCTCACAGCCAGTTAAACAATAAAAACTTTTTTAACTTTCTGAAGCCTCTTTTTTTGTAGGGAAGTATTGGATTCTAACTTCTGTCCAATTTATATAAGGGCAATGTTAAATTTGAAACCCTAAGCAGCTTGATCACAACACAAATTAGGTTTTGTGGCGCTTTTTGCAGCCAATTTCATTCATGAACAGCTTCTCCCAACTGATTTCAGTTGTGGAAGGCCGCTCCACAACCTCATTTTAGCCATGAATGGCCACTCACAAACCCAAAATGGGTTGTGAGCAGCCATTCATCACCCATTTTTGGTGAGCAGAAAAAGAAAAGAAAAGAAAAAGAAAAGAAAAGAAAAGAAAAGAAAAAGAAAAGAAAAGAAAAGAAAAGAAAAGAAAAGAAAAGAAAAGAAAAGAAAAGAAAAGAAAAGAAAAGAAAAGAAAAGAAAAGAAAAGAAAAGAAAAGAAAAGAAAAGAAAAGAAAAGAAAAGAAAAGAAAAGAAAAGAAAAGAAAAGAAAAGAAAAGAAAAGAAAAGAAAAAGAAGAGAAAAGAAAAGAAAAGAAAAGAAAAGAAAAGAAAAGAAAATAAAATAAAATAAAAGAAAAGAAAAGAAAAGAAAAGAAAAGAAAAGAAAAGAAAAGAAAAGAAAAGAAAAGAAAAGAAAAGAAAAGAAAAGAAAAGAAAAGAAAAAAGAAAAGAAAAGAAAAGAAAAGAAAAGAAAAGAAAAGAAAAGAAAAGAAAAGAAAAGAAAAGAAAAGAAAAGAAAAGAAAAGAAAAGAAAAGAAAAGAAAAGAAAAGAAAAGAAAAGAAAAGAAAAGAAAAGAAAAGAAAAGAAAAGAAAAGAAAAGAAAAGAAAAGAAAAGAAAAGAAAAGAAAAGAAAAGAAAAGAAAAGAAAGAAAAGAAAAGAAAAGAAAAGAAAAGAAAAGAAAAGAAAAGAAAAGAAAAGAAAAGAAAGAAAAGAAAAGAAAAGAAAAGAAAAGAAAAGAAAAGAAAAGAAAAGAAAAGAAAAGAAAAGAAAAGAAAAGAAAAGAAAAGAAAAGAAAAGAAAAGAAAAGAAAAGAAAAGAAAAGAAAAGAAAAGAAAAAGAAAAGAAAAGAAAGAAAAGAAAAGAAAAGAAAAGAAAAGAAAAGAAAAGAAAAGAAAAGAAAAGAAAAGAAAAGAAAAGAAAAGAAAAGAAAAGAAAAGAAAAGAAAAGAAAAGGAAAGAAAGAAAAAGAAAAGAAAAGAAAAGAAAAGAAAAGAAAAGAAAAGAAAAGAAAAGAAAGAAAAGAAAAGAAAAGAAAGAAAAGAAAAGAAAAGAAAAGAAAAGAAAAGAAAAGAAAAGAAAAGAAAAGAAAAGAAAAGAAAAGAAAAGAAAAGAAAAGAAAATAAAATAAAATAAAAAAGAAAATAAAAGAAAAAAGAAAATAAAAGAAAATAAAATAAAATAAAATAAAATAAAATAAAATAAAATAAAATAAAATAAAATAAAATAAAATAAAATAAAATAAAATAAAATAAAATAAATATAAAATAAAATAAAATAAAATAAAATAAAATAAAATAAAATAAAATAAAATAAAATAAAATAAAATAAAATAAAATAAAATAAAATAAAATAAAATAAAATAAAATAAAAATAAAATAAAATAAAAGACAATAAAATTAAAAATAAAATAAAATAAATCAAATCAAATCAAAAACCCCAAAAAAGTAAAAAAATCAAAAAATTGGAAAAAAAATATAAGATTAAATGATGATGTTAAATTGACAACTCCCCAGTCCTGTGGGATCTGTGTGGGGCGTTACAGGTACCAATCAATGTGTGGGGGCCCATAAACGCGTCCAAGACACGCGTGCGGGCAAAAAAACACGCTTCTAGACGCGCAAGGGGTTGTCTCAAACATGCGCAACCCCCGGGGGGGCCGTATACACCCCATACACAGCGTATTTGAGCCATGTACCCCTGTACATGGTGGTTTTGAGCTGTGTATAGGGGTAAGTGGCCCCCTTCAGTGTTTACTTTTTTTTACTTATTTTTATTTTATTTCTTATTTATTTCTTTTCTTAACCAAAAAATCAACCTTCTTCAATCTTTGGGTTGATTTCTAGTTTTTTTTTGTATTTTTATTCAGTTTATTTTTTATTTTTGTTAAATTTTTTTGCCCACTAGACTTGTAGACGTGTGGCACGGCTACATCACTAAATTTGAGCCGTGTAGAGCCCCAGAAAACTCAAATGTGGTTGGGATGGCTGTGTGGCATGGCATCAAGACTACATTTAAGCTGTGTGGGGCTCTACACAGCTTGCATGTAGTTGTGCCGCCACCACATGGCGGTCCAGTGCTGTGTGGAGTACAGCCCAACCGCACTCAAATTGTGTGCGTTCTGCATGTCTCAGGTGTAGCCATTTAGCTGGCAATTTGAGATCACCCAAGATTAAATCAAAATTTGAAAAATTTCACCACTTTGGGGCCATGAATGTGCAGCTCATATAAATAAACAATTAAAAAGTCTATGGAACAGCCCTATATTAAAAACACTAAAAATTAAGTAAATAATGAAAGTCTATAGACCAGCCCTATAGTAAAAATGCCAAAAAATTCAAGTTCAACTTGTGTCAAGCGGATCCAATGAGTTGGACTTTTATCAAGCACACCTCAATGGAATAACCCTCAATTAAAAACACAAAAAAAGACTTCTATCAAGTCCACCTTAATGGGTAGGCCCTAAATTAAAAACACCAAAAGAGAATCAAGTTCAACTTGTGACTTGTATCAATCCCACCTTAATGGACTAGCCCTAATGTAAAAAAAAAAAAAAAAAAAAATTCTTTCAAGTCCCCATTTTTGGTGTTTTTACTACAGGCCCTGAAGTAAAAACACCAAAAAAACAAGTTCAATGTGTGTTAAGCATATCCCATCACAAGAATTAAAAACACTCCTTATAATGATATCAGCAAAACACAAGTTTAACTCAATTAACAATAAAATCTCATTCAAAACACTCAACATAATGATGTTAACTCAAAACACTCAACGTAATGATGTTCAAAATGTGATAATGCTTTATCTTAATATAATTACAAGATCAGCATCAGAACACAAACCCAAATGATGAAATTAAAATGATGTTTGTAATTTAGAATAAAACTTAATTAGTTGATCTTTTAGATGATCAACCCAAATGGAAGCTTTTTTACAATTCAAAGAAGCAGGTTTCAAAACCATTGGCAGGATTGGAATCATTTCTCCCTCAATTAAAAGATGAAACCAGTGATTATTGTTGAAAAATCAAATGAATATATCATCTGATTGTTCTTTTACACCCATTTTTATAGGAGTATAAGTACAATATCAATCCAATGAAATAAAAAATATTGGTCTTCCATAAGTATCAGCTTTTAATTGGCCCATTTCAAGCTTTTTAAAATATTTTGAAGAGGGAATCTTTTCATTTATTCCATTTACATCAAGTCTTTGTTCTGTCTGTTCAACATCTTTTATGCCACCAAGGATCTTAGCATAGCATGTCTTTTTTCCCTCAATTTTTCAATCATTTCCTTTTGTACTTTAAACCATCCATGCTCATTGTACCCAAGTGATTTTGCAATTAATCTAAATCCACAATTCACATTACCAACTGGATCCCTAAACTCCCCCAAAAAAATTATGCAATTTCTCAGGTATTTGATTGAGTTCATTTGTTTTTGGTTCCTAAAATCAAAAATTACTTAGCCAAAATTCTAATATCATTAAAGAAATTGATACTCACCAAAGATGAGCTTCTGTTTGACTCCTCCATTTCATCTTCTTCGTTGGAAAAGGATTCTGAGTCCAAATGAAGGTATCCTAATTCAGTTTTTGACTCTTCCTCTGAAATATGAAATTCAGATGAAGAGCCTTGCTTGCACTACAGAAATCATTTTCCTATCAGTTTATTAAACCATGAAGATTAACACTGAAAATAAAAGAGTTACTATCTTTGGTATTTTTGGTTTTCTTTTAACACTTTTTTCCCTCTTAAGTTCTCTTTCAAGTTGTTCAAATTTTGAAAGTTCACAAGAATTTTCTTTCAATTTGGGCCAACCATGGCTGGACCATAAGACCTTTGGCTAAAGCCTTGGCTTGGAAATAAAAATTGCTGTATAATTCACAATGGGCTTTAAAATCTTCAATCAAACTTTTTCAGGTTGTCCCATAAACATGGAATTCAGCTTGTTAAATAATTGGGATTTTTCAAGCACTGGATTTGTTTCAATCTTTCAAAAAGATAAGCAATAATTAATCTTTCAATCCTATAATTGTTACCCTTCAAAAAACCCACAAAGGCAACTTAATCCACTGGAAGGGTCATAGTCCAACCTCCACTGAGGATGAACATCCTCAGGCACAATGGATCCTCTTAATGCTAGTATTTCACCTAAAATGTGGGAACGTGGAAAGCCCATTATTTTGAATAGTACTTTGAGCACACCTTGCCATCATGGTTGTGCTCTAACTTCTCAAATTTTTCCCCAATGGTTTTAATTTCCTAAATTGACAATTTTTTACCCAAAGGTACAATTTCTTTTGGAAGAATGGTTCCTAACCTTATTTGAGAGTTTTTATATGACCCATACAATGATTTGATTGGGCTTTGAATGGTTGCTTCCAGTTGTTTCAACACAAACTCCAAAATGTTTCCCAAAGATCCCGCAAGTAATAGTTTGGAATTAGCATGAGCCCTTTATTCCCAAGATTTTTTTTTATTTCCAAAGTCTGGGTTGACACTTGTCCACGCTGTTAAAAATGTCTCTTTGATAGGGAGAATTTTCTTTTCCATATACTCAAGAACATCCTCACAGTCTTTGAAGAAAAACTGTATGCAAGTTTCAACATAAACATTCCCAGCAGAGATTAACAGAAGAAGCAATAAATTTGCCTAATCTGAGTTCCACATCATTTACCTCTTCCTCCCCCTTTGTTTTAGAGGCCCCATACTTTTCCCACAGATTCATAAAACTTTGCCATTCTTCATTTTGATTACCAAACCAAACTTTACAATTTTCTTGAATATTTTTAGAAAAGTTCCAGGAGCACAACTGTCTGGAAAACTCAGGGAAACTATGTTCAATTTCATAAATCAGAGCTTTTTCATGGTCTGTCACAAAGACTTTGGGAAGCCTCTTGGGATCATAATCCAACTCCTTTAATTATTTCAAAGCCCAACTTTAGAACTCATATCTTTCTTTTTTTATAAAAACAAAATCCTTTGTAAAAGTTTTCCTGTTGGCCTTCATGCCTACAAAATGCCATGGATGTATGTTGTACCTATTTTTTTATAATTAAAATCCAACAAAGCAATATGATTGTATTTTTGAAAAAGCTTTCTAGACTAAAAATGAACCTGTAAAAATAAAAAGAGCTTGGGCTCTGGTTAAACTAAAGGTAAAGAGAAATGAATGAAAGGAGCTTATAATGTCAAGTGTAACGGACCTGAGGACAGGAGGAAAAGGACACTCCAGTTTATGTAGTGAATGAACAGATAATGAATTCCACTTGAGATAACCATGGTTTATATAGACTAAATACATGATTGGCCAACAAGTGGTTGAGTACAAAATGAATAAGGCAAAATTAACATAAGCAGTTTAAGTGACATGGTAAGTGAAATTTTATGCTTGGACAGTCCAAAAATCACTACTAAGAACACAGCCTAGTTATATTTTAACCATTATTTTAATACTTCAATAACAACAATAATATAAATCAAATCAATCCAATCAATGATACTTCAAACTCCAGTGAAAGTCACATATATATAAACCCAAATTCTAACACACCTGCTTGACTTGCACTGGAGGAAGTTACTGTCTGAAATGAATCTAACTCTTTTTCTTCAATTAACTTTATGTTCTACCAACTGTTGGAATTATTCTACATACAGGTTAGTGACTGATAACAAGATGAGCTGATTGACTAGTAAACTTCCTGGGGAATATTTGAATTTAACTTCTATCTTTAAGTATGATATCTAATATTTGCTGGAAAATTCTTCAGTTCAAATGTGATTGACTTGTAAAATGCATTGAATTTGTTGAAGGTTGGATTTGATTTTGTAGAATTGATAAAATTGAGTTGGTTGATTTTCGGAGTTGAGTACTGGAATGATTGTGAAAATTGATGGATGATTGATAAAGAAAATAAAGTGTAGGTAAAGTGTGAACGCAGAAGGCGAACTCCAGACCAACTTTGTAAATTCTACCCCTAGTCACGCTTGATGGACCAGTAAGGTCTCTATTGTATTGCAAGCGGCAGGATAAGAAGTCTTGGCATCTATTATGCAACTGATTGCTTTTTCAGTATTGGCTTGATTGTCAATGTATATTTGGCAAAGGCCATTGGCATGGCCTAAGACAGGAATCTTGGTATGATTTTTGATAAACTGAACCAAATCTTTACTACCATGAGGGATGCCCATGCAAGATGTGAACAGTCACGTTGAACAATCCCAACTTCCACTAAAGATAGTTGGTTGATTTTTGGGACCACTATTGCAAACGTGTAAACAGCAGACATTCACCGTGTGTGCCGCAAGTACAAACTGGGGCTTGTAAGACCAATCGGGTTCAGGATGAAGTGGCCAAAGCTGAATCAAAGCATCTTGCCCGGCACTGAAAAGATATTCTTTCCCAAGGAATTCAATTCTTTTGATTTTGTTTTAAGAAACCAGGATTTGAGTTTTGAAAAACCAATTCTTTGTTACATTGCTCACAGTCAGCCTCAATTTTTTTCTCTTATTGTCCTCCAAACCCTGGAGGTTTTATCCTGGGATTAAGAAAAGACTAGATCTGTTCAAACAAATTTAACTGCTTTGACGTCTTGGGAGTGTCCTACTAAGGTGGCTGAAAGCTTGAAAGGCACGTTCAACATGGCCTGCAGGCTGTTGATTAAAACCTCAAGCAATTAGCTCAATCAATCACCACAGGTAGTTTCTCTTGATCAATCACAATCTTGAGCCTTGAATTGATCAATTGAAACTCATCAAATGCTTCCTTAGCGGCTCGTGCTAGACTTCTAGAGTTCAAACAAGTCCTCAACTGGCTTGTTGTCATTCTTATGACCGGTTTGAATCCCAATCTTGGTCCTCTGATTGACTATGGCGTAGAGTTGATGACCTGACCCAATTAGAAAATCACTCTTTGGTGGATGTGGTGGTAAGGATGAAATCTGTTTGGGTTCCAACCTCAAGTCTAACTTTGAGCTCAATCAAAAGTACCTCATGGCGTCTTGAGAGGTGATGGTGAGGTGACGGAGGGATTGAAGATGGTTGATGATTGATTGAAAGTTGTGGGACCAGGATCAAAAGTGATGATGATGATGATGATGAATTTGATTTGTTGGTTGATTGTCCTTTGGTTGAATTTATGGATCATCTCCTTTCAATCAGAAAGGATACACTCTGTCTCTCCTTCAAGGTCCCCCTTGTTGATTCTTGGTGGTGTTCTCGTTGGATGGGTAGGCTTTTACTAGTTCCAATCTCTTGATGACCACGTCAAAGTGAATGGATGGGATGAGCTTGATATTCAATGACAAGGCTCATCCCAATCTCCCCCCCTCACCAAAAGAGTCAAAGATTGGCTTTTGGGATGAGACTTTTGAAGGCGGATAGTTTGAATGAATTATAGTTGGCTTAGGTTGAGCAAAGGCTTTCAACAGTGTAAAAACACAAATAGCTTGGGCTCTGGTTAAACTAAAGGTAAAGAGAAATGAATGAAAGGAGCTTATAACATCAAGCATAACGGACCTGAGGACAGGAGCAAAAGGACACTCCAGTTGATGTAGTGAATGAACAGATAATTAATTCCACTTGAGAGCACCATGGTTTATATGGACTAAATACATGATTGGCGAACAAGTGGTTGAGTACAAAATGAATAAGGCAAAATTAACATAAGCAGTTTAAGTGACATGGTAAGTAAAATTTTATGCTTGGACAGTCTTAAAATCACTACTAAGAACACAGCCTAGTTATATTTTAACCATTATTTTAATACTTCAATAACAACAATAATATAAATCAAATCAATCAAATAAATGATACTTCAAACTCCAGTGAAAGTCACATATATATAAACTCAAATTCTAACAGAACCAAGAAAAAGGCCTCTAAGAAATTCTCTCCACCAAATTCTGACCTTGAAACCCACTGGCTTTCCTGGAGGATTTCTCATAGAACATCCATAACACCTTTTGCATTCAGTTCTGAAAGCTTTACCTTCCACTTAGTTTCATAGATTGTTCTATCATCAATTTATTCTTCACCATTAATCTTTCTCAATTTCCTTTTAATTTTAAATTTATTGAGTCCATCTTTCATGCCTTTCTTAAGTTCATCCAAGGCTTGACCAGAGATTCACCTCATTTGAGGATGCACTGAGGGGATTCCAGATGGTTGATGATTTTGTTGGCCATTCCTAATGGAGAGATAACACGTGGTATCTTCTACTTGAAAACTTGCATGGATCATGAATTGACACCCAAAATTCCTTGTTTAAGTTTGCCTTTGCTTTTTGTTGATGTACAGCCCTTCATATACCCCAAATCTGTTACATACTAGATCCACATATTTATCCTTCTTTGACTTGAATGTTTTCAATTTTTAGGCATATGTGGCTGCCCATTTTTGAAAATAAATTTTGGATTCTTTCCGACTATCCAAGTCTCTCACAGGAGGAGATTCAAGTGGTTCTGGAACCTCATAGTTACATAGTTATGGTTTTGAAAGCTTGTCTGGGCACATGCCCAAGTCCCGCTTGGCACAGTGCCCAGCAGGCTTGGGTGAGTGCCAAGCGGGCTTGGGTGAGTGCCCAGCAGGCTTTATTTCCGCATCAGGTTGCGCTGCGGATCTTGGCACACAGCCAAGTTCCGCTTGGCCAACCAAGCTGTTGGCACCCCCCCTCACTTGCTCCATCCCCCTTTCTCCTCTCACCATCACTTTTGCTGTTGCCTCAACCAAAGGAATGATGGTTATTTTTTATTTTATTTAATTAATTTTTTTTTAGATGGTTTTTTCTAATTTTTTTTTTTTTTTGGGACAGGCGGTTACTTTTTTTTGTTCAAAAAAAATACATTTTTTTAATAAAATTGTATTTACACATTTATCAAAGAAATAAAAAAATATGTCAAAAATTTTGCCCCCAATCATCAATTTGGTGGGCATGGCCAATTGGGTTGGGTATCTGCCAATCCAAACTTTGGCCCAACCCACCTGAACTTGGGTGTGTGCCATGTTGCGCTTGGCTATGTGCCAAGTGTGCTTTAGGGGGTGCCAAGCGGGCTTTAGGGGGTGCTCAGCGCACTTTAGCAAAAATCAGGCTAACTTGGGCATGTGCCCAGACAAGCAGCTTGAACTACCATACATAGTTACACCCACATGGTTATTTTATTATTGATCAAGCCAAATTCTTCTCAGTCAAATGACATATGAAATTTGACCCACCAACTTGATTCAATGCCAGTTTTGAATAAAAATCTTTCTCCTCAATTTTAACCCTATATGAGGATGCAATTGGGGCTTCCAAGTTTTTCTTTTCCAACTCCCTACTCAAATCCCTGGATTCTGCCAAAGCTTTTTTAACAACACTTTTAGTTAAGTCCTTTAACGCAGCCATGTTTAAACCAGGGGGTCTTTGGCTTGCCACTGTTCCCATACCAATCAAAATTCAATGGCATTCCCATACCAATCAAAATTCAATGGCATTCCCATACCAATCAAAATTCAATGGCATTCCCATACCAATCAAAATTCAATGGCATTCTCATACCAATCAAAATTCAATGGCATTCCCATACCAATCAAAATTCAATGGCAATTTAGTATTCAATTCAATTTTTAATTCAAAAACTCCAAAGTTCTGCTCACTTTTGGGCTGAGGAAAATAAAATTATGTGACAAGCAAGTGATGTTTACAATTTTTGAAAGACTTTTCTTTACCAATGGGCAGATTTTTTTATCCCCAAGTTTCTTTTTGTGGTCCAATAATAGTGCCACATGGTATGCCACATCCACAAATTTGGGTTTATGGCACTCAAATGTGGTCCAAGGGTGCCTAGGTACCCCAATTCCCCCCTCAAATGGCCCATTTGGGGCTATTTTTCCCAAAATGGACCAGGAAAACAGGTGCAACCCCCGCTCATGAATTGCACATCCCCCAGGGGGGCATCAAACCCCAATTTCAACCCCTTAAGAGTTTCAAATCCCTATTTTCAATTTTTGCAATCAGGGATTCACAAACCCCTGGGGTATGTGCAAGTTGTGAGAACCTTTGCTTGATCCTTTTTGATTCTTGATTCACCTTTCACAAATCTTATGGGTTTTGAAAGTTGATTCACACCTTTTTGCAACCCAGGGTTTGTGAATTTAACATTTCCCTTTATATAAGGATAAAGTAACTATAAAACAGGTGTGAATCAAACATTTCCCTTTATATAAGGATAAAGTAACTATAAATACATGATTCACAGTAAAACATCAGATGCATGTACCAGAAAATTCCAAAATTATATAATCCTATTAGAGTATTCCATTGGAGCATCATGGAAGCTTTTAGATAAAAAACAACAAGTAAATAATCCCAGCAAGTTCCTCATCAAAAAAATCAGATAATCAAAAGAAGTACATGATCAACACCATAAATAATGACCCACTTTCACTGCAAAACATTTGAAAACAATTGCTATCAAGTTTCATCAAGGATATCAGGCACAGCCTATGATCAAGCTCAGGTCAAGATTTCAAAAATCCAAGATCAAGTTTTGACCCAGATCCACTTCACATTCACTCTTCATTCTTAAAAGTTAGGGTGCACCAACTGTTTGATTCAAGAATGGAGATAGATTTAACTAGAAAATTGAGAAAGCTTCAACTAGAGCTTCATTGATGAAGCTTTCTAGCAAGCAACATGAATCCTATCGTGGTGTTGTAGACATAAATGATCATTCCTTGGGGGTTAATGATTATCTCTTTTTCATCCATTTACACATAATGATTCTTAATATTTTCAATGAGCCTGCATTCCATCTCAGATAAATATTCTAAAACACACTTTTATTGATACTCTGTTCATTAAAAAAAACCTCATTACACACTTTCAGACCTACACATAATCTTAATTTGATTTAAGTAAGTGATTTTCACTGACATCTGCAATGCCAAAGATAACTCATGAACAATATCCATGTTTGTGAGCACAAAAATCTAACCCTGTCTCCAAATTTGGAACCTGATAATACTGGTTACACTTGACTAGGAACAAATTTTTGAGGGAACCTACCTGAAACTAAAAAGACCACCCAAGAAGACATGTCCAATATCCATTCCATTTACCTTAAAAAAATTGCAGCCTTAGGTCCAGCATGCACTTAGAAGAATGCACAATTTCAAGACTTCCTGATTCAGGCCAAACCTTTTGGCAAAAATAAATCTGTCATTTTGGTGGAAGACATGAGGCTACAATAAAAGAAGATTGTCTCCAATATGAAACACATATCTGAAAAAATACCAGAAACTTTTGGAATAGTCCAAGGCCCTATCCTTATATGTTGAATCCCCCTTTTATCATAGCTCCTACTTTGATAAACCTAAACCAGACACCTCCAGCAAGCAGGAAAATTTAACTGAAAAGTTCATAAATTTCAGTATCCACCAGTACCTGGCGCCTGTGGTAAGAGGAAAGATGGGGAGGGAGGCATACCACATCATCTGTGAGCACTTCTCAAAACCTCCCTGGACTTATATTATGACAAAGTGTTTTCTCCTTTCCTCCTTGAACTCAACACACAAAAAAGACAAGTTCTATAACACAATAATCACCAATATGCAGTATATTTAGGAGCACATTGGGGCCATCATTCTTGATATTTTAGCTGCTTTCATCATCCATCAAGACTCCCACCACCACTTTCATGAAATATCCAATGTGCTTTATGCCAGATTGGTGGTCAAAAACTGTCTGTTTTGGGTCAAAGTACATCCTGGAACTCCTTGGGCAGTAAATCATGGACAAGGCTAAAAATAAAGCTCAACAGTCTGTTCTTTCTATACCAATAGCTTGACAGCACTCATCAGCTCTATTTTTTAAATCAAATAAAGCTTGAACCAGGAAAACCTCCCCTCCTAGGACCAACCTACCATTAATGGGCCAAGCTGGTGGGCCTTGAAACGGCTTACACCATCAAATCCCTGCCTCTATTGCTTTTAGTGGTGGCACTGGCTGAATGGCTGTCTAGATCTTTAGGTCCACCAACCCCCCTTTCTGGACTCATTTCTCACTATCCCAAATGTATTTATGCAAAAATCTGCCTATGCTCACAGAGAAGTCATTGGGGACACCTCCCCAGGGCCACAAGTGGCATCCATTCAACAACATACCAAAATTGAAATCATATTGGCATTAGCAGAATATAGTGCAACAAACTTGGTTTCCAATTTTATTTTTCTTCTTACTAACCTGGAACCCATGCCACTCTGACTGATAGTTTCCTCAACAGATTCTTTCAAGGTGAATATCTGTGGGGAGATGCCTCTACCAATGGATTTCGGAGGCCTGAAGTTATTAAATGTGCTTTAATGTCCACAGATTAATGGGAAAATTATCTCAACAGGAGACTTTGTTAATGTGTATTGTGTGGTGGAATAAAATTTCAACATATTTTTGAAGAATGGCACATGTTTCCCAATGGAGGAAATTTGTGTCAGATTTTTTCTTTTTTTTTATATCTCACAATTAATGTCTGCTGTGTACCTGTGCAATCAGTCTTCCTTGGTTCATAGTTGGTTGGGCCATCTGTCATGCAAGCTCTGGGGAAAATAATACGTTTTTCTGGCTTGAAATCAACATTTCCTCTGCCCCCCCCTCAAAAATAGGATGTGAAACATGTGAGCTTTTCAAAAGCAAGCAAGCCCTGCCCTCAATTGCATAAAGCAAGCTGGTAAAATTACAAGGATAATTTTTTTGTGGAAGATATTGTGGGAGAATTTCACCCATCTGTTTATGGGCACCAATATTTCCTGAACATACTTGACATTTCCTTGGCATTTTTGTCCTCTTGACCCATAAAAATGTGGTCAGAGGCTCCCAATCTAATCATGGGCTGGGTATCAAAATTTTTCAACATTTCAAAACACTCAGTAAAGTACTTCTGGACAAACAATACACTTGGATTCTCACAATTGATGGAATGAGCAGTCTTCTTTTGAATTTTTTGAATTATTCATTATAGGATGATTTCTTACAAGCACCACCAGAATGGTCATATTAGGGTGTATAAGACTTAAAAAATCCACCATTAAAAAACCACCACTTCTTTTGAAGGAACCCAGCATTTTTAATCAAAGGTTTCTGAAATAAACATACCACCTGACTGGTGTATTTCAAAATGGCGGATTTCAAACTTCAGACCTGCCTTCCATTTATGAACCATCATTCATCCACCATTCATCCTATGCAAAACACCTATCCACACCTCCACCTCAACAAATACATAACAATCCCATCTCCATTGCATCACAAAAATCTCATCTCCATTGCTTCACACACATCCCATCATCATCTCATCACCCCACATCACATCACCATCTTTCTCAACATTTCCAATCAAAATTCCCAGCAGCAAGTTGAAAATGCAAAAAATCTGACTGAACGTTTTTTATTATTTTACTCTGATTCATAGTCCAATTTGAAATCCATTTGGGTAGGTTGGAATTCTCTATTTGAAAAGCAACACATGGTTCCAAGAAGACAGACTCTCCACAACCCTATGTACAAAAGGCAAAAGCTTCATCTCCTCCCCAACTTAAGCTTCCAGAAAATTTTCCAAACTTTATTTCCATCATTCATGAAAAATTTGGAGATGATTGAAGAAAACAAAATCTTCTGGAACAATTCTTGGAATCCTCAATGCAATTCAGCTATCCAACTGGCCTTTGCTCTTTCCAGATTGGTATCAAATGGAAATGGAGCAGCAATTTATCAATTAGAAAATCTATTCTCAGTAGGTTATGGAACCATTGAATTATACACCAAAAGATTAATTATTGATATCCTATCTTTCTATTTCTCAGTCATTTTTTTTTCCTTCCAAAGAAGAATGCAACAAGATATCTCAAGTAATGCTAGACCAAAGGCTTTGCTTGTTGCATTGGTTTTGTTGATGGAACCACTATCCCCTTGAGTCAAAAACCCAAGCTAGATGGCAACCACTATTTTGATTGGAAAAAAAGGCAATTGATTAATTTCCTTTCCAAAGCCTTTTATAACACCTTTGATAAAACACTGAACAAATATCTTATATATGTTTTTATATATAATCTGTGTCACCACAAATTGTTTGTGATAAAAACAAGAAGTTCATATCCCTCCATGCTGGCCTTTTAGTTTCTTTTCAAGATTCATATGTTTTCAATTGGATGCAGATTTCCCAAAAAAAAAGAACCAATATGAAAAAGATCAATACATTCTGGCTGATTCAGCTTAAACTAGCAGGAAATATGTGGTTCCAGCATACTGCAATGTTTCATCCAATGATCTAGCCAAAACCTATTTCAACTATCATCTTGACCAATCACTAGTTTTTATTGAGCATGCCATAGGAGCCCTGAAAGTAAGATGGGCCAGCTTAAGTCAAATGAAAAACCATCCTCATAATTTCAAAGGCATGAATATCTTCATCAACTGGATTATCAGCTGTGTAATACTTCACAACCTTCTGGCCAAGATCAAAGATGAATGGGACAAAATATTTGAAGACAATATTCTCAATCCTCCTCAAGTCATCCCTGTCTCATCTTTTGCCTCATCTTCTGCCATTGGAGAGAGGATTCTACTCCTCACACTTGCTCACTTTGATGAGTAGCATACGTTCTTAAATAGGTGAAAAAATAACATGACAGTAATTTCTTATTGTTGTAAATACAACCAAGAATCCTAGGCTTCCTCATTTTTTTTTTTTATTTTTTTTTTGGTGAACTTAGATAAAACAACACAAAACCTCCACCTCATACCTCACCGCACCAAACCACCAGTCAAACCACCTTCACCTCACCTACCACTGGTCTACTCCTGCCTCCTCCTCACAAAACAAACCAGTGTAAGATAACAGTAGTAAGTAACAACACCCACAAGCTAATAAATCTGGTTTTCAGCAGAATATTTGGGATGATCAACTCAAAACCAACCAACCTCCAGTTTCTCAATGAACCTGCCCACTTCTCCCCAATCAAGCGCTTGAAGGGTACAAAATAACTGTGGGTGGCTGTGAAAACAAAGCAATCTGTTTTATGAAGCTCTAGAAGTAAATCAATAACAAATTTGAACAAGAATAACCCAACACTTCTCAAGGGACTCAGGAGTAGCATGGCAAGATTCAAATTGAAGGAAATAAAGAGAGGTTAAAACTCCAGGTTTTTAAGCTTAATAAAACCTCTTAGTCAAAAATGAATTATTCCAGAAGTAAAATCAAAGATTGATCAGGACCAGTATGGTCAAAAAAAGGATCAAAGAGTGGTATAACACACTCAAGAATTAAATAAAATGAATTCTTCTGTAACCAGCAAGGCTATTGGTTGGTAATAACAGATAAGGCCCCTAAGAGGAAGATCAGGGATTTGAGTTTGGAGGCTCAAGGATAAGAGGGCAATCATGGATATACCCTGGATAAAGATGGTGATGGATTTCTCAGATAAGGGGGGGACAGATGGACTCACTCCTTATGGATTTTTTGATTGATACAATCATTATGGGTGGGAAAATGCTGGGGAGAGCCCCTCCTTTTATGGGCAAGAGACCCTATAGACTACTGAGGATTGGATGGCGCAGATGAGAGCAGAAAACTTTTTTTTTTTTGATTACTGTCAGGTGAAATATTGATGATGATAAAATAAAGACTCACAAATGAATGAAAATGATATGAAAAAAAAGAGAGGAGGAGGAAAAAGCCCTGAGGGAGGATATGAGTGGCAGCAAGCCAAGCAGAAATCTGCAAGAGCAGATGCAAAATGGATGGATGGGGGACAGGGAGAAGACCAACTGATGGATGAGCAAAGGGGGCAGATTGGTTGTTCTTTCTAGAGGAGATTGCTGATCCTTGGCAGTTGGAGGAGGCAATTGATAGGATGAGGAGGAGACAAACTGGGCTGGTGAGGATGAGGTGGAGAAGGTGGATTGTGAGGGGTGATATCACGCTTTGCACTTAAGGATTATTTTCTTCACCACTTTGACATGTCCTCTCCTCAGTACCATCTACCTCAGTCTAAAAGCGTGACACAAATAAAAGCACAACATCAATGGTGCAATCCGCTATTTCCTCTGGCTTGCGCTGACCTTCCAATCTTGGCAACCAACTCAGTATATACTTGCAAACTTCACAGTTAACTCCATACCGGTCGGCCATCCATTATGAGATCCAATCTCCTTCCCTGGCCAATCAACAGCCTTGGACTTCCATCTTTGGTCATGCATTGTTTGTTAGTTTGCATCTACGTCTAACCAAGCCATCACTACTCTATAGTTTGCAATTGGACTAGTCCCTACCCTGCATACACTATTACCTCTCATTCGCATTACCTTCAACGTCACTTGCTCCTATCCCAATTTGTCATGCAATTGTACGCTCAGATTCTATTGTGTCACGCTTTGCACTTAAGGATTATTGTCTTCACCACTTCAACATGTCCTCTCCTCAGTACCATCTACCTCATTCTAAAAGCGTGACACAAATAAAAGCAAAACATCAATGGTGCAATCCGCTATTTCCTCTGGCTCGCGCTGACCTTCCAATCTTGGCGACCAACTGAGTATATACTTGCGAACTTTGCAGTTAACTCCATACCGGTTGACCATCCATTATGAGATCCAATCTCCTTCCCTGGCCAATCAAACAGCCTCAGACTTCCATCTTTGGTCATGCATTGTTCGTTAGTTCGCATCTACATCTAACCAAGCAATCACTACTGTATAGTTTGCAATTGGACTAGCCCCTACCCTGCATACACTATTACCTCTCATTGGCATTACCTTCAAACTTCACTCGCTCTTATCCCAATTCTTCATGCAATTGTACGCTCAGATTCTATTTTCTCGCACTTACGCTAAGATCTCAGATCTATACCACTGCTTCATTTCCTATTCCGTTCCTGTCATTCATTGCCTCACCGCTTCACCTGTAGTTAGCTCATCACCAGGTTGTATCTAGTCACTTTGGATTACCTTATAAGGGCTATCCCCTTGCCTGATGATTGTCTCCTCAGTTAGTTAATTTCATACGTTTTCACATTTTGCTGCAACCTAGTTATCACATCGGACTCAGGTTGAGTTTCCTTCTTTGGAACACTTTCCATTCATCTTGCCGTTTGTTGAGTGGCATAACCAAGTTTGCACTTTGCAACTGGGTCTTGCTATTTGCACTTGCCCTTGCACTTGGTATTCCTTTGCGCTCACAATCATCTAAGAATTGCCCTATAGTACATGGGGTGGTCGTGTGAAATATTGTCTTGCACTTACGTTAAGACCTTGGATATATACCACTGCTTCATTTCCTATTCCGTTCCTGTCATTCATTGCCTCACCGCTTCACCTGTAGTTAGCTCATCACCAGGTTGTATCTAGTCACTTTGGATTACCTTATAAGGGCTATCCCCTTGCCTGATGATTGTCTCCCCAATTAGTTAATTTCATACGTTCTCGCATTTTGCTGCAACCTAGTTATCACATCGGACTCAGGTTGAGTTTCCTTCTTCGGAACACATTCCATTCATCTTGCCGTTTGTTGAGTGGCATAACCAAGTTTGCACTTTGCAACTGGGTCTTGCTATTCGCACTTGCCCTTGCACTTGGTATTCCTTTGCGCTCACAATCATCTAAGAATTGCCCTATAGTATGTGGGGTGGTCGTGTGACAGTAAATTAAATAACTCAATTCATCTATTGTAGCCTGCCAACCTATAGTAGACTTCTTCTTTTTTGATGTCACATACTTGCTCAACTGGGAACGCTTCCCTCGCCCCTTACAATGATGAGATCCATTTGGTAGGGAGAACCAGCGCTCCTTGAGCCCAACAACCCTTAGATCCAGTTCCTCCTTCCAAATTGCCATCTGTGGAACCTCTTGATGATCCTCGGGCTCCTCCACAGGATGCTCCGACGGACCCTCTTGCAGAATTTGCAGACTCCAACCATTCTTCCAATAAAACCTTGACTTGTGGTAGACCAGGGGTTCGCACTACTGCTCTCAAGCCCAATTCTCCAACCCTGCTTTTGACATTGATCCAGGCCCTCACTCATGGTGCCCAGCAATCTAGTCCAAGCACTCCTAGTTTTTGCACTCTGGGCATGAAACAACCCAATCACTTTACAGGAGAACACCCTCATAAGCTTAGATCCTACCTGCAGTCTTGTAAAATCATCTTTTCAAACGACTCCAACAATTTCCCTTCCAATAGACATAAAGTTATGTATGCTTCGTCCTTCTTAGGAGGTAGATCCTCACAGTGGTTCAAACTGTACCTCAAACTTTTGTCCAACAACAGTCCCACTTGTATTCTCAACAACTGGGACAGGTTTGAGCAAAAATTTTTCACCCTGTTTGGCGATCCCAATGAAGTTTGAAATGCCAAATAGGAACTTAATAGTTTTGTTATTAAGGAGAATAGTAGAGCTTCCGTTTATATTTCTCATTTTCAAACCTTGCAGTCTTGCATCCAGTGGAACAAGGCTGCTGGTCTATTCCATTTCCGAAAGGGTTTATTGGCACACTTAATTGAACAGCTTGCAGTTGGGGGTCATAAGACAACCTCCCTTCAGCAGCTAATTGATCGAGTGATTGAGCTTGATAATGGCTATCATGACAAGAATTGCTCTTGGCAAAACGGCCATGAACCATCCACCTTGGCTCCAAGGGTGGAAAACTCCTCAAAGCAAAACACGAGGAACCCAAAACCATCCAAACCAACCCCAACATCAAACTCCAACTTGAAAGGGACAGCCGTTGCCAAAACTCCAAAGTTCTTGGACAAGGAAACCGGGATGCTTCAAAGTGAGGAACGGCTGCGAAGGGAAAAGAACGGACTGTGTATGTATTTTGGAGGTAAACATGATGTCGACAGCTGTGCAAAGAAGTTAGAGCGTGAAGCATCTAAGCAGTCAAAAAATTAGCTTGTAGTTTTTCTGATACTCGCAAGGAAAACTACACATTATCTAAATCACCGCAAGTACATCTTTGCACTTGCAAGTCAATAGGTGCTCCGAGTTTGAGATTTATCCTATTTCATTCCGACAACACTCCTTATCAAGTATTACTTGATTCCGGCGCTAATGTTTCTTTCATCAGTTAATATTTTGCCACTTCCAAAAATCTTACGCGTTCCAAGATAGATAAATTTCCTATCTATCTAGTAAGTAGTGCGACTGAACCGTCTTATTGGGTTTCCCAAAAGGCAAAATGGACCTTTGCATTTTCCAATTTCCCAAGCTTTCAATGGGATTTATTTGTCTTGGCTATACCCGGAATGGATGATACCATTCTAGGCCATGATTTCCTAGTTTACTGGAATCTGGATGTGAATTGGCAAGAAGGATTAATTAACCTTCAAACCTCGCACCCCCAGAACGCTAACCTTTCCGTCAATCAGGAATTGAACAGCCTACCTGACACTGTCATTGAGTTGGATGACACTTTTCCGCCAGGAGATTTGCAATATCCTGACCTTCATTCTCAAATTCCCTCTTCAGATTTAGGAGTTATTGCTTACCTATCCAGCTTACCTCTTTCCTGTTCCTTTGAAGAGAAACAGACACCAACCAAAAGGTGTATTTTGAGCTCCCTAATCCTCTCGCACCATGCGAGCACCTCAAACCCGGTGCTCAAAGATGACAAGATTGAAGATTTAGAAATCATTCAAGAGTCTTTACCTTTGGTTTATCATGACTTTGCTGACGTCTTTTCAGCTGCAAAAGCAGATAAACTTCCTCCATCCCATCCTTACAATCACAAGATCAAACTTACTGGCCCACCTCTGGCACCTGGACCAGTTTACTCTCTCTTGACGCAAGAATCAATTGCGCTTCAAGACTACATTGCGGAAAATGTAGCAAAAGGATTTCTTTGACCAAGCAATTCAAACACCGGTTCACCTGTCCTATTTGTACAAAAAAAGGACGGCGGACTTTGCCTTTGTGTTGACTACAGGAAACTGAACCAGGTAACCCGGAAGAATGCCTATCCAGTACCTCCTATGTCACATCTCCTTACCCTCTTCCATGGAGCTACTTATTTCTCAAAGTTAGAACTTTGAGGTGCCTATAACCTAATTTGCATTAAGGAAGGTCATGAGTATTTTACTGCAATGAGAAACCGGTTTGGCATTTATGAGTATACCGTTGTGGTGACCAATCCGGGACACCACGAAGAAAAAAAAAAAATTGGGTTGTACCCCTATGGGTACCTTCATTTCCCCCCATCTCTCAACTTCTCCCTGTCCTAGCGGTCTAGGACAGGCCTCTTGCCTGTCTCTCCGCTTTGATCCCCCCCTCCTATGTTCAACTCCTACTTGTTGCGCTCGCAGCCCTGACTTTTTGGCGACGCGAGCAATCGTTGAACCACCTTCGACAATCCCTTCGATCCTTCCCGATCCTCTCATCCAACCGACGCTGTCGCTTGTTGCGACAGTCGTCAACCATCAATTTGATCTCCCCACTCCCACCAGTCGTCATTGATCATCGGCCCATCCATCCTGTCGCGCCACCATCCACGGCTCTCAGTCAGATCACCAGACCATCAACCACCACATCGCTCTTGACAAAAGCTTGGGATCCCCAGGACCTGTGAGATCTAACCTGAAGATCTTGGATAACCAACTCTTCTCATCACTCCAACATCTCGGTGATCCCTTCCTCAATCAAAACCCGACCCCCTCGCCCATCATCTGATCCGACCAACGACCGCGAGCAACCTCTTGCCGCCGTCGGAACCTTCACCCCGCTGTCGCCGCCGATTGGGCAACAACAGCCATTGTCGACACCCGCAACGGCTGTCGCGGGTGTCCATCTGGTTGCCCGCGGTCATTCTTGACGCGGGCAACATTTCTTTTTTTTCTTTTCTTTTCCTCTCATGTCATCTTTTTTTTTATGTTTTCATTTTCCCGCACCTATTTGTAGTATCTCTTGTACATAGTATACAGGGCCTCATGTCTATAAAAGGAGGGGCTCTCCCCTGCCTTTTGGCCCAGCATCCCAGGAGACCATCATCATCTCATCTCATCTGTTTCCCCCGTCATCATAATCAACTTATCTGTGGGCATCCTTCCCCACTTATCTGAGCAACTTATCCGGGTATATCCATGATTGCCCCTTGATCCTTTGAGCCTCTGTACTCAAACTCTGTCCCTTGTGACCTTGATCCTTATCACCAACCAATAGCCTTGCTGGTTGAAGAAGAATTCCTGTCTGAATTCTTGGGTGTGTTATACCACTCTGATCCCTTTTTCCGACCATACTGGTCTTGATCTCTCCTTGATCATCTTTCTGGATCCAATCACGTTTGATTGAAGAGGTTTTATTAAGCTTAAAACCTGGAGTGTTATACCTCCCTTCTTCTTTAAGGTTGAATTTTGCCACGCTATTCTTGAGTCCCTTGAGAAGTGTTGGGATATTCTTGCTCAAATTCGTTATTGATTTGCTTCTAGAGCTTCATAAGCAAATTTCTTTTGTTTTGTTCAGCCTCCCACAGTTATCTGGTACCCTTCAAGCGCTCAATTGCGGAGAGTTGGGCAGGTTCATTGAGAACCTGGAGGTTGGTTGGGATTGAGTTGATCTTTCCTAATCAGCTGCTGACGACCAGAGTTATTAGCTTGTGGGCGTTGTTACTTACAACTGCCTTGTTCTATTGAACTCTGAACAAACCTTGACTTATTTGTTCAAGTCTTTACCTGCACCATCTTGCCTCAGATAGTGTTGTTTCCATTGCTACTGACAACTCTTATCCTCTTCCCTTACTTTGATTTCTCATCCATAAGGTTCTGGACCTTGATTCCGGTTACATTTAAATATTATTGTAACTCCTAGGAGGGCAGCCTAAACAGCACCTTTCCCCTCCACAGAACTGCCACTGCTTAGCACCGTTTGGAGTCTTACACCGTCATGCCTTTTGGCCTCTGCAACGCTCCTTCCACTTTTCAACATTTTTTCAACAACATTTTCTCCAATCTTGTAGGTAAATACCTCGTGGTATATCTCAATGATATACTAGTCTACTTGAGAAACCTCAAAGATCACATTGCACATGTGCAAGAGGTGCTACAGCGACTTTGCCTGAATGACCTGTTTGCACAAGCCTCTAAGTGCAAGTTCCATTCCTCTTCTATTCATTTTCTAGGTGTTGTAGTCTTGCAGCAAGGACTATCAATGGACCCAGCCAAGAGCGAACGCATATTGGACTGGCCCCCACCTTCTTTGGTTAAATCTCTTCAAGTTTTCCTTGGTTTCAGTAATTTCTATAGAAGGTTTATTGCGCGTTACGCCAAAAAAACCGTAAATATTACTAAACTTCTTCAAAAATTTATTTTCAAAACAAACATGGCCTCCCTGATAATATAGTTAATTATCGTGGATCTCTGTTTTTCTCAAGCTTCTGGACCTTGCTATGCCAACATTTGAAGATCACTCGCAATTTATCAATGGCTTACCACCCAGAAACAGATGGGCAAACCGAGCAAGTTAATCAGATCCTCAAACAATATCTTTGAATGTATGTTGCCTATCAACAAGACGACTGGTCGCAATGGCTCCCACTAGCCAAATTTGCCTACAACAACTCCACTCATTCCTCCACCAAACAGTTGCCCTTCCAAACTCTTTATGGTAGAAACCCAACTTTCTCTTACCTTCACGTAGCACCTTCTCAACCTGCTACCAATTACCTTGAAAAAATTCAATCCCTTCAATGGAAACTTTGAACCAACCTTGAAGAAGCAAACCAGCGCTATAAGGAGCAAGCAGACCAATCTCGCACTTCGGCTCCAACCTTCGCAGTAGGAGATCAAGTATGGCTCAATGCTTGCAACATTTGCAGCACTCGCCCAACTCGCAAACTCTCCAAAAGAAAGCTTGGCCCCTTTAAAGTAGAATCAGTCATCTCCCCTAACGCTTTTAAACTTACTTTACCTGTGAAATGGCAAGGTATCCACCCGGTCTTTCATGTGTCTCTCCTAGAGCCAGCTTGAGTCCTATACCCGGGCAAGACTCATCCCCCTCCTGAACCGGTCACTGTCCTTGATCATCAAGAGTGGGAAGTAAGCCGTATTCTGGATTCCAGGTTACGCAAAGGAAAACTTCAATACCTCGTCAAATGGTCTGGCTTCCAGTGCAACAAAGATTGCACCTCGTGGGAACCAGCCCATCACCTTTGCAATTCACCCAATCTGATTTGAGAATTCTATGCAAGCTACCCTTGCAAACCTCGGCAATCATGATTCTTTCCCATCCAATCCCATCCAATTCCATTCCATTCAATTCCACATTTCATCCCATCCAATCCCATTCCATTCCACTCCACATTTCATCCCATCCAATCCCATTTCATTCCATTCCACATTTATCTTACTCAATCACATTCCATTCCATATTCCATCCCATTAAAAACCATCTTATTTCACCATCATTTCATCAGTTAATTCCTCCATCTCACTGTGTTATTCTTTTCTCATTTTCCTTTCATTTCCACTTATTATTAAAAAAAAATAATAATAATAATATTTCTATTTTTAATAATAAAATATATATATATATATATATATTAAATTACAAAGTTTCTTTTATTTCTTTTTCCGCATCCTCCCAATTCGCTGTCAATTCCGCAACCATGGACCAAAAGGTATCAAGGTCTTCATCGTTGATCAATGCGGACATTCTTTGAAGTACCAGCACTTCCGTTACGATGTGCCTCTCAAAAATCTCCTTGCATCTCGCAACCCAAGCTTGCTTTGGCCAAGCATTCCATCAGCCTTCCTTCAAGAGCTCTTCATAAGCTCTCTTCCTTTGGCCACCCAACGTGCCTTCTCCGATATTGTCCTTCAGGCGCCTCACATCCGTTTTGACCGGCAATACAATTTGCACCGGATCCGCTTTGCCTTGGCCCTCCATCCCTTCCATCCCAGCTAATTCATCCCTTCCATCTCCTTCATTCCCTTCTTCTAATTCACCCGCTCCATCTTTGTTCTCTCCACTTCCGTTTCCTCCATTTCACGCTTCTCTTTCCGCTGCGTTTTCTTCCCCCTCCCTCGCTTCCTCAGTTATAACTCCTACCGGTTCCGCACCAGACACCTCGCCTCGCACCTTGGCATTCATCTGGGGCCCCGGGATTTCAGTCGGAGGTCCCCAGTAAGGTGGTGGTGGTGGTGGTGTGTTGGTAATATATCTTCAAAAACGGGGCAACACTAGCAAACAAGCAAACAATTAGTTACTATTTCAAGTTCATTAGTTAGTCCTGATTAGTACTCACCAGGAACTTGAGTCCCCAAGTATTCAATCTCCAGCAATGGTGGTATCTTGTATTTAACCCTTGGCGCGGACCTACAACTTTGCATCTCCCTTGATGATTCCAAAGGACCCTTGACAGTCAACTCAACATTTATAGGAAAGTTGCACGCCACCTTGCAAAGGCAACATTGCTCGCATTTGCCTCAGAGACCTCGGATGGCAGTACTGGGAATACATCGCTTGTTGCGGCAAATACAGTTTTCGCAATGGCGGGATGACGATGACGACATTCTTAAAAAATTTATAAAAATCTATTGGGTAATAAATTAAGTAACATATAAGGGTATACAGTGATAATTAAACGACTTGAAATCAATGGGAAAATTTACCTGAACGCTTGCAGGAGCTCGCGTCTTTATACCCGGGCAACTGTCACGCTTTGCACTTAAGGATTATGGTCTTCACCACTTCAACATGTCCTCTCCTCAGTACCATCTACCTCAGTCTAAAAGCGTGACACAAATAAAAGCACAACATCAATGGTGCAATCTGCTATTTCCTCTGGCTTGGGCTGAACTTCCAATCTTGGCAACCAACTCAGTATATACTTGCAAACTTCGCGGTTAACTCCATACCGGTCGGCCATCCATTATGAGATCCAATCTCCTTCCCTGGCCAATCAACAGCCTTGTACTTCCATCTTTGGTCATGCATTGTTTGTTAGTTTGCATCTACGTCTAACCAAGCCATCACTGCTGTATAGTTCGCAATTGGACTAGTCCCTACCCTGCATACACTATTATCTCTCATTTGCATTACCTTCAACGTCACTCGCTCCTATCCCAATTTTTCATGCAATTGTACGCTCAGATTCTATTGTCTTGCACTTATGTTAAGACTTTGGATCTATACCACTGCTTCATTTCCTATTCCGTTCCTGTCATTCATTGCCTCACCACTTCACCTGTAGTTAGCTCATCACCAGGTTGTATCTAGTCACTTTAGATTACCTTATAAGGGCTATCCCCTTGCCTGATGATTGTCTCCCCAGTCAGTTAATTTCATACGTTCTCGCATTTTGCTGCAACCTAGTTATCACATTGGACTCAGGTTGGGTTTCCTTCTTTGGAACACATTCCATTCATCTCGCTGTTTGTTGAGTGGCATAACCAAGTTTGCACTTTGCAACTGGGTCTTGCTATTTGCACTTGCCCTTGCACTTGGTATTCCTTTGTGCTCACGATCATCTAAGAATTGCCCTATAGTACGTGGGGTGGTCGTGTGACAGGTGAGACAACTGTAAGAAACTGTTGGTGCAAGCAATGGCAACAACAGTTGAAGGTGAAAAATGCAAGTGGATGTCAAGATGCTCAAACAGAGGCTTGAGGGCAAATTTGGATGGGAACTTTTGTGGGAACAAGACTTGAATTGATCCTGGTTGGAATTAGTCAACCAAATGGAGGCTTTGGGATTGATCTGATTGCCATTTGGAAGACCAAGTATCTTGGGAGAATTGCAAGCAATGACCATGGTCACAATCACTCCAATGCCAAAGAGGGCCAAGATCCCAATGATACTGATCCTGATGATTATCCAGATAGATGTTTTAAATAGGAGTTTGGGTGGATTGAAGATGATAAATGATGGATTTTATATAAAAAAGATTCAAATTTTTCCCTTTCCTTATGAGTTGTCCCAAATTGGTCACCACATCTCTCCCCAACTTACAGACTGTTTCTATCCTGCATCTCAATTTTGAAGGCATTAAGAAAAGGAGGGAAAAAAATTGCAACAAAGAATGGCGATTTCTTGATCTTGAGAGTGATTGAAGTGTTTAAAAATATCTTTATCCATCCAAAAGATTATTTTGGGATATGTTGCCTCCACAAAAATGAAACCTCTTTACTTGATCAGCAGAAAACCCTCTGGCCAATTAAGTACCATCCAGCTCTTCCAAAATATAAAATCTGCCTCTGAATTGACAAACCATCCCATAAGGACCATTCCAGAAATTCAAGAAAAGCACTCCCCACTGGTTCTCCAAGGATTTATTATAAGCCAACACTAGATCACTAGGATTCAAGGGATCAATTATTCTTTTTTAGTTCTTATCTTCCCAATAATGGACCAATTTTTCTCTTGATTCTATCATCTTCTGAAAATCTTCATCATGAATATCTTCACTTTGCTACAGTTTCCTGGATCTGGAAACTAATTGATCAGTGGTTGAAGATACCTGCTCCCAAAAGATACCCCAGAAAGATTCCATTTCCAGATCTAAAGGAAGAACTTCCCTTTGACCAAAGATGATTTTGTCAGGTGAGTAGCCAGTGGTCTGTTTGGTTGAGATTCTATCAGAGAAGAGAACCAGAGGAAGAAATTTGCAACAATTCTTTCCACTTTCAAAGGCCGTTTTAACAATTGCAGCCTTCAAAGGAGCATGGCCTCATTCCACCATGCCTTGGCCTTCATGATAATAAGGAGTAGTAACCGTATGTTTTCCAGGAAGAGAAGAGATCATTTCAGAAATCTTGCCACCTAATTCAGAGCTGCCATCAGTAGAGTAGGATTGAGCCAAGCTGTAACACATTTTCCAAGTCTCATAGAGGAAAGCTGCCACTGATTCAGAGCTAAGTTTCTTAAGAAATTTGGCTTCAGCCCATCATGAAAAATCATCTCTAGCCACAATGAGGTACTTAGCACCACCTGCCTTGGTATGAACTACTTCCATAGCAATCCTTCCAAAGACAGTGGACTCCCAATTAGGATAACAAATTTCAGCTGTGTTCCTAAGATCATGTTTTTGAAAAACTTCACAACTCTTGCACCATTGAGAAATGAATTTCTTCAGAGATGGCCACCAGAATTGTTTGGATAATCCTTGATAAGTTTTGGTTTTTCCACAATGGCCAAGACCCTCATGGATAATTTCAAGGATCAGATCTTGTTTGGAAGGAATAGTAACAACAATAAGAGCACAAGGATTTCCTCTTTTCATAAGCCTAGAACCTTGTACAAAAAAATTAGAGGACTTTCTTTTAAGAGATCAAAATTCTTTAGCAGAAAGGTCAGGAGGCTTTTGAAGAGTTGAAAGGTACTGCTGTAATTTAAGCTAGAACCTTTGCTGAAAGCCAGAATAATCTTGAGAGGAGAAGGAGAAGACAGGATGGATTAAAGGTTCTTCTTCATCAAAATCTATTCCAACATCAGATTCCTCATCTCCATGAGGACTTTGAGATAAACCATCAGGCATGGTGAAGGATTTTCCAGGCCTGTTCAAAATATCAAAAGATAAAAGATGAATAAAGGCCACCCAAAAAGTGATAGGAGCATTTGGGAGGCTGGGAGCATTGATCATTTCAATCATGGATCAAGTGTTTGTAGAAGATTGAGAGGCTAAAAAGACCAAGAACAGAGGAGTTTAATGAAAAACCAAGAATAACTCCGCTATGAATAATCTGAGACCCAAAACGCAGCTTCAACCTCAGGACTCAACACCCTCCCGTTCTGAAAAATCACTTAACCAACATTGATGGTTTCAAACAATCTAACCAGCTTGATACGCAATACCGGTTTGGTGAGAAAGTCTGTGGTTTTGGCGTCAGTCCTTACCTTAATCATTTTGATTTCCCTTTTGGATACTTCCTCCTTGATGAAGTGATGGTGGATGTGGATGTTCTTTGTGAGAAAGTATGCTTGATTTTATAGGCTATTGGCCAGCTTGATTGCCCTGTTGTTTTCCTCATGGATGGGAGTGGGCTCAGTGAAATGCACCTGGAAGATTTCTTGGATTGAGCCCTTGAGCCACAGGACTTCCTTTGTAGTGTTGCATACTGATTTTTACTCCGCTTCAGTAGTTGATAGAGTGATGGATGGTTGTTTCCTGGACTTCCAGTTGATGAAATGGCCATTCCAGAGCAATACCATACCACTGATCAACCCCCTGGTTGATGGAAAAGTTTCCCAGTTGGAATAAACATAGGCTTCAAGTGATTGGTCCAGGAGTGTAGTGTGCGGGTACAGAAGCCCTAGATTCTTGGTGTGCTGAAGATATTTGAGTATTCCCCAACCCGCGTTTTAGTGATGAATGTTTGGTTTTTGGAGGAACTGCAAGAGATAGTTTGTAGTAAAGGTAATATCCAGGCGGGTGTTGCAGCTTAGGTAGTTCAACTCACCAACAAATTTTCTATAGTCCAGGGTTATTCATACAAAAGTCCTTGTGTTTGTTGTCCGTGGACAGCATGAGTTTGGCGTATGGTCAAAAGGGCATTTAGTGTTGTTTTTGATTTGAGAGGGCTTATTGTGAGACAAGGGAGTCTATGTAGGTCTGCTGAAAGAGTTTGAGGCCCTTCTGGGATTGGTCCACATTTATTCCAAGGAGCAGCCTGGCCAGGCAAAGGTCTTTGATTTTGAATTGGGTTTTGATCTTGCTGATGAAAAGAGAGGGAGTCTTTCTGAATTTGGCAATGTTTTTGACGTGGACATACAGCCAAGTTTTTGAGTTCCAGAGCACGCATTTGTTGTATTTGCTTTGCTGGAAGCCATTGTAGATTAGCCAGTGATCTAGGGTGTTTTTCCAGGCTCTGGGTGCCTGCTTCAGACCATAGAGCGCTTTTAGGAGCTTGAAACCTTTTCCATTTTTAACAGGTACATTCTGGGGAGTCTTGATGTAGATGTTTTCTTCTAAAGGCGTGTTCAGGGATGCGGATTTGATTTCAATCTGGTGAAAATATAGCTTGTGTTTGGAAGCAAAAGAGACCAGGAGTTGTAGTGAAGCTTTGTCCCCAGTTGGCGTGAAAGAGTCATGATAATTTACTCCCAGAGTTTGGTTGAAGCCTTGGGTGCACATTCTGGCCTTGAACTTGATGATCCTATTCTGATTGTTTTGTTTAGTTTGGAACACCCAGATACATTTGATTGGGCTTTTGACTTTATTGGCGTTGACTTCCTCCCAGACTTGGAATGTGAGCATGTTAAGAATTTCCTTGTTCATGGCCTCCATCCATTTGAGTGGGTTCTTTGAGTCAAAGGCTTGCTTGAGTGTGTTTGGGTCCTCTTCTTCTACATAGGTGAGATAGACTTTGTTTGGCGCTCCAATCTTCAAACCTTCATGGCAAGAGTGGCTGAGGATGTGGGATTTGGAAAGGTTGGCTGAGACGTTTTAGTTTATCCCGGACTTACTTGGATTGGGGGTTTTGATTTGTCCTTCCTTTGGAGTAAGCTCTGCAGTTTGTTTTGCTTCAGCCTTTTCTGGGGGCGTTGGAAGTTTATTTCCATTTTCTTTGTTGTTGGCAAGCTGAACACCCTCTTGTTGCGGGTTCCAGGATAGTATTTGTCTTTGTAGAACCTGATGTTTGAGGCAATGAAGGCCTTCTTGGTTACCGGTTAAAATACCTTTTAACTGGAGAAATTATTTACATACCCTAACAAGTAGCCAATTCTTCCTGGAGGCTTGAGTTTGGAGGTACAATTGGCCTTTGGAATGAGATAGGAAACTTTGCAACCAAACAGTTGCAGAAATTAATGAAGGGTGTTTTCAACCAGAGTTCTTTTTGTGTTTTCCAATGATTTGAGAAAGATGGCAAAATGTTACAGAGGTCTTCAGCAGTGTTGACTGCTTCACCCCAGAGATGCTTTTGAAATTTGCTTTGAAGAAGTAGGCATTGTGTTTTGTTGAGGATGTTCCAATTCATACTTTTGGCTACACCATTGTGATGTGGAGTATGAGGAGGAGAGAAATGGTGAGAAATCCCTTTGTTTTACAGATGGGAGGCCAGATTGTTTCTGACAAATTCTCCTCCGTTTTCTGAGACTATAGTTTTTATCTTTTCCCCAGTTGTATGTTTGGCTTTAGAGATGTAATTGATGATTGCGCTGGTGGAGTTGCTCTTGTTTCTGAGCAGCAATACGGAGACAAAGTTGGAGAATTGGTCCACAATGGTAAGGAAATAGGTGAAACCACTTGGGGTGGTTGGTTTAATTTTCCCTACAATGGACAACCTCAAGAGGCTTTGAGGTGGCTTTGAAGTGATTTTAGAAGGGTTTAGCCATGCACTTGGTGATCCGGCAGACCTCACAATTGTCTTGAGACTTGGAGCTGGCAGGAAAGAGGGTCTTCAGGACCTTCTTGCTGGGGTTTCTAAGATGTGCATGCCATGCTGGATGTCTTACTTGCTTGGTCTCATGAGTTTCAGCCTTTGATTATGGTTTGAAATTGGTGCCACACAGTTCAATGAGGTGATTTTGGGTGGATCCAATGAGATGGAATTTGTTGTCAAGGGTTACTTCTACTCCAGAGAAGCCAAAGAGTGAGACTGTGGTATTTTTTGTGAAGAGACGGTCTAGGGATACAAGGGATTGGTTCAGATTTGGGACCAGAAGGACATTGGTGAGTCTGAGTGAGTTTCCGGAATGGTTGACAAGAGTGGCCTCCCTGATTGCTGTGGCTTCAAGGGGGTTTTCTGAGCTTCTGGTCCCCACTCAAATTGAAGTCTGCCAAGGGTTGAATAGGCAGTCTGCAGAGTTTACCATGTGGTGAGTTGCCCTCTTTTAGGGACAAGAAGGGGGTTTGTCTTCCCACAGTTGGTTTTGGTCAAGTAGAGTTGGACGTTGAGGTGGGCTTTGGCAGTGTCAGTTTTGGATTCTGGTTGTTCCTTGACAGGACCTTCATGTAAGTTGGATCTGGGTTGGTCTCTGTTTGGCCTCAGGTGGGGTTGCAGCATCCAGCCCTTGTGTTTGGAATTTTTGGTAAGTGGATTGTGTTGACCTTTGGTTCATGGGTGTTTTTCACCGGGTTTTTGATTATTTTGCTTTACTTTGAGGAGTGCGATGGAATTGGAGTCTCCAGTGGAGGATGATTTGGTGGGGGCTTACTGGGTGGATTCAAGGTGTGTGACTTCACAAAGTTTATTTAGGAAATTTTTGGGTTTTTTGAGGAGTTTGTCATTGAGAAGAATGGTATTTACAATGTGGTGCAGTTGCGCTGGGAGTTTTGCTAGGATTTTGTAGCTAAGAATGTCTTGAGGGACTTCAAGTTTGACCACTGCAAGTTTTTTGATGAGCTTCCTGCATTCACTTATGTACTGAGATAGATTTTCCTGGTATTGGTATTTGATGAAATTTAACCAGAGTCTGCCGCAGTTGTTGGAATATTGGGAAGCATAATGTGCATGAATAGCGTTCCAGATTGCGCAGGGATTGTTTTCAATCTGAGGGTTAACAATGGCGTTGAAGGCCGTGTCCCCAAGAGGTGGAATCAGGATATCCGCAGCTTCATACTGTTTGTTCTTTAGGGTGGGTGTAGGGTTGGTTGTTTCCTTGAGTACCAGTTCCAGCAGTCCTTTTCTTCGTAGGTAGCTTTTGATTTGGAGGAACAATGCTGCAAAGTTATCTTTGCTCAAGAGTGGTATGTTTTGCTTGGTTTCTGATTTGGGTTCTTCCTTTTCTGACATAGTTCTTGGTTGTGGTGTTTCGAGCCCTGGGACTGTAAATCTGTAGAAGATTGAGAGGCTAAAAATACCAAGAACAGAGGAGTTTAATGAAAAACCAAGAATAACTCCACTATGAATAATCTGAGACCTGAAACGCTTCTTCAACCTCAGGACTCAACAGTGTCAACTTTTGATTTGAAATTTTGACCCCAGAGGACGGTTTGGAGCTTCTTCAAAATTTGAGCCACACTGTAGAGTTCCAGTTTTGGTTGATAGTATCTGGATTCTACATCTGAAGATAACAAAGATTCATAGAGAGCAGGACGTTCCCAACCATTTTCATCTTCCTGAGTAAGAACAGCCCCAACAAATTGATAACTAGAATTGACAGCCAGCTTGATCTTGCCAGCTCCAGGTCCATGAGATATCTTTTGCAAAACTATGTCTTTACCAAAATTCATTCTGAGAAACTGAAATGAATTTTTTGCAAGCTTGGGTCCAAATCCATTCAGTTTCTTTCCTGGTTAGACAACGCAAGGGAGAACATATTTTGGATTAAGATTGGATAAAGATTTGAACATAAGTTACAACACCTAGAAATCCTCTAACTTCAGTAGGATTGATTGGAGTGGGCCAAGAGATGATCTTGCTGAATTTTGATGGTACCATCCTTCTTCCTTCCTTGCAGACCACATAAACAAAAATTTCCAGAGCAGGGACACAGGCAGCTGATTTGGATCCTGAGACATTAAGGCCAGACTCCTTCATTCAAAACAGAATCCTTTCCAAAGTAGTAACATACTCCCCAATGAATCAACAAATTCCTGAATTCCAAGGTAAGAGCTCATCATCATAGTCATAAACTGGACCTTTAATTACGCCATCTTCAATAAAGATACCTGCATGATCAGGGATTTCATCCTGGAGTATCCACATCATCTGATCCTGATAGACTGCAACCAAATTAGTGGCAGCCTGAGGTAATCAAGTAATTAGGAATCAACCAAGAGGAGTATTGAAAGTAGTGAGAGGGCAAGAGATAGGATGTAAGGATTGTTTTTCATTAACACCCATAATGTCCCCTAGACGATAGCAAGCTCTCCCAGAGAAATATTCAACAAATTCTTCAGTTTCAGGAGGAATACCAGAGTCTTTAATAGTAACTTTGTTGTGAGGTTGAAGATTGTGAACTATTTTAACTTTACAATTACTTTTGAGTATGCAGAATAAAGGGCTGGAATAACTGGAAGTTGATTGTTCATATAGACTGTTAAAAACTTGTTTGCAGACCAACTTGATAAATCTTTCAAATTTAGCAGCAGGGATTGGAATCTATTTCTTTTTCAAAGGATCATGTTCAACTACAGGGATGATATAAGGGAGACCATAGGTTTCTTTCAAGAGACCTCTCTCTTCTTCACAGAATGCAATAGATTTTTCCCTTATAGATAAGACATTTTTGATCAAATTCAACTCATCAGGAAGAAGCCATCCATCTGGACCAAAATTTTCCACTTTCAGAAGCTCTTCCATGGCACAACAATTAGGCACAAAGGGACCATTAAGAGATTGAGATAAACCACAGTAAGGATCATGAGATAAAGAAGGGTACATGAGAGGATGATTGAGGTTGAGAGGCATAGGCTGGTTGACTGGTTGGACCTTTTTCCCAACTGGCTTGTACTTGGTAGGAAAAGAAAGAAACTCTTGTTTCCTCCAAGCATTGAAAAACAAGACCTGACTACAAAAACAGAGACCAAGTTCCAAAATTTTCCACATCCAATTTTCTGCAACATCCTCAGAGGGTTCCTTTTCCTAAAAGGAGAACCACGAGGTAAAACTTTACTCACATGTGTGGCACTAGGTAGGGTTTTGATAACAATGGTAGAAGATTGCCCTAGCATTGCACAATTGGGAGGACTTACTTTTACCCCAAATTGCCTCCACTGAAGCCCATGTTCCGCCAAACCAAAGCCACCAAGAATAGAATCAAGATCAGGATCTAGTTTATACTCATTGCAGAGATTCAAACCAGAACTGAGAGAAGATTGGTCAGACTTGATATTACAAGGAAAATAATACATAAAAGACCCAGAGAGAGAAGAAATATTTTTAGAATTTTCTATTTTGACATGTTTTTGATTTTTAATGATTTCCAGATCAGAAGAGAATTTTGAGAAAAAAGAAAAATAAGCCTCAGGGATGAGAGTTGATCCTTGAGTTGAAGTCCAAGGCTGGGAAGAACTACAACTATCAGTAGGATCAACTATTCTGATGAAAAATGAGAGGAATTGGAATCATCCTTCTGCTTCCCCTCCAAAACAAATTTAGGAGGATGACCAGGGAAATCTCTTTCCCAAAAACCCAAATCCAAAGAGCAGAGAGAGACTTCAATTTTTTCATGGAGGAGAATTCTCTCCCCAACTTGATCAGAAAACATCAGGGTAGCTCCAAAATTTATTAAGAATGGTTGACCCAAGATAATAAGACCTTCCAAACCAGTGATCCAAAATTGACAAGTTCCAACAATTTTTTGATCAATTCAACCTGGGAAACCTTCAGCAATAACAACCAATTCACAAGACTGATTCCTTATCCCATAAACTGCAGAATTGAAGCTTACCCTTGGGCTAAGATTGATTTTTCAGGCCATATCATCTGGAATTAATTTGAGCTGAGAACCAAATTCAACAAGGAGAGAAACCGTTTTAACTGAATCACTAAGATAAAAAGGAAGAAACCAAGACAACAGGAGGAAACATTGGAATATGAGGAGGGATCTGTTCCACCAGAGTCCTCTATTCAAGTTCCAGAGTAAACCTTTAATTCATCAGTACCAATCTCCACACGTCAACAAGAGACCCATTTCTTCATTCCTTCAGAAACAGACGGAGAAATTTACAGTAGTTCAGCTAAAGATAGATCAGGAATTTTTAGATCTGAAATTTTCTTTAATACCCCTTCCACAGCATTGGAGTGGTCCTTTTAAATTCCCCTCTCAAACCAAACTTTGGGATGGTTGGAGGGAGGAATTTCAGTTGAAGCAGGGACTAAAACAGGATCCAAGGGTTGATATTATTTAACAGATGAAGGAGTATGATCAGAGTTTTCTTGAAAAATTTCCATGATTGGTTCCTTTTCCACCTCCATTTCTTCCACATCAGAGGAAGGAGGCTCAGGTGAAGATTGAAGTTTAACCATTTTTCAAAGAATTGAGGAATGCAATGAAGGAGCCTTATGAGTTTTGGGCTCCTCATGTTGTTTCATAGCTGGATCAGATTGATAAGCTCCTGAAAAGCTAGAGGAGGAGAGGGCTGAAGGATACCAAGGTTGAAGGTTACCACAAGAAGATTGAAAATACCAAGAAGCCAAAGATGCCTTCTTAGGGGTGAGTGGCTGAAAAGATGCCACCACATGACAAATAGGTTGAGATTAATCAAAAGGAATCAAAGCACCATGAGGAAGAAATAAAATTTCCCCCTTCTGTTCCACCCATTTTTTCTCTTTATCCTTCTGGAGTTCAGGACATTGAACAGTTCCATGAAATTCCCTATGACAGTAGTAGCAGACCAGAGTCGATTTAGGAAAAGAATTAGAGGGTTTTGGAGTAGTAAGAGAAGAAATGTTTTGATAAATCTTGTTCTCAAAAGCTTGGAGTAGCTTGGTGATCTTGTCTATAGTAGAATTTTCCCAATTTGGCTGAGGATTTGGTTTGGTTCTGTGATTTTCCTCCATCTTATTCATATTTTTGTTTGATTCTTGGAAAGAAGGAGCATGGACTGGTTCAGTGGTTCTAGGTTTTTTGAAAGTTAAAGAAGTTTGAAATTTCATGACTTTATCCACAGCATTCCTGAGAACAAGAAAAACAGGGAGCTGAAATCAATTATCCCTGGGAGTGATCATTGATCCAGATTTGACCAATTCATCCCCAATCCTTTCCTGCCATCCTAGCAAAAAAGATTGGAAAAATTGAACTCAAATTTTGTCCACAGTACCAATGTAATTGTTTTAGATAAGATAAGATTGGATTGGGTCCCATGACTTCCAAAATGACTGATAGTCAGAAGCTGAAGAGAAACCACCATTTGAGATCCACTGAGAGAAAAGAGAATCCAAGTCCTGCATATTAAATTGAGCTACATGTATTTTTCCCCAATATGCCAACATTGCTACCCTTATCATTTTCCAGTTATGGGATTCAAATCCATTGAACAACTTGATTACTTCCATGAATTCATCAGAGGAGATAAAAAATTTTAACTGGTAGGCCATAGTGTATTCACTTGCCCCATCCACTTCAGGAGACATTTTGTAAGAGTCCAAGAACAGTTCCATATTTGCCCCATTGAATCCAAATTTTTTGTTCTGAGGGTTGATCTTGACCATCTTAACCCAAAAAGAGGTGGAGGGAGCACTGGTAGATTCCATTTTGAATAAAAGAGTTCCTATAAGATCCAAAGAGCAGGATTCAAAATTGGCTCAAAAGTGTGTCAAGAGTAGGGCTTTACAAAAAACAACAAGGATCTTGCCCAGATGGTGCACAATTGGAAGGACTTACTTCTGCAATAAGTTTCATCAATGGATCAGATCTAAGAAAAGAAAAAAAAAAACAGAAAATAATAAAAAGAAAAAGAAAAAGGATGGTATTTCAAAGTTGATTCCAAAAAGTTTGGAAATGTAAATCCCAAGGTTTCTGGTTTCATGCTGGCCCAGGGGACCAAATGTAAGACTCCAAATGGCGCTGTCTGCAGGCAGTTCTGTGCAGTGGAAAGTTTCTTTTTTAGGCTGCCCTCCTGAGTTTTAAAAAAATACTTAGATGTAACCGGAATAAAGGTCCAGAACCTTGTGAACAAGGAATCAAAGGGGAAGAGATAAACTCAATAGTAAATGGTAGCCACGGAACAACACTATCTGAGGCAAGATGGTGTGGGAACAGACTTGAAAAAAATGATTCAAAGTTTGTTCAGAGTTCAATAGAACAAGACAGTTGTAAGTAACAATGACGAAAATCTAATAACTCTGGTATTCAGAAGAAGATTGGGGATGATAAACTCAAAAACAACCAACCTCCAGGTTCTCAATGAACCTGCCCACCTCTCTGCAATCAAGCGCTTGAAAGGTACCAGATAAATGTGGGTGGCTGTACAAACAAAGCAATTTGTTTTATGAAGTTCTAGAAGAAAAGCAATAACAAATTCAAACAAGAATAACCCAACACTTCTCAAGGGACTCAAGAGTAGCATGCAAAAATGCAACTTCAAGTAAATAAAGGGAGGTTTAACACTCCAGCTTTTTAAGCTTAATAAAACCTCTTAGTCAAACATGACTGATTCCAGAAGTACAATCAAAGAATGATCAAGACCATTATGGTCAAAAAAAGGATCAAAGAGTGGTATAACACACTCAAGGATTCAACCAAATTAATTCTTATTTAACCAGCAAGGCTATTGGTTGGTGATAACAGGTAGGGCTACAAAGGGGCAGATCAGGTATTTGATTTTGGAGGCTCAAGGATAAGAAGGCAATCATGGATATACCCTGGATAAACATGATGATGGATTGCTCAGATAAGGGGGGGCAGATGGACTCACTCCCCACGGATTTATTGATTAATAAAATCATGATGGGTGGAAAAAGGCTGGGGAGAGCCCCTCCTTTTATGGGCAAGAGACCCTATAGACTACTTAGATTGGATGGCACAGATGAGAGCGGAAATATATATATATATATATGATGACTCACAGGTGAAAGATTGATGATGAGAAAATGCAGACTTGCAAATGAATGAACAAGATATCAAAAAAAGACAGGATGAGGAAAAATCCCTGCGGGCAGAGATGAGTGGCAGCAAGCTGTTCAGGAAACCACAAGAGCAGATGCAAAAGCGGATGCAAGAGTGGATGCAAGAGCAGATGCAAGAGAGGTGTGAAAGGGATATTGTGTTCCATAAAATTCTCTGTGAAAACATCCTGAAAGTTCCAGAAATCCCAAATCCCTTGAGTTACACTCCTGCATCTCCGCAATTCTAAATATAATCTGCTTCCACGAGAAAAGTTACTATGGACCGCAGTGGTTTAAGAGTCACTCCTAACCCCTATTCCCTTATCCGCAAAACTATCCAGCCCTTGATGGTAACCACTGAAGCTAACTTGCATTGAATTAATAGTAAATAAAAAATGAAGACTCCCCAACAAGCTCTGCACTTGAACTATTTCCTAATTAAGACTCTGAGCTCTTAAGCTGGTAATGCCACTTTTTGAAACAAATAAAAATAACAAAAGACTCCTTTATTGTACGCCATCTAAGGTAATACTCCAATAATATGCTGATCCTCTGGTTATTCAATAATTCCCCCCTTCTCCGGTAAGGGAAATGTCCCCCTTATATATTTACAACTCCAAAAATGAACTACTCCAAAAAGAATGTAAACTACAAAACAAAGACCCCACCACTAACTGCCTCTGTGAATTCCGCACTCATCCTCCTTACAATTATTTTAATCCTTTACCCAATCCAATGAATTTCAGTAGGCTTGGAAATCATTTTGCCAATCTTCCCTAACAGTTGAGTTGCGCCAATGAATAACTAACAACAGATCCCCATTGATCTTCCTTAGCGGATCACTCCCAATGCCGCATGCGGCATTACTATGGATCCCCAATGATCCACATGCCGCCTCCTCAGCTTCAGTGTCAATTGCCCCATCCTTCCACAACCTCAGTGTATAATCCATAATTTGCCTAGTCTCTACTATTTAGCCTTGATCAAATGCTTCTGCACGCATAAATCCATAGTTGAGGAGGGAAATTATGTTTGACCACATTTGTTTTATGCAAAAGGCAAAGAACTCCGGCCCATTCTTGTCATTGTGCCGCACCAATTCTGAGCCCCCAACTTTGTACTCTGGATTAGACAGTCCGCCAAAACACTCCTCCTGAGCCTATTGTGCTGCGGAGTTCTAACCACTGTTGAGCCACTCCCAGTCAAATTTTGAGGCTGAGCCTACTTGCCTCCATGTCTATAAATAACTACCACAGCAGATGCAAGATGGATGGATGGGCAAAAGCAAGCAGTCCAACCAGTGGATGCGCAAAGGGGGGTGGATTGGTTGTGCTTGCTAGAGGAGATTGCTGATACTTGGTGGTTGGAGGAGGATGAGACAAGCTGGGCCTGTGAGGATGAGGTGGAGAAGGTGGATTTTGAGGGGTGAGACAACCATGAGAAACTTTTGGTGCAAGCAATGGCAACAACAGTTGAAGGTGTGAAATTCAAGTGGATGTCAAGATGAGAAAACAGAGGCTTGAGCAGGAATTTGGATGGGCATTCTTGTGGGAGCAAGACTTGGATTGACCCTGGTTCGAATGAGTCAATCAAATGGGGGCTTGGGATTGATCTGATTGCCATTTGGAAGACCAAAGATTTTGGGATCATTGCAAGCAATGACCATTTTCACAATCACCCCAAAGCCAAAGAGGGTCAAGATCCCAAGGATGCTGATCCTGATGATCAGCCAGATTGAAGTTGTCAATATGAGTTTTGGTGGATTGAAAATGATCAATGATGAGTTGGGATGAAGAGTAGGAAGTGGTCAATGCACACGCACTTGGAAAAAAAAACTGGATTCCAAGCTTGCAGGGGGAGTTGAACGCAGGGCCTGGGGACTTGAACACCCCTAGGGGCTCTTATGAGACCACTAGGACAGGAAGAATTTGGATGAGGGAGAAAAAGGAAGTTTGCCATACCAAAGCAAAAAAGTTTTTTTTTTTGATAGACCAATGAAAGATTATATATAAAAAAAAATCAAAATTTTTCCCTTTTCTTATGAGGTGTCCCAAATTGGTCACCACACTGGTCCGTTGCTTCCTCCTCCTCACCAAACTGCATCACTGACCACTTAAACCTCACCATCCACCTCCACCTCAATTTCTAATTCTTTGCTCAGGTTGTGTTGGAATATCCTCCTCCCTATTGGATTGGGGCCACTCATAGGCTTTGTCAGGATCATCATTTCTATCCTGAGCATCCAAAGCCAAGTCCTCAGCATCTACTGAATTGCATTTTTGTGCCTCAAAAGCAGCTAAAGGGGTGATGTTGGCCTTCTTTCCAAATATTGCATCCATATAAATATAAAAAGGATGAATGGAGTCCAACTTTTCAACCACTGAGTTGATTCCCTTGGTTTTATCCAATTTGGTGATTAAAAAGACAGTGGATATTGACATTGAGTGGGCCTTTTTATACTTGGCTCAATATCTATTGAATCTCTCCTGCATCTTTTTGGATGAAAGATCCAGTCTACCTTTTTTTTATTCTGCATTTCATTGGCCATCAGGAGATAACCATTAACCTTAGAGGATGGAGGTTGGCCAACTTGTGTTTTGTTGTTGGATCCAAAGCAAGCACCATAATTGAAGGGAATTTTGATCCAGTTTACCAGGATGATGTGATCAGCTCTCTTGAGCTCACTTGAGCCTTTGGAAGCTGATGGGGGAGGATTGTTTTATTTAGAGTTCCTTAGGGATGTTTGCTTTGGTCCATTGGATTTGTGTGTGGACTTTCAGGTGGAGGTTTGCAGAGGGGCCATCTGAGAAGAGTTAGAGTTATGAAGAGATGAAGCAATGAGAGTTAGGTTGTGATGAAAGCAATGAAGCAAGGAGATTGATGAAGTGAAAAGGATAGCAATTGAGAGATCAGAATGGTGAAGTGATGAGAATGATGAATCAGTTTTTTTGTATGAGGCTGGAGGTAGAATTTTTCTTATGAGGTTGGAGGTTGAAACCAGGGGTGATTGTCAGCTTTCTACTATTGCAGAGCAAGCTGCAAAAGTAACAAAAATAACATAAAAATCAATAATATTAAAATTAACCTAAGAATTAGTAGTAAAACCATGAATATGATTGCAGAAATGGATTCTCCACTCAAAATTAGGTAGGGTCACTCACTGACCCCACCCTTAAATTCAAAATCCTTATATTTTTTAAATAATTAAGAAAGGAAAGACAAAAATACCATGGCACCATTATGGTACCTTATTGGCCAATTAAATATTTCACAGGTATTTTCACTTATATAAGGTTTCACACCTAAATTTCAGTCAGAATTGAGGTGTTGTGTATATTTTAGGAGTTACAGAAGGAAATGTTTTCTGTCACAATTCCTACACGCAGCCGCGGCAGCCAATACACCCGCGCGTGGCTGAGCTGAAGCACTTTCACCCTGTCAAAGCCATGTAAGCAGCCCCGGGCCTCTGACAAGTACACAGCGGCGGGACTACCAGTTGACAAAGTTACAGGAGGCCTGAGAAACCTAGGTACCGCGTAAACATGCTACAACCTACATGGGAACATTCTACATATGTAATAAATGTTCCCGCGGATAGTAGATAGTCCAAAAATACATAAAAATATTTAAAAGCACCTAAATAACCTTTATATGTATTTTTTATCAAATATAATTTAAAATACAAAGAATGTCAAAAATGAGATAATGACTATTTCTAAAAATAAATTAAAATACTTTAATATGCAATTATGATAACTGCAAGACATTGGTGTTTTTTTTACATACTAAGGAAACTAATGATGTAAAAATATTACATTAATACTCATGACTTATATTTTTAAATAATTATTTTTAGTAAATCAACTAAAATTCAAAAATAAGGAGTAAAATCAATGTCATGACTTTACTCCACTTAATTAATACATAATTAGAGCTCACCTGACATAAGACTATCCATAGGAACTTTTATTAAAACAATTATTAACTTACAGGGAACATTTACTAAGGATAATTAATTAAATAATAAATAAAATTAACACATTAGTGTTATTCACACGTCCAAACATCAATCATAAAGTAGAATAATTCCCATACCCTGTGGAATTAGATGTTACCCATGCTACAGTACCAAGAACACTTGACAGTCTGCCACTTTTTACCCTTCTAGCCTCATTGTCCTTCCCTTTGAGGCCCTGTACCCCTCAGAAGGAAAATATTGGGACTCAAAAATCTATAAATAAAGAGCTCTTTTGAGGATATTGATACCCAGAGACCCAGTTATATTTACATCCAGACACTGTGCCAAGGTAATTAAATACTTATAAAAGATAAGTTAGTGATTTATGGCTTTAGTCTGATTAATAATATCCTTCCCCAACCCTTTTTATCAATTTAAACTGCTGAAAAACCTTATTATCCCAGTAAACAGGTTTAACCCATCAGTGCACGTCCCAAACAGGTACCCAAAGGATTTAATAATATAACAGTGAGTCTTATTATCCTTTCTCTGTTGTGGAAGCTTGGTTAAAAATCCCTTCCACTCCACCGTGTATTTTATATACATATTATATTTGGGCAATATATCTTTTAAGAATATAAATTAAAGGTTCCAAAGTAACCAGGCCCATGTATTTTCATACTGAATTCCCTTAAGAGAGGTGTTAAAGATCCCCAATATAATTGTGGCCCTTCTGTTAATTTATTAAATAATCAATTTATTAATATTGATTGATAACATTAAACCATATCCAAACCAATCAACCTTGCAATAAGCTTTATCCAAATATTTTACAGATTTTTGCTGCATTAACTGAATAATATATTTATTATTTATTCTATCACCTCTGGTAGCTAAAGGATAGCAAGGATCTTGGCATCCAGGAGGCTGAAAATTTGGGGTCTTGCTGGGAAATATTCCATTTTATCAGGTCTTATCAAAGTTAACCAAACCCACCATTTTTAATGGTGGGTTTCAAACCAAATCCTCCATTTCAAACCCTCCATTAAAAATCAAAAAAACACCACTTATTTCACATCAGATGTGTCAAATTTAACATGAAATAAGTGGTTTTTTTCAAATAAAGTATTTAAAGGCTTCCGCCACCTGTCCATGTCATCCACCCCTGGCTTCCCACCTCCTTCTACCTCCAACTTCATTGCAAATTTTTTTACCTCCAGCCTCATCATAAAAAGATTCACCACTCTCATCACTTTATCACTCTCATCATCACTCTCATCAATTTATCAGCCTCATCACTTGATCACTCACCACTTTATTACTCTCATTGCTTCATTGCTCTCATTGCTTCATTTCTCTCATTGCCTCATTGCTCTCATTGCTTCATTGCTCTCATCACTCTACCTCCAACCTCATCCAAAGAATCCAATCATTTTTTTTATTTCTCTTTTCACTTTATTTCTCTCATCACTTCTTATCTCTCATAACTTTATCCTGCTTGTAACTTTACCCCTCTCATCACCTTACCACCCTTACTCTTTCCAAATGCCCCCTCAGCAAACCTCCCCCCGCAAGTCCACACAAAATTCCAACACACCAAAGCAAACATTGCCAAGGAACTCCACAACAAACAATCCTCCCCCATCAGCTTCCAAGGGCTCAAGTCAGCTCAAGAGAGCTGATCACATCATCCTGGTCAACTGGCTCAAAATTCCCTCCAACTATGATGCCTGCTTTGGATCCAACAATGAAACACGTGTTGGCCAACCTCCATCCTCTAAGTTCAATGGTTATCTCCTCATGGACAATGAACTCAAGAAAAAAAAAGGTAGCCTGGATCTTTCATCCAAACAGATGAGGGAGAAATTCAAGAATTATTGAGCCAAGTACAAAAAGGCCCACTCCATTTCAATCTCCACTGGCTTTGGTATCACCAACTCTGACAAAGCCAAGGTAATCAACTTGGTGGTGGATAAGTTTGACTCTATTTGTCCTTTTTATATTCAAATGGATGAAATATTTGGAAAGAAGGCCAACATCACCCCTTTAGCCACTTTTGGTGCCCAAAAATCCAATCCAGTCCACGCTGAGGACTTGGCTGGGGATGCTCAGCCTAGCAATGGTCATCCTGAAGAAACCTTCTTCCTGGGAGTTGCCCCTATCTGATTCCAAGGAGGATATTCAATCACAATCAGCTCCAATAATGTCTTCTTCCGCATTGATTGATGTTTCAAACCATACCTTGGACCCCTCCCCTCCTTCTTTGGATTGCTCTCTTCCTTGGTTAGCAGATCTCATCAACCTTGCTGATGTGGAAAAAGATACTCCTCAGTATCCATTACCCTCAACATTGATTCAAGTAAGGAACCAAGCTCTTTTCTCTTCTTTCTTGTTAATCCTGACTGATTTAGATTTTAAAAAAACAGGCTCATCCATTCCAGAATGTCCAAAACCTCAAGCCAATGGGGCCTCCCACATTGCCTTTGAACACCAGTGACAACTTTCAGACTTAAACCTCCTCTGCCAAGGGTAAGCAAAAGGCCTCCAATTCCATCAATATCAACCCCAAAAGTCATCAAAAGAGGAGAAGCACTTCCTTTTTTTCAGGCTTTGAAGAAATCATGGAGAAGCAAGATTCATGTAAGTCAATTGGTTGAATATCCTTGCTTTCAAAACCATTCTCATTGCTTTTCCCCTGCAAAAAACAGTCAAATCACAAATCGAATCCAAAAAACTTGACTTTGAAAAGCAAAAGTGGGATTGTCAACTGGCCATTGATGTTCAAAAGCAGAAAGCCAAGAGTTTGGCTCATCAACAAAAATGGGACGTTAGGTGGAAGTTGAAACAGGATGAGCTAGAGTTTCAAAAAAAGGAAAAGGAGAAGGATCAACAGCAAGCACAACCGGAAAAGGAGAGGGAACAACTTGAAACCAAAAAAAAAGATAAGGTATCAGTAGCCTTGGCTTGCATTGGTAGCAGTAGAACAGTAGATGAGATACAGAAGATAACTCAAATGCTGGGCTTGTAAATATATTTTCATGGGTGAAAGAAAAAAAAAATATTTTTGATTACAACATTTGAGAGTATTCTTAACCCCAAATAAAAACAAAAAAGATTTGTGAGTATTCTTAACCCCATCAACATACAAATCTTTTTTGTTTTTATTTATATTTTTTTCCAGAGTCAATTTGGCCATTATTCAAGCCCCTACAAGTGTTTCTATTTGTTTTATTAATTTGAAGTGACATGGCCATTCTGGTATGGGTTGCTGTGTCCACAGCAGGAAAGGTACAGTGCTTGTACTTATTAGCTGCACAAACCATTTTGACTATACCTTTTTGCTTGAAATAAATTCCAAAGCCAAGGTCAGGAAAAACAAATTGACCATCCAATACTTGATATTTGTCCTTATTTTAAATAAGTCAACCATTTGATTTCTTGGTTGGAACCACAAGTAAAAAGGAGTAGCCAGAGATGTTGCCTTTGTTGATATGAGGAGAGTTGTAAAAAGAATTTGAGGTGAAAGTGATGTGTGGGGAGCAATCAAAAGGTTTAGTCTTGGGACCAAATTCCAACAAAGAGAAAGAGGGGATGTTGTTGTCCTTCATGGCATCACAGTTTGCTTCAAAGGAAAGTTTGGCCAAATTTCATAACATTTGTCCTAGAATTTGGAATACTTTGTTGGCCTTAAGGTTGAGGAAAGCATACTCTTGAGGAGAAGATCTAATGGATGATTTCTTCACATAACTTCCAAATAACTCCAAAGGGTGCATCAACTTTTTCCATCCAACTGCCCACCTTTTTCCACCCCAAGATCTTGAAGGACCAACTAGGTTGACAAATTTTTTTGACTGGTGAAGGAAAGTTGTCACAAAGTTGATGTCCTTCTTTTCCTGATCAGAAAGTTTCTCCAATGGGAAAAATTTGATTATTGAAACCAGGGCTTGATGATCAGATTGATCAAGGACTATTATTTTTCCACAGTGGAAGAAATGGAACAGTTTGATTGTTTGTTTTGCTTGCTCAAACTCTTCCTGGGTTGGTTTTTTACTATTCTTTTTCTTTTTGGGAACAATTGAAGGGTACAGATCCAAAGGACGCAGTTTCCAACCAGACCAGACCACCTTTTTGTTGATACCTTCCTCAGAAACCTCCAAAGATATTTCAGAATCTCTCATTTGATTCCTCTTTTGGCAAGAAGCCCTACTCTTTCCACCTCTCTGTATGTTTTTCAAGCCATCTCCTTCCATCTTGTTCCCTCCCAATCCTATACTTAGATTGGGGTGAGGAACAAGAATATATTTTAATGTTTGTGTAGCATTTTGAGGGGGTGGGAGAAGAATAGGGTGTTTCCCAAAAGTGGTAAATTTTTTCCAAAAAAAAAAAATGTCAGTCCAATAGACATTGTTGGTGAAACATGATTGAATAAAAAAAAAGAAACCAAACCTGGCCTTGAACCCAGGGACACAAGGAGCTGAATCCCCCCAAAAAATATTGGCATGAGTTACCCATGCAACACACCAACAAGCAAGGTTATCAAAAAAAAAAAAAAAAAAAAAAAAAAAAAAAAAAAAAAAAAAAAAAAAAAAAAAAAAAAAAAAAAAAAACATACCTTCCATGGCAAAGAAAACTGTAATTAATCAAAAAAGACTGTGTTGTCTTTGGGTGCGGTCCAGAGACACCTAAAAAGAAAAAGGAAAAAGAAAAAAGAAATCAGGGAGGTCAGCCATGAAGAAAACTCCAAAAAACAAGGGAGGAGACATTAGCAATTGATTGCTTGATCAATTGCAAAACGTTTGCTTGATCAATTGCAAAACAATCAAATGATTTATTGCAATTCAATCAAACAATCAAAAGAAAATTGATTGGTTGATCAATTGCAAATTGATTGCTTGATCAATTTCAAATTGATTGCTTGATCAATTGCAAATTGATCAAGCAATTGATTTTGTTTCAATCAATCAATTGATTGGTCAATCAAAACCAAATCAATCAATTAGGGTTCAATCAATTGATCAATTTATCAATCAGGTTTTGATTGGTCAATCAATCAATTGATCAGGATTTGATTGGTGGATCAAATCCTAATTGATTGGTGGGGGTTGGTTGAGGGAGGCAGGAGGAGGAGGAAGGGGGGAGAAAGAGAAGGGAGGGGCTTACCAGATGAGGAGTGGGATGCAAGAGAAGACCTGGGGGGAGTTCAAAGGAGAGGTAAGCAATAGTGAGTGGAAAGAAAGATGGAAGGCAACTCACTGAGTCTGTTGGATGGTGGATGTTATGGGGAGCTTGGTGAGGTTGATGAGGGTGGTGAGGTTGGTTAGGTTGCTGAGGTGAAGGAGGAGGAAGGAAGGTGACTGGTGTGTGGGTGGGGTGAGGTGGAAGTGTTGGAGCGGTGAGGTGGAGGGGAGAGGTGGATGGGCTGGCAAGTGGTTGGGTATGAGGTGGAGATTTTTTTTGATTTTGTCTAAGTCCACTCCGGGAAAAAAAAAAAATCTACTCTCTCATAGAAGAAGATGAGGGACAAGATGAGACAGGGATGACTTGAGGTGGGTCAGGAATATCATCTTCAAATATTTTGTTCCATTCATCTTTGATGTTGGCCAAAAGTTTGCGAAGGATTACACAAGTGATAATCCAGTTGATAAGGAACTTCATGTCTTTGGGTTTTTGAAGCTGGTTTTGCATTTCCCTTAAGCTGGCCCATCTTCCTTTCACAACTCCTATGGCATGCTCAATCCAAACCCGTGATTTGGCAAGATGATAGTTGAAATTGGTTTTTTGTTGATCATTAGATGAAACGTTCTGGTATGCTGGAACCACATATTTCCCACTAGCATAAGCTGAATTGGCCAGAATTTATTGATTGAGGTCAAAGTAGTTCTCTGATTGTTAGGCGATTGGCATCCAATTGAACACGTATGAATCATGACAAGAACCTGGAAGGCCAGCATGGAGGGATATGAACTTCTTGTTGTTATCACAAACAAATTGTAGGTTCACAGAGTATCTAAACAAAAAGATGAAAAATATTTGGTCAGTGGTGTGATCAAAGGTGCTATCAAAGTCATTGGAAAAGAAATGAATCAATTGCCTTTTTTTGCAATCAAAATGATGGTTGCCATCTAGCTTGGGTTTTTGACTTCAGGGGATTTTTGTTCCATCAACAAACCCAATGCAATCAGGAAAGCCTTTGGTCTCCATTACTTGAGATATCTCCTTGCGTTCTTCTTTGGTTGGCCAAGAAAGGACTGAGCAACGGAAAGGTAGGATAGCAATCATGACTCTTTTGGTGTATAAGTCAATGCTTCCATAACTGACTGAGAATAGATTTTCCATTTGATGGATTGCTGCTCCATTTCAATTTGATCCCAATCTACAAAGAGCAACAGCAAGTTGGATGGCTGGATTGCGTTGAGGATTCCAAGAATTGTTCTGGAAGATTTGGTGGTCTAAAATCATCTCCAAAAGTTTCATGAATGAAGGAAATAGAGTTTGGAATAGTTGCTGGAAGCTTAAGTTGGGGTTGAGATGAAGCTTTTTCTTTTCATACATAGGGTTTTGGAGGGTGTGTATTCTTGGAACCATGTATTTCTTTTCCAAGAGAGAATTCAAAGCCAACCAAGTTGATTCCAAATCAAATTCTGAATCAGAGTCTGAATGGCAGTCAAATACTAACAAAAGTTCAGTCAGCTTTTTTTCATTTTCAAATTGCTAGCGGGAAGTTTGATTGGACATGTTGAGAAAGATGGTGATGTGATGTGGGGTGATGAGATGATGGCATTTGTGTGAAGATGGAGATGTGAAAATGGATAGAGATGTGAAGCAATGAAGATGAGATTTTTTTGATGCAATGGAGATGCAACCGGTATGGATTTGCTGATGTGGATGGGTGTTTTAGATGTGATGGATGGTGGATGGATGCTGATGCATAAATGGTGGGTTTAATGGCAGGTTGGATGTTTGAAATCCACCATTTTCATGAAACCCACCATTTTTAAATACACCAGTTAGGGGGTATGTAAATTTCAGAAACCCACCATTAAAAATGGCAGGTTTGGTCAAAAAAAATGGTGGGTTTTTAATGGCAGGTTTGCTAACTTTTATACGCCCTATTATATTTAATACCTTGGACCAGACATTTCACGTAAAATTGAATCAAAGATAATTTATCTGACTTTTTAACCGTGATGTATCATTAAATTCTTTTTCAGTTGATTTAAAAACTAATGCAGAATTAATGATCTATTATTTAAATCTTTTAAAGATAAGAAAAGAAGAATATATTAAAAATTATAAACCAACTTGTTGGTAAGCTTTAAGTCAAGCTGAGCAACTTAATATTTCTTCTACACATAAACACTTAGAGAAACTCCTTGAACAAGAAGATCTTGAGGAGCGTATCAACTTCCAGGCCTCATTAAGGAAACATAAAGCTTGGAATAAATACCGTATAAATTACTTTTTAAAATATAAAATTAAGTATAAAACTTATATTACCATATTATTTTTACTAAAATAATAGTAATATTTTTATTGACCAATAAAATATCTTTTCACCATCAGTGAACCCTCCCATTCCAGAAACCACCATCAATGAAGTTGATTTATTGGACCAAGAAGTCCCAGATATCTTTGGAGGCCCTGAAAATATTGATTGGATGGGTGAAGACCTCATTGGAACACACCAAGACCCCATAGAATTACCTATTAAGGACCAATTTAATCCCAATAAAGTCTTATTACCTTTGAATATCAACTTATGTAAGTTTCAATAAACTCATTTGCATGTATTTTTCTTTAGGAAAATACTTATAAACATTTTATTAAACATGAATAGTGTCAGCTTGCTACTATGTACAGAGCAACCTGTCATAGCAACACAAAAACTATAAAAAATAAGAATATCTAAATTAACAAAAGAAGGAGTGAGAAATCCATAAATATTATTGGAGAAATGGATTTCTCACCCAAAATTAGGTAGGGTCACTCACTGACCCCACCCTTGAAATCCAAGTCCTTACATTTTTAAAATAATTAAAAAGAAAAGTACTAAAAATTACGACACCAGTATGGCACCTTTTTTCTATTTTAACATTTCACACGTGTTGTCACATATAGGGTTTACACTTAAAATTCACTCATAATTGAGGTGTTGTGTATATTTTAGGAGTTACATGTGGAAATTTGTTATGTCACGATTCCCGCGCGCAGCCCCGCATCATTACATACCCCTACGTACTCATAGTAGCAGTCTCCCGCGTACTAGAGACCCGCGCGCAGCCAATTCTGCCACGCACACAGGGGATCCCACCCCACGCGCATCTGAACTGACTGATCCCCGCGTCTGGATCCATCGTGACTAATCTGACAACCAGGTACCGCTCCAAAGAGCTAAAACCTAATTAGGGTTACCTGGCATATGTAACAATTTACCATATGCATTATTAATAATCTAAAAAGATCAAAGCTCAATTAAAATTAATAAAAATTAAGTTTAGTACATTTTTTAATAATAAATTAAAGATCAAGGATTACCACATAAATCATTGACTCTGATCTTTGAAGACCACAAAACACTACAAGGAGTGTTCATAAAAATTATTAAAAATTATCTACGTGATGAGCAGATAATGGGAAATTAGCAAACATTCACATATGATCACTTTAAATCAACACTAATAGTACAAATGAAGGATGAGTGCTAAATGATCAAATTTATGCCATAATAGATTAACAGATCCTGTGGCTAAAATAGTACAGAAATCCAGCTGATCTAAGGCCAGCTGATTAACAGCACCAATTGGACGTTTTAATCTTTCTCTGACTGGCTTGCCAGCCTCAGCCCATGAGCAGAACCCTCTCTACGCGCCCTGAGAAGCTCAAAATCACCCCAAAAAGGTATTTATACAGACCTGTTTGGATCCATTATTCCATCATCAGTTTACCAGGAATTATTATTATCAATCAGAGACCGTGTCATTGTTATTCAAGTGCTTATAAATAATCTAAGAAAGTGATTTATGACCAAGTCTGTAGTATTATTATTTATTTCTTAAAACCAATCAACCCTTGAAGTTAGTCAGGCAATCCACCCCATCTGCTCTGAAACCCTTCCTATTATTGCAGGATTTTTGTAGTAAAGTGCTCAGAGTGAGTGTTTTCCTTCCTGTCTAGGTCATTGTGCTTTTATGCCCGGCCATTAGTGGAATAAGCCCTTTCTAAGGCACCCATCTTCATTCCAAGGTTCTTAAACTGCCTAAGGAGGCCCCTTGAAGAGAGGTTGCTTTGTCTGTAAAGACCCCCAGTAGTATAATACTGTGGCCCCTCTTTTATATACATATTGAAAACCTTTTATTACCAAACTGATTAAACTTTGGAACTGCTCTTATTATATTATTTATTTGAGCCTCTAAGCGTTTATTATTGGAATGATTATTATTATTATTCCAGTATTTTTATCACTCTCTGTAGCTAAAGGACTGCAAGGTTCCTGGTATCAGAGAGCTGACAAATAGAAATAACACAAGAGCCTCAGGGAGAATTTTCTCCTATGGATCTTTGCCAGGAGCACCCAGTAACCGTGAGACCACCAATAATGAAAACCATGAGGGGACTGGAACCCGTGAATCAAATGTTTGTGGACAGGGAACAGCCCCAAATACTGTTTCCCTCCCCCAACCTAGAGCCGCAGAAGGTAGTAGAATTAAGCCCCCCTCCATTACAAGAAGGCTCCCTGCAGCCACCCCAGAAGAATCTGGCCAAGGAAGGCAGAATCAAAGACTTAGTCAGAGAGCACGTTAAATATTGGGAAGATCTCAAAGAAGCCCAAGCCAAGGAGGAAATGGTATCTATTAAAAAGATAATCTCCCAGGAAAAGGCCACCCAGATAGCTCTCCAGAAAATGATTGCAAGGAAAGAGGTAGAATCCTACATAGACAAGTGGAATTCTTGGGATCAATTAGCCCAACTGAAAGGCAGAGGATCAGGAAAGAAGAGGTCTTCTTCCCAACCAAAGCCAAAGGGAAAGAAGGATTGGGATCAGATAATGTCCTTAGCTCAAAAATGGAAAACGTTGTACAGCAATTAGCCTCTAATTCTGAACCCAGTAACTTGTCTAAACCAACCTCTGATTTAATTACTTCCTTTTCTAATGATATTCCCCATAATTTCAAGATTGTTTGTGGAAATTTGGACAGTGTTTACACCCAAATGGATAAGATTTACCTCAGTAGTAGGCAAATTAATTAATGACAAAACAAAATTTGGAGGAATGGAAGATATTAAAGAGCATACAGAAAAATTATTGGAGACAATCAATCAAGGTAAAATTAGACGGACTCAAACAATTGAGAATATGTTATCAGGTATCCAAGAATATTTTATTATGTCTTTTCAAACTTTAAAAGAAGAATTTGTAAATACTAGTAACAGCTCCATTCTGTCACTTATTGAGAAATTTGATCTGCTTAATAATAAAGTGGACCTGCAACTTAATCTGATCAAGAATGATCTGAGAGACTTGTAATTCCATCTGACCAACCCCTTGGGGATTACCACAGAGGAACCAAAACCTCCCAGAAAAACAACTACTCCTTATGCACCACCCTTATTAGGAATGCATAGGAGTGACACCTTCAGGCCTAGTCCTAATCCTGAATGGAACAAGCCCTCAAAATTTTATCCCAATTTCTGAAAGGCCTAAGTTCTCCGGTGAAGGAGAATACAATCATATAAATTTCATTAAATTTATTGACTATACCATTAACTCTTATGACCTACCAGAAGCTATAGCTGCAGTCAGGCTTCCCGGACTATTTGAAGGAGTAGCTTTAGAATTTTTTATCATTAAAAGAGAAAAAGTAGGATCCTTACCATGGAGTTCTTGGAAACTTCCAATTAAAGAACAATTTGGTTCTAGAATGTGGAAAAGAAAAATGATGAAAAATTTTGAAAATTCCTCATTTGATCCCTCCAAGGATAAGCCTCACCAATGGTGCTTGGAACAGAAGAGAAGACTAGATTGCTTCTATCCAGATGCTGATAAAGAGGAAGTAAATGAAAGACTCCTCAACTTGTGCCCTGGAAATCTTAACCATAGTGTAAGATGCAGGATAAGTATGGATGCTGACTTGCCAACTCTAATCAATGTGTTAGAAGAAGTCATAGACATGAATGGGTTAGACAAGAAATTCCCTTCTAGACCCAAAGAGAACTAGAACATTAACAAAACAAGAGAACAACCCCCTCTGATAAATACCTCTGATAATAAGAAACCTAATGAGAATAGGGACAAAGAGAGGATTCCTGGAACTTGTTGGAATTTTAACAAGAAAGGGAATATAAGACAAGACTGCCCATTACCAAAAAGAAAGATAGCAGTCTTGGAAGAAGAGCAGGAGGTTGGAGGGAATCAGAACTATGAAGATATAGCTGATACTGAAGGATCCCTTTCTGAATGTGAATTGATCCTGACCAACCCTTTTAATGTAATAGACGGAAATATAGGCACTTCTATAGAAATCAATAACATCCATGGTGACTCTAGTTTGCCCCAACAATGGGACCCTACCATAATTCCTAGACATATCATAGATGTTAAGCCATTAACAGTTAAGCCTATGAGTGGTAAGAGTTATACCACTGGTCAAACTTGTTATGCAACAGGATTGTATAAAGGCAGACCTATAAGGTTATTACTCAATAGTGGGGCTTTCTTCTCATGTGTCTGTACTGAATTCTTAAACAAATGGGATCCCAATTGGAAAGAACACCTTTTGCCTGTCCCAAAAGCCAAGTTTATCTCTTGCAACTCTACCATGAATGCTATTGGAGTATAGACTGCTCCTATAATATTAGGCCATACTAAAGGATCTTTGAGAATACAAGTGGAATTTGTGGTATTGCTCAATGGATTATGTGACTAACTGATAATAGTAAATGATGCTTTATGTCTATATGGCATAGATGTGTTCCAGAGTAAAGGGATGTACTTCACAGTGGGTGGTAATTGGAACAAGAAGTTTAAGATATGCACCATCCAATCTAACTTCCCCTCTTCCACTTACCAAAAGCATTTAGAAGAATTCAATCAATAATACTTCTCTCAAGAAGCTCTAAATATGAAACTTACTGAGGAACAGGAGAAAGATATATTGACAGTCTGCTTTGAGAACAAAAATTCTTTCTGTACTAAAGATAACCCCATTGGTGATATCAAAGGACATTACATGGTATTAACATTGACTATTAATCCTCCTAATGCTCCAAAACTAAGAAGACCAGCTTATCCCTCTAGTCCTAAATCTAGAGTAGCATTTGAGGAACATATCCAAGAACTGATGAACTTACAAGTATTAAGGAAAGTAGGGCACAATGAACAAGTAGAAGTGACCACACCTGTAATCATAGGTTGGAATAATGATAAGTCAAGGATGGTAGGAGACTTCAGACTGCTCAATAATTACACTCAGGCAGATTATTATCCTATACCCCAGATTGATCATGCCCTACATAACTTGTCCAAAGCCAAATATATCACTACTATGGAAATACTTAAAGGTTTCCAACAGATACCTATAAGCCCTGAAAGCAGAAATTTAATGAGAATAATCTGTCATTTGGGAATATATGGATATCTCAGGATGCCCTTTGGTATCAAGAATGCCCCATCACACTTCCAGAGAACAATGGATACAGTTATAGGTACTTACATCAGACAAGGGTGGATGATGGTATATATAGATGATGTTATCATATATTCTGATGATTTGGATACACATATGAACCAAATAAGATTAGTACTCCAAACTATCTCCAAAGCAGTATTAAAAGTATCCATGAAGAAATGCAACTTTGGATATGGAGAATTGAAAGCTCTAGGGCATATATTCTCTGGTCTAACTCTAGCTGCTGATCAAAATAAGATAGCTGCTGTCATGAACAGACCCATGCCTCAAAATAAAACAGAGTTACTTTCATTCATTATTTTTTACAGTTACCACAGACAGTAAATCCCCAAGTTTGCTATGCTAACTAAAAATCTGTATGAAATATGCCACAATAACACTCTCTTTGAAATGACACATGAGAGGTTGAAAAACTAAAAGGAATTGAAAATAGCTATGACCTCCACTCATCTACTCATTCAACCAGATTACTCCAAACCTTTTGAACTTTACCTTGAAGCCTGTATGGAAGTTCTAGGGGCTTCTCTACATCAAGAAATAATAGAAGAAGGAAAACCAGTGGAGAAACCAGTACTCTTCATATCTAGACAGGTCAAAGATACAGAAAGGAGATATTGAGCCAGTTAGATGGAATGCTTGGCTCTAGTATGGGCTTTAGAAAAGCTAAACTATTACTTAGAAGGAACCACTTTCCAAGTGATCACGGACTGTAATGCTGTGAGAACTCTCATGAACATGAAGACCCCCAGCAGACATATGCTCAGGTGGCAAATTACTATACAACAGTATAGAGGCCAGATGACTATAGGGCATAAAGCTGGAGCTAAACACCAGAATGCTAATAGTCTAAGTAGGAATGCTTTGCCTAATGACTCTAGCAATCCTGCATTTGACCCTGAGGATCAAGATATCTTTCCTATCTTGAACATCAATTTTTTTGCATTAGATGCTCCAATAATGGGGATCCACTTATGTGAATTAGATACTGCTTTCTTCAATCTATTGAGGGCCCACTACCTGATATCAAGCTTCTGATTAACATTATGGAATTTGTATCCCCAGAAGGAGCTCTGATAAATAGTTTACCTGCTTCATTACTTTGACCCTATAAAGCAGGAAGGTTTACTTTTTGGGATGGTCTCCTTTACTACAGACACCAACATTCCAGTGTATTGGTACTAAGTGACAAAGAACATATACAACACATACTCCAGGAATGCCATGACAACTGTTCATCAGGGCATCTATCCACTGAAATAACCTTGGAGAAAGTAAAAAAGACTGCTTGGTTGATAGAATGGAAAGAAATCACTATCAAGTATGTTACTAGCTGTGAGACTTGCCAAAAATTTAATATAACTACTGGAAAAGGGTTTGGACTCCTACAGAAGATCTCTGAACCCAAAACTAGATGGGAAATCATTAATATGGATTTTTCACCGGCCTCTCCCCTGGAGCTACTCATTCATATAACTCTGTCCTGGTTATAGTTGACAGATATTCCAAAAAGGCAAAATTCTTACCTAACCACAAAGAAGATAGTGCTATGGATGTAGCTTTACTATTCTGGAATAGGATCATAGCTGATGTGGGTATACCCAAGATTATAATCAGTGACAGAGACCCCAAATTCACCTTTGATTTTTGGAGGAATCTACATGATATACTGGGTACTACTCTAGCATTTTCTACAGCATACCATCCCCAAACTGACGGATTAGCTGAAAGGATGATACAGACCCTAGAAGATATGCTAAGGAGGTTCTGTAGCTTTGATCTAGAATACAAAAACTCAGATGTTTATTGCCATGATTGGGTAAACCTACTTCCAGCCCTAGAAATGGCTTATAACAGCAGTAAAAATTCTACTACCAAAGAAGCTCCTTACATACTAGAAAGAGGATGGATTCCAAAACTCCCTAGGAATAACTCAAACTATAAATTAGCCACCATTCATCCAACATCTCTTGACTTTAAGAAAATGATAGACCTGGAAAATAATCATGCTCATAAATGTGAAGAAGAAGCAGTGGAATAAAACAAAAAGAGATGGGACAAATCACACAGAGAACCTGAATTTAAAATAGGAGATCAGATCTTGATATCAACTGCCTGTTAGAATCCAAAATGTAGTTGTGCACTATGGGATTTGAACCCATGACCTCAACATTCATGAGTGATGCTTTAACCACTAAGCTAAGTGCACCATTGCCAGATGGGCCATTGTGCCTGTCCACTCAACAAGGGTTTTCTTGTGATTAGCTGTAAAGACCTGCTGTGTTTTTTGAAAATGCTGTTCAGGCTTTCAGTACCAAGAATTAGAATCCTTGGATGGAAGTCTGCATAAGAGCAGATTTGACTCCAACACTCCCCCTTGCTCTGTGCAGGGTGCATACAGCTATTCACAACTCAAGTTGGTTCTGGTCATCTTGTCTTTTTCCACCTGTTTGGGTGTGCCGTTGGGCTGAAGACTCTTGCTACCATGTTAGAATCCAAAATGTAGTTGTGCACTATGGGATTTGAACCCATGACCTCAACATTCATGAGTGATTCTTTAACCACTAAGCTAAGTGCGCCATTGCCGGATGGGCCATTGTGCCTGTCCACTCAACAAGGGTTTGCTTGGGTTTAGCTGTAAAGACCTGATGTGTTGTTTGACAATGCTTTTCAGGCTTTCAGTACCAAGACTTAGAATCCTTGGATGGCAGTCTGCATAAGAGCAGATTTGACTCCAACACTGCCAACTTCAACAATTTAGCAAGTAATAGAAAGCTGAAACCAGCCTTTGTTGGAACATTTGTTATCAAAAAAGATGCATGGTAAAAATGCTGTAGAAGTAATCCTGGGTGAAGAATTATCAAGAAAATGCCCAGTATTTACTTTTAGCCTAGTAAAACACTTTCAACCAAGAGAAGGTAGCAACCTCTCTCCAGCAATGATCCCAATAGAACCTAACCCTGTGAAAGAAAAAGGGAAGGTCAGCAGGATATTGAGAAACAAGAAAGAGAGAGTGCAAGGAAAAGATGTTAGATTATACTTAGTGTGATACAAAGGATAATCTGCAGACAAAGATGAATGGTTACCAGAGAATAATATACCTGATGGACCAATAAATCTTAAAAACTACAGAGCCAGCAAAAGCAACTGAAACACACATGGAATTAATTTTTTCCCAACATGCTCCAGATTTTTTTCAGATATGGCAATATCTTGGAGCGGGAAAATTTCAGCTTCCTACTATTGCAGAGCAAGCTGCAAAAGTAAAAAAATAACATAAAAATCAATAATATTAAAATTAACCTAAAAAGGAGTAGGAAAACCATAAATATCATTGCAAAAATGGATTCTCCACCCAAAATTAGGTAGGGTCATTCACTGACCCACCCTTGAATTCCAACTCCTTATATTTTTTAAATAATTAAGAAAGGAAAGACCAAAATACCACAGCACCATTATGGTACCTTTTTGGCCAATTAAATATTTCACATGTATTTTCACGTATAGGTTTCACACCTAAAATTCAGTCAGAATTGAGGTGTTGTGTATATTTTAGGAGTTACAGATGGAAATGTGTTCTGTCACAATTCCCACATGCAGCTGCGGCTGACATGCAGCACTTTCACCCTTTCAAATTCGTGTACGCAGCCCCAGGCCTCTGACGAGTACACAGCCGTGGGACTACAAGTTGACAAAGTGACCGGCGGCCTGAGAAACCTAGGTACCGCGTAAACATTCTACAACCTACACAGGAACATTCTACATATGTAATAAATGTTCCCTTGGATAGTAGATAGTCTAAAAATAAATAAAAATATATAAAAATACCTAAATAACCTTTATATGTATTTTTTATTAAATATAATTTAAAATACCAAGAATGTCAAAAATGAGATAATGACTATTTCTAAAAATATATTAAAATACTTCAATATGCAATTATGAGAACTACAAGAAATTAGTATTTTTTGGCATACTAAGGAAACTAATGATGTAAAAATATTACATAAATACTCATGACTTATATTTTTAAATAATTATTTTTAGTAAATCAACTAAAATTCAAAAATAAGGAGTAAAATCAATGTCATGACTTTACTCCACTTAATTAATAAATAATTAGAACTCACCTGACATCAGACTATCCGTAGGAACGTTTATTAAAACAATTATCAACTTACTGGGAACATTTAATAAGGATAATTAATTAAATAATAAATAAAATTAACACATTAGTGTTATTCACACCTCCAAACATCAATTATAAAGTAGAATAATTCCCATACCCTGTGGAATAAGATGTTACCTGTGCTACAGTACCAAGAACACTTGACAGGCTGCCACTTTTTACCCTTCTAGCCTCAGTGTCCGTCCCTTTGAGCCCCTGTACCGCTCAGAAGGACAATATTGGGACTCAAAAAGCTATAAATAAAGAGCTCTTTTGAGGATATTGATACCCAGAGACCCAGTTATATTTACATCCAGAAACCATGCCAAGGTAATCAAATACTTATAAGTGATAAGTAAGTGATTTATGGTTTTATTGTGATTAATAATAACCTTCCCGAACCCTTTTTATCAATTTAAACTGCTGAACAACCTTATAACCCCAGTAAACAGATTTAACCCATCAGTGCATGTCCCAAACAGGTACCCAAAGGATTTAATAATATACCAGTGAGTCTTATTATCCTTTCTATTTTGTGGCAGCTTGGTTACAAAGCCCTGCCACTCCACCGTGTATTTTATATACATATTATCTTTGGGCAATATATCTTTTAAGAATATAAAGTAAAGGTTCCAAAGTAACCAGGCCTACGTGTTTTCATACTAAATTCCCTGAAGATAGGTGTTAAAGATCCCCAAAATAATTGTGGCACCTCTGTTAATTTATTTAATAATCAATTTATTAATATTGATTTATAACATTAAACCATATCCAAACCAATCAACCTTTCAATAAGCTTTATCCAAATATTTTAAAGATTTTTGCTGCATTAACTGAATAATATATTTATTATTTATTCTATCACCTCTGGTAGCTAAAGGATAGCAATGATCTTGGCATCCAGGAGGCTGACAGTGATGATGTGGAATGATTTGTGGTTGAGGAAATGAAAGCCTTTAAATACTTTATTTGAAAAAAACCATTTATTTTCAGGTAACTCTTACAAGTCTGATGTGAAATAAGTGGCTTTTTATGATTTTTAATGGTGTATTTGGGTTGAAAATTGCCCTTAAAAAATGGCAGGTTTGGTTAACTCTGATAAACCCTATTTAGAGCTCCAACAGAACCATCACTGAAATAGCTAGATCACTGCTCCATGACTTGGCCCTACCACAGAATCCCTGGAGCTATGCTTTTAGAAATGCTAACTTAATTTTTCATAAACTTATCCATGAGAATTATACCATGACCCCTCAAAAGGCAGCCTTTGGTTTCAAACTGGACATAGACAGTTTAAGGGTTTTTGGACTCTGGACATATGTATATGATCACACCCACATCAAACAATTTGCTCCCTGTGGGAAGAAGATGTAACATCTTGGGTGCTGTCATGAGTCCAAGCAATGGTATGTTTTAGATGAAATCACGGGGAAGGTTGTTAAAGCACTATCAGCAAGATTTATGTAAGACATTCAGAATCATCAGCCATGGTTGGATGCAATCAAGATTGCTGCCTTGGGAGATTCCCAGTTGGGGAACAAGCTCAACAAACAAGATGTGTTTATGGCTCACCTTATGTCAATTTTCATGCACAATCTGGCCAACCCTTCCAACAATGAGGTGGTTAATTTTGACAAAGCTCAGGAATGGAAGGAGTCAATGGGGGAGGAAGTACAGGACTTTCACTTGATAGGCATTTTTGAGGAGGTTGATCTACCAGTACCATAGGAGAGGATTTTGGGCATGAAATGGGTATTGGTGAAGAAAAGAAATCAGATGAGTGAGCTCTTGCAAAGAAAAAGTAGGCTGGTTTCTCAAGGATTCCACCAGATCCAGGGATTTAGCTATGTAGAAACATTTGCCCCTACACCCATTTTTGTCTAACTGAGGACAGCTTTGACCAAAGCTACCAAAATTAATTGGCAGGTGGCAACCTTTGACATCAAAACAGCATTCCTGCACTCAAAAATTGATGAAGAGCTCTATGTACAGAATCTGCCTGGGGTGAAGGTCACACCAGGGAAGATCCTCAAGTTGAAGAAGTCACTCTATGGCACTAAACAAGCAGGGTGTTGCTGGTGGTTACATTTCAAGGTAGTGCTGGAATGGTTTGGCTTCAAACCAAATACCATGGATCAGAGCACCTACTCATGGGATGATGGGAGTGATCAGGCATTCCTTTGGGTTCACATGGATGATGGCCTCTTGACTGCAAGCTCCAGAAAAGCCATGACATTGCTGGCACAGTGCCTAAGCAATGCCCTAACGCTCAAGTGGGACAATGAAATCGGATCTATTGTAGGCGTCCAGGTGGACAAAACTGAGCTTGGCTTTTGTCTACACCAGCAGGTACTCATACAAAAACTTTTGGACCTGGACAAAGCGGCAATGCCACCAAGCACCCCTTTCCTTGACACCAACCTACAGTCAACTTTCTCCAGTGACCTAGCCAAGACCTTGGATGTGGAATGCCGCAGGTATATTGGCATACTACTTTGACCAACTACTCCCCTGCAATGGTTGAGGTTGCGTAAGGCCCCATTCCTCCTTGACACAGCCCCCAAACTTCGGTACGGACTACTTTGGCGCGCCATGGGGGGTTTTGAGGCATCGTTGGCGTGCCATGGCAACGCCATTTGGCGCGCCAAACGTGCTACGCCGCCAACCCGAGCTGGCTGGCTTCATCGTTTACAAATCTGACTTACTTGAGAGCGATGCCCAGAACCTTTGGAAGGATTGTAGGAGCTTCAATAGGTATGAAAACATATCCAGTAGCCCACCATGCCCCATCATTCCACCCACATGCTCAGGTACCGGGCATCTAGAGATCCCACTGTCGGAGGGGGGATAAGATCCCAAGTATTTCTGCATGCAAGATGACTGAGATTGAATTGAGTGAGCAACCCGCTGACGACTGCCCAAAAGTGAGGGAAGTTAACGCGCCAGCTGAGCTCCTACTTTTATGAGATCGACGATGATCAGAATCGTAATCGCAAAAGAGATAGAGTAGGATGGATTGATTAAGTTGGCGCGCGGTGTGACAACATGACTTCTTTTCTAAACCAAAAAAAAAGTCACACATTTCAAGAAACACGTTGATGATACCGGGAGCGAGAGAAGGGTGAAGTGAAGATCGAGTCAGATCGAGTCAGATCTCGCTAGGGGTCAAGATCATCCCCAACATCACACGCATCGAAAGAAACTTGCTTCTATTGTGGAGGAGAGGGAGGGGGTATTGCGGAGAATGGATTGAGATCGATCGCATAGATCAAGTTCAAACTAAGGTGTAACCTGTGTGCTCGTCATGTAGGTACATGGCATAGATAAATTGGTCCGTAGATTATTAGTTGATCCAATGAATGATAGAAAAAAATAATACAAGACGGATGTCATCATCTAGTTGGAGACGCAGCAGAAAACAAGGTTTGAGATCAAAGAATCTACGAGAAAAGAGGAATGGAAGGGTGTGAATAATACAAGGTCGAAACAGAGGAGCGAAAGAGATCGTGATGGAGATCGTAGGATATGAGATATTTATCAGCTAATCAAACAAGTTCCGTCTGGAGAAGATGCCTTCAGAAAGCGGAATGAGAGGGGAAAAAATTATAATAGATAAAGCATGTGAGGTCTAACATAAGGAGTGACATGAAATGTGCATCCTGGGGGCCACGGGTTAGAGGAGAGATCTATGAAGGCAAAAAGTCCATTTCTATTTTGAGCGGGCAGGGCTGGGAGAGCGGATGGTTTTGAAACCAAGTGATGTAACAAAAGAAAGAAAATAAACAAGAGATCCATCATCCACCCCCCAGGTAGAACCGAGGATACAGGGAAGTTGGATGGGAGCCATCGAGCATCAGGTCAACAAGATGATCGTGGACTACCACGACTAAGGCGGGGTTGATGAATGAGTTTTTTTGGTTTTTAATCTGACGCCAAAAGTTCATCCTCAGGGATGATTTCAAGGATATCTACTCATCGTAAGTGAGAGGGTAGGATGAGTCAGAGGAAGGGTTGAAGATCGGATGACGGTCATAGTTCCCGAATCGATCCCAGTCATAAGGGATAGGATCGACTGGGGTATCTGAGTCGATATCGAGTGGACTAGAAGCACTTGAGGATGATGCGGATGAACCTGAGGATGAATTGGAATTGTTTTTTAGATGTCGGACGGTACGTTTGCGCAACAGTTTATGGATCGAGGTCTTAAGGCTACCAGCGGAGGCGGGGTGAGTTGGAGTCAAGTTTCCGGGTGAGTTAGAAGAATGGATTGAGTTCATGCTGGGCTGGGTGAGGATGGGATGAGGAGGCGCAGGACGAGTGCGTTTGACTGGTAAAGTGACATGATAGAGCGTAGGCTGATATGGGGGAGTTGAGGCGGAAAGGGTTTTTTTTGTTCGTTTGATTAGTCAAGAACAAATTGAAGGGGGAGGAGGTGGAAAGAAGGGGTGGGGATGATGATGATGAGGGAGTGGGGGGAGGGGGGGAGACTGACGATGATGGGAGATGAAGATGGATGCTGGGATTGATCGGTAGCATCCCAGATGAAGTTATTAAGATCTTCACCGGGGGTGGATGGATGATATGAGGCTGAGCTAAGATCTTGAGACAGGTGAGTTTGAATGGGGTAGAGAGGGTGAATAGGGGATTGCCTTTGACGGATGATGGAGGGTAACTGGGAGAGCATAGGAAATCGGGGTTTGTTAGGCGATGGGGAGAGGATAGAGGACCAATTGTGGCGTCTTTGAAGGAGGGGGGATCGATCGGAAGCTGAGGAGAGTGGAGGCGGGGGAGGAGAATGAGGATGAGAGGGATGATGATCGTAGTAGTCGATGTTATGATGGTTGCTGATCATTTTCGATGAATAAATGGATGATGATGAGGATGATTTTAATTGTTGTTGTTGAGCTTGAGTGAGAGGAAATGTGTAGATGGAGTACAGATTGGTTGGTCCCTTTTCCTGGTCGAGTGGATGTGAGAAGCAGAGTTCTAGACCTTGCTTGGGATGAGGTGAATGAGTTGAGTGTAAGTGGTAAGTATGTAATTGGACTTGCGCAAGTAAGTCTCTAAGCCTCGCAGGACATTCAAGTCTCCATGATGATCAAGATGATAGCCGCTGGGACGTTGGGATGATTTAGTTCAATAGAGACTAGGAGAATTATCGAGGAATCGAATCCAGTCTGGGGTTAGATTGATGAACTGGAAGATGTTGAAGGAGTTACTAATTATAGTATCATTTTCGCAGACTGGGATTAGAGTGTGAAGACATAGATAGAATTAAATAAATATAAGTTCATCTTCATGATGATGATGATGATGATGATGATGTTGATGATGATGATGTTGATGATGATGATGATGATGATGATGATGATGATCCGGAGAAGGCTTGGGAATATTCGGTGGATGTGGTTGTGGATGTAAGAATATGTAACCAGTATGGTCTGAACCGATCAGACCCAAACTGGGATGTACTGTGGGATTAGCAGTCCAGACCCAGTCATCATGAGGAACTGATCATGGCTGACCCAGTCATGATGGACAGCTAGTTTCGAAGTGACCGAGTAAAATTTGATCCAGTTAGTAGCTGTGTATCAGAAATATTGATTGGTCCTTCGACCCAGCTACCAAATCTGCAGTTTAGAAATTAGCCAAACATTTGAGCAACCAGTGCCACATGAAGATATTCCAAGTATTTAAATATTTAAATATTATGTATGTAACACCAAGACCAGTACAAGTTAAAATACTCTCGACAGCTCCTCCGACGATGTTCCGTGGGATTAGACTACCAGTCAAACTGGAATCTGGTGGGATTTGGATATGGGTCTCCGATCAGCACGGCGAAGGACAGGAGGGGAGAGCTCAACTAGGCGTCTTGAATCTTGATGACCATGACTCAATAATAATCGACTTGGTGTCCGTCGGGGTGGATCGATTGGTAATGAAAGTCTGATCCAGTCCAAAGCGATGGATCGATGGTAGGACTCTTCTACGCATGACGTCTCCCACCCCCAGTTCATGAATTCAACTATCTCATGTCGGCTACTTCATACACTACCATCTACTCTCTGGCGTCATGTCTACTAATTTGTTTGATTTTTAGTTCTCGTTTTAAATAAAAGTGCTATCGATTTTTTTTTTCCGGCTATTTAATAATCTGGTAATGGATACAAGAAATGAATGATGAATAGAGCATCTCCAATCCTAATCGGAGAGGGCTTGACTTTTAGGTGTAACATGGGACTCGCTAGTCAAAAAAAAAAACCCCGAGCAAACATCAGCCAGCGAGCGATTTCACACGGGTGTTTCAAAGTCACCCACTCCACAAGGCCGCAGCAGCTAGCTTGGAACCCATAACACCCAATTTTGTGTGCCACAACACAGGTCACTCTAGCTGGGCTCACCTTATTGTCTGAAAAATTAACCTCAACCTTGATGATTAAACACCACCAGCCATCCAGCTTCTGCTAACAAATCAAATCCGATGGAGCTGGGTGGAGTAGGTATATATTGGAAGATTGAAAGTGAGATGTGATGGAGAGAGATAGGGGGATATGAATCATGGAATGGAGATGTGGTGGTTGGAGAAAGGGTATACTACAATATATGACCAAATGGTACACACATGCACACAAGCACTTGGTAACCATCAATTATGATCTCCAAGAAGGTGCAACCCACTCAACCTGCTATTTGATTTTGAAAAGATTTCAAATATTGTTTGAAATTTTTTGAAAGTTTCAATGATTTATTTTTTTTGAGCAATACACCGTTTTTTGGCATGCACAGGTCCACACACCAATACTTTTGACATGCATAGGTTTCATGAACCAATATTTATGGAACGCACACATCCACATGCCAAAAAATGGTGTAGAAAGTTTATTTTTGGGTGTGTTGGCCTGTGCATGCAAATAATATTGATGTGAAGACCTGTGCATGCCAAAATATTTAGCATTTGGGGCGCACATCCCAAAAAAATGGTGTGAAATTAGTAATCTATTGGAATAAAAATAGCCGCACCCCAAATAAATACTATGGATATGTTGAACATTTTCCACCAAATAAAAATTGAAGCAGAAATTAGGAAATTTGTGAGGATTATATTCAATCTGCAAATCTATGAGTATACCAGAGTGCCATTTGAATTAAAGCATGATACTTCCCACATTCAGAGAATGATAGACACTATCTTTTGACATTTTGTACATCAAGTTGGATGATGGTCTATATAAGCAATTGTTTAATTCATAAAGAATGATGATAAATTCAGTTAAAGAAATTGAAATGAGTTCTCAAAACTTTGGCTGAAGAAGGCCTTAAAATATCCCTGAGTAAGTTCAACTTTGGATATGGAGAATTGAAAGTTTTAGGACACAAAGTATCAGGACTGTCCCTGGAAATGGATCAAAACAGAGTGGCTGCTGTCATGAATTTTCCTATCTCAAAAAATAGAAAAGTAATAATATCCTTTTTAAGCTTCTGCCATTCATGTAAAGATTTGATTTCAAACTTTGCAGTCATAAATAATATTCTGTACAGAATTTATTGAAAAAATACCATGTAGTGCTTAAAGCCCATCCATTTGGGCAGCAGCTAAATTTATTCAAGATTTTTGTCAGGCACACATGGCACCACAATGGGACTTGGCCTGATGAGGACGCGTGCAAAAATTCTGAATCTACCTTGCCAGTTTCTCAATTCCACAAATGCAACAGGAAGGTAAAAACTGGTTGAAAATACAGAATTCAGATGGTCAGAATTCAACAAAATACCATATTTGGACCCTTTCAAGAGTTTTTTCCTGGAAGTGATACAAAAATGGTAGAAAGGTGTCCTTCAACACCATTTTTGGTATTTTTGGTGCATAATTTGCATAAAAAATGATTCAGATGAGAGAAATGCACTCACCAGAACTAAAAAGATTCAAATCTTTCATATTTTGTTGGATTTTGTAGCACTTACTTGGCTGACATCAATGCCCCATGGACTTGGTAGCGCAGAGAATGCAAATTTTAAGGCAAGTGAATGGTGTTTTCTCTTTGCAATTCACATGAAATTTTGTTTATTTCATTCTTTTCTCAATGCAAGCAACATGTAAAAAGACTTGGTAACTCATAATGAATTTCTTGAGAACCTCTCTGAGTTGATTGGGTGTACCAATATTGTTGGAAAAGCATCCAACTAAAAAGATGATAGTGTCCAGTTTTTGGAGTCATGCATGAAATATACAACAAATTTGGTTAAAATTTTTAGTAACTACACAGTATTACCTAACCAAAATTATGCTTTGAATATTTCCAATAAAATGAGATGGTGAAAACCAAGGATGAACTTTCTAAATTTTCCAGAGAATGTATTATTGCATTAATTAAAAATTGCAATTCAAAAAAAAGCTCAAGTGAGTTCACTTGATCAATATAATCATACAAAATTTTGACAAATGATTTCCAATTGCAGAGAAATGGGGAGAGACAAAATTATGAAACAATTATTTCAGCTTCATCAGTTTGAGGAAAAAATTACCTTTGAAGCTGCTATGTCAGAAGAAAGTTGCAATTAATCTTGTAATTTGAAGATTCAAATTTAAATTGGGGTCTACAAAGAAATAATTCATTGTTTGGGTGAGTCAATCCCCAAATTAAGTGCCAATTATGAATACCCCCATCAGAGGGATCAATCATCTTACCAGCTAATGCAATTAATGTTTCTAACCTGTAATGTTTCCAGAACTGGATATTGTCACCCACAAAGCCAAAAAACTGTGTTGAATAAATTTAAAACAGAAAAAATCATTATGGGCATGTGGAAAGGATAATATTCTTTTAATAGGATGTAAATAAAGTATGTTTTCAGATCTTTCAAGCAGAGGAAGTGAAAAGGGACAAATAAAACTTGAGGTTTGGCTGAGGAAATGCATTGTGATGCAGGAAGGGACCAAAATATTTCCCATATGGTGACATAGTTATGCCATGTGCCCATTTCCCTCTGTTGGCTGGTCACTTGGTACACCTCATCCTAGCTATCTCATTTGGCCTCTGACCACTTTATCACCTACTCCCTTCTACATCCTCAATCCAATTCATATTGATGTTGATGCTCCAGTGTAATTTTCATGATTCTACCATAACTTGAAAATATTGTTTTTTTTTTCTGTTTCCTTTTGAATTGCGCACTTTAGAGTATTTTTTGTTTTTTTATAAATGTTTAGTTTTTTAATTTCAATTGTTTGATTTCCTCAATGGGAGTATACGTTTTTTCATAAAAAATAAGAAGTTTTTTTGAAATATTTAACTTTGATAATTGTTTGTGCCTTCCTTTTTTTTATGATGTCATTTTTTGTTACACTAACACATGTACTTACAATTCCATAGATACACACATACATGCTGAATTGAAAGAAAAGAGATTGGCAATTCAGGGGGGGGGATAACATTTTATTTCTTTGTGGGCCTACAAATGAATTCAAAAAATTTCAATTAATCTCAAGGAAATAAGAACAAAAAAAAAAAAAGATTTTGGGTTTAATCAGATTTCATAGAGGAACAGCTTGAAAGAAATTCCAACCATTGGATTTTTTTGAAAAGGATATGGGCAAAAATACCACCAAAGATTTCAGAACCATACCTGAGTTTGATCAGGAGTATCAAACTTTCTGGCATGTCTGTCCTCCACATGAGTTTCCACTATCTCCATTTCTCCATTGGTATATCATACTCCTCCTATTTTTCTCCCTCTTCATTGCCATTGGAAAATTATAAATCAATGATCCGGAAATCAATGTTTTTGGGGTCATTGCTTTTTTATTCTTGATTGTCTTCATCAAAAATATCACATGATAAATCATATGGCTTGGCTGCCCAACTCCAATTCTTCTTGGTGAATTTTTTTTTTCATTCAGTCTCTAATAACTTTCACCCTTTCCCAATAATGAAATGATTGGATTTGGCAAGAAATTAATGTTCTGGTTTCCAGAAAGTTTGAATTTTTTGAGCAGGGAGATGGTTTTTGGACAAACCAGTTCTGAAACAGGAAATTGAGAGATGCTTATTTTCCTGGGGAAAGAGATTCTTGAGTGGCTTTTTGGCCTGGAATATTCTTTGAGCTTGATTTTTTTCCATTTGGAATTCTGAATATCTCACATTTCTTCATTAAACCTCCAGAAGAATATTTTTTCTTCCTCAGATCAAAATGGTAGTTTCTTGAAAATATGCACATACTTATTGGGTATTTATTCATCATTTCTGCAGGATTGAATCTTCTTGAAAATCTTTTTGTTTTTTTAGGAAGATTTTTCATGACAAAAAACTTGTATTGTGCATCAAAAAGCTGAATCAGAAATAAGAAATAAGTGAACCATGAAGACCTTTTTGGAGCTAAAATTTGATTTACCTTTGAAAAGTGCATTGAATAAATTATTTTCCTCATAAAAATCATGCTTTCCAGGTTATCTTACCTCATTGAAAAACCTATGAGCCATGTAATGGTGCACATAGTGATTATGAGCACACCCAATTAGCTCAAGATTGGTACCTAATTTCTCATTAAAATTCATGAAGGAATAAAGCTTCACAAAAAAAGCTTTGAGGAAGGTGATAAAATAAAAAAAATTAACAGGCCTCCTTGAACAGGAATTATGGCTTTTCATCAAGTGCTTCAGCCCATAAATGTAATCTAATTTTGGACTTTGAGACTTGTATGTAGCTGATGAAAACCTTGTTGAAAGGGATTATAAATTTCCAAATATTCATAAATCATTCATTGTATTCTTTTAGAAAATTGATTGAAGCCAAAGTAGCATGATGTGAATGTAAAATTCTTCCTGATCAGATTATTTTTAGAAGCCATTTTGATTTCCAATTTGTTCAAGAAAACATAGAAAAATCAATTTGGTTTTCTAAAAACTAGCATTCTGATCTCTCAGTATTATCTTCATTGGATTATTATTTGATACAGAGCTGGGGTTGGGAGGGGTTTATGAGAAATTTAATCTTTTTAGGGGGGGGGGGTCTGGGCCAGATTCAAGGCTTTAAATAAACTTTGGGGATTTGAGTTCTGGTAATGGCAGATCTTGTGTTAGAGCTTGCAACTAATATGATGGAGGAGTTAGAAATTTTAGTTTTCTTCTTGGTCTTGACATTTCAAGAGGCAGTTTCTTAGGCTTGGGAAAATTCAATATCAATTCCTGGAGCACTGAAGTGCTCAAAAAGTTTGGATAGCTCTTTATATCTATCAGATAGATGATTTTGAAAATCTGTATGAATTATGATTGATGGTGAAGTGATATCTAACGACTTGGAGGATGGGGGGCAGGCAATGGAAGGAAATGAGTAGGCTATTTTTATAGCCTGTGTTCATTTGAAGTGCAGTTTCTGAAGCTTGTGAAGGTTGTTTGGATTGGCTTTACTCAGAGTGTGGCATCATTTTGGGTGATAAAAAAGCTAATATATCCCAAGTTCATTGGTCAATCAGGTGAGATTATTTTTTCACCTTCTGTTTCATGGTGGATGATTATTCATGCAATGAAAAAAATATTATGGTTTGGTTGCATGCATTGTGGCTGGTACTTTCATATACACGCAAATTTCAACTGATGTGAATATGTGGTTCCTGAATCCCCCGGCTGAGTTGCCTCACAAAATGGGGCAGCTTAATTCAGCCATTTGCACATAGTGCGTATCAGATTGAAAGAATATGTTACATATTTGAATAATTATGATTATTCAAAATAGAAGAAATAAAGGAATAAAAATGAAAATGCATCACACAAAAATAACCCATATATAACATAAACATCCCAGGCTATTAGAAAGCCAAATAATTTACCAATATCACAACAATGATGAAAAAGGGCTTCATTTTAGAAAAATGATTTGTTTAAAATTAGCTGAGAATGAGAAAAAAAAAATTAGAGGAAAGAGTTCCTGTCTCTTCATGGCACAGAACCAGAAAAAACTGAGTGAATTTAGGCCCCAAGAATAGTAATTGCAAAATTATATTTTGGAAATTTCATTTTTGATTATTTGACCATTGGCAAATTAAATAAAAGATTGGATAGGGAAGAATCAATCATTATCCAACCTTTTGGAGAGGAAATGGAGGCATGAAATTTAATAATTTCAGCTATGAGGATGAAGAATGACCATCTTGTTGGATATTCTAGCCTGGTGTATTGTGTAGTACCTTGGAGGTGATAAAAATCAATTGGACACACCTATAAAACTAAACTTATTATTGAAATAAACCAACATCAAATATCCAATACCACTGGGTGTGAGGGAATACAGTGAATTTAAAACATCTTGACATTGCCCAAGGTCTTGGAGACAATGATTCAACAGGCCAAATTTTCACTAAACTTGAGAGGTTACAGGAAGTATTTGAGAAGATAGTAACCTGCTAGTAGTTGTGGGAAGATATTGCTGACGGAATGATGGTAATGATCCTTTCTGTTTATGTGGAGGGGTGTATGAAATTTTTGCATGATGGCGGATGCAGATGAATGAATGGTGTGTTTGAATTCAAAATCCACAATTTTGATGAAAACCATAATTTTGAAATACACCAGTTGCAGGTTATTTGCATTGAAGAAGCCCACCATTAAAATTGGCTAGTTTGGTAAAAAAAATTGCAGGTTTCTAAAGGAAGATTTGTTCAATGTGATACACTCTATTATTTATTATTTATTATTCATTATTAATTGATTATTATTCATTGTTTATTATTCATTATTCATTGTTTATTATTCATTATTCATTGTTTATTGTTTATTATTTATTATTTATTATTTATTATTTATCATTTATCATTTATTATTTATTATTTATCATTTATCATTTATCATTTATTATTTATTATTTATTATTTATTATTTATTATTTATTATTTATTATTTATTATTTATTATTTATTATTTATTATTTATTATTTATTATTTATTATTTATTATTTATTATTTATTATTTATTATTTATTATTTATTATTTATTATTTATTATTTATTATTTATTATTTATTATTTATTATTTATTATTTATTATTTATTATTTATTATTTATTATTTATTATTTATTATTTATTATTTATTATTTATTATTTATTATTTATTATTTATTATTTATTATTTATTATTTATTATTTATTATTTATTATTTATTATTTATTATTTATTATTTATTATTTATTATTTATTATTTATTATTTATTATTTATTATTTATTATTTATTATTTATTATTTATTATTTATTATTTATTATTTATTATTTATTATTTATTATTTATTATTTATTATTTATTATTTATTATTTATTATTTATTATTTATTATTTATTATTTATTATTTATTATTTATTATTTATTATTTATTATTTATTATTTATTATTTATTATTTATTATTTATTATTTATTATTTATTATTTATTATTTATTATTTATTATTTATTATTTATTATTTATTATTTATTATTTATTATTTATTATTTATTATTTATTATTTATTATTTATTATTTATTATTTATTATTTATTATTTATTATTTATTATTTATTATTTATTATTTATTATTTATTATTTATTATTTATTATTTATTATTTATTATTTATTATTTATTATTTATTATTTATTATTTATTATTTATTATTTATTATTTATTATTTATTATTTATTATTTATTATTTATTATTTATTATTTATTATTTATTATTTATTATTTATTATTTATTATTTATTATTTATTATTTATTATTTATTATTTATTATTTATTATTTATTATTTATTATTTATTATTTATTATTTATTATTTATTATTTATTATTTATTATTTATTATTTATTATTTATTATTTATTATTTATTATTTATTATTTATTATTTATTTATTATTTATTATTTATTATTTATTATTTATTATTTATTATTTATTATTTATTATTTATTATTTATTATTTATTATTTATTATTTATTATTTATTATTTATTATTTATTATTTATTATTTATTATTTATTATTTATTATTTATTATTTATTATTTATTATTTATTATTTATTATTTATTATTTATTATTTATTATTTATTATTTATTATTTATTATTTATTATTTATTATTTATTATTTATTATTTATTATTTATTATTTATTATTTATTATTTATTATTTATTATTTATTATTTATTATTTATTATTTATTATTTATTATTTATTATTTATTATTTATTATTTATTATTTATTATTTATTATTTATTATTTATTATTTATTATTTATTATTTATTATTTATTATTTATTATTTATTATTTATTATTTATTATTTATTATTTATTATTTATTATTTATTATTTATTATTTATTATTTATTATTTATTATTTATTATTTATTATTTATTATTTATTATTTATTATTTATTATTTATTATTTATTATTTATTATTTATTATTTATTATTTATTATTTATTATTTATTATTTATTATTTATTATTTATTATTTATTATTTATTATTTATTATTTATTATTTATTATTTATTATTTATTATTTATTATTTATTATTTATTATTTATTATTTATTATTTATTATTTATTATTTATTATTTATTATTTATTATTTATTATTCATTATTTATTATTTATTATTTATTATTTATTATTTATTATTTATTATTTATTATTTATTATTTATTATTTATTATACATTATTTATTATTTATTATTTATTATTTATTATTTATTATTTATTATTTATTATTTATTATTTATTATTTATTATTTATTATTTATTATTTATTATTTATTATTTATTATTTATTATTTATTATTTATTATTTATTATTTATTATTTATTATTTATTATTTATTATTTATTATTTATTATTTATTATTTATTATTTATTATTTATTATTTATTATTTATTATTTATTATTTATTATTTATTATTTATTATTTATTATTTATTATTTATTATTTATTATTTATTATTTATTATTTATTATTTATTATTTATTATTTATTATTTATTATTTATTATTTATTATTTATTATTTATTATTTATTATTTATTATTTATTATTTATTATTTATTATTTATTATTTATTATTTATTATTTATTATTTATTATTTATTATTTAGCATTTATTATTTATTATTTATTATTTATTATTTATTATTTATTATTTATTATTTATTATTTATTATTTATTATTTATTATTTATTATTTATTATTTATTATTTATTATTTATTATTTATTATTTATTATTTATTATTTATTATTTATTATTTATTATTTATTATTTATTATTTATTATTTATTATTTATTATTTATTATTTATTATTTATTATTTATCATTTATTATTTATTATTTATTATTTATTATTTATTATTTATTATTTATTATTTATTATTTATTATTTATTATTTATTATTTATTATTTATTATTTATTATTTATTATTTTTTATTTATTTTTGATTATTTATTATTTATTATTTGTTAACAATAATTTTTTCTATTTTTGATTTTGTATATTTTATTTCTTGTTAGGGTGTATCAGAGTTAGCAAACCTGCCAATTTTGATGGTAGATTTTTGAAATACACATATCCCTTAACTGGTGTATTTTAAAATGTGGTGTTTTAAGGAAATGGAAGATTTAAAACATAAAATCCATTATTTATGCATCATCATCTATCCACCATCCATTTTATGCACAAAACCCATCCACACCTCCACCTCAGCAAATCCAGACCAATCCCATATCCATCCCTTTACACACATCTCATCTCCTTTGCTTCACATCTCCATCAACTTGCATCTTCATCAACTTGCATCTCCATTACTTCACACACATCCCATCATCATCTCATCACCCCACATCATATCACCATCTTTCTCAAGAGTCCCAATCAAACTTCCTGGCAGCAAGTTGAAACCTCAAAAAACCTTACATAAATTTATTTATTATTTGACTTTGATTCAGACTTTAATTTGGAATTGACTTTCTTAGCTTGTAATTCTCTATTGGAAAAGCAAAACATGGTTCCAAGAAGACAAAACCTCCACAACCCTATGTATGAAAGGCAAAAGCTTCATCTCTTCCCCAAATTGGGCTTCCAGCAACTGTTACAAACTTGATTGCCTTCATTCATGAAACTTTTCTGTTGTTCTCACTCCATGTTTCTTTTCCTTGCTTCTGTCTTTTCATTGCTCTCTTTTTTTATGTTGTTGCTAGCGTCTCAACCTTTCCCCAGGACAAACTCAAAGACCTTGGACTTTGAATATGCATTTTGGAATGGTCATCACCTACACTCATTTTGGTTCTCTTGAGCTTTTTGATTGTTCTCTCCTCATCAAAATTTAACCATACTCATCATATTCCAAGTTGTTCAGGCGCCCCTCAAGACCAAATTGTCCAGGTACCACTCCAGACTTCTCAAGTGAATAGTTTGATTTTCAAGGGATATCAAGTTTAACTTGGTGAAACTCATTGATTACTGGTTTTTAACATCCTCTAACCCTCTCTGACTCTTTCAAATCTAGTTTGTTTGTTTCTTGGGTATGAAATTTCTCTGTAATATTTTAAAATTCATTTTTTTCTTATTTTCTCCTTCTTATTTGTTGTTTTGATGAAGTTCTATCAGTCTCTGGTTTTAATTATAGAGAATATAAAGACCAATCACCCCAAATTTTATCACAGTTAACAGTTGAAAATAAAAAGAAGGGGGACCTCTTTTTCAAATCTCCAACCAGATTCAAACATGACCAATTCAATGACAGCTACCATCCTCAAAACTGAAATAGAAGCTATTCCACTTCTTACTTTAGATAAGTTCTTCATTTGGCAAAATTGGGTGATAAACATGATGGGACTTCAAGAGGATCTCTATTCAAAACTAACCAGAAGCAGAAGGAATTCCAATGGAAGTCTCATAGGTCTCATTCACATGGAAAACATGCAAATTCAAACAATCTTTATATCTAAACTCTACAATACAGTTTGAGCCAACATTGTTACACCTGAAGCTGAGAAAGACACCCATCTAATCTTGGTTGACATAAATGAATATTTTGCTTCTAATCATGCCTCCAACCCAGCAAGAATTTTCAAAGAGTTTGGATGGACTCCATTATTTTACTCAAATATTCTTGGTTTTTTCACAGACACCAAGAGAGCAATCTCCTGACTGCATGAAGTAGGTATCACTTTACCCTGGATATTATTTGATATTTAATCTTAGGAGAACTACTGGCTTCTATGGACACAGTTTTTCATCAGATCACCCATTTGGATAAGAAGATGACTCCCAACCTCGTTTTGGATCATTGTTAAATGTTCCACAATAACAAGTTTCTTTCCAAAAATGCAGGTGAAGACAAGAAGGAAGAAAATAACATTTTTTTTCTCACTAAAACCATCAGACCCTGCAATGAAAAGTGGAACAAAAAAAAGGCCAGTCATCCCAAGGGCAGATTTTGGAAGCTCTAAACTCATCTCAAACCCTTTTTTCCAAAGAAAAAGAAGTCTGTTACAAGAAATTTGAGCTCAGAAGTCACCTCAGTTAGCTATTTTCACACTAGCCTCTCCTTTCTCAATGATGTGTCTGTGTTGGACTCTGGTTCCTCCAGACACGTAGTGTCTGACTCAAATATCTTCATCCTCTTAGACAAATCATCAACCAGGTCCATCTCAACAAGTTTGGGCACAAATTAACTGACCTAAAAAGTAGAAGGGATAATCAAATTAAGGGATAAGCAAGGATTAACAGTTCTACTTACCAATGTCTTTTTCTCTCTTCATTCCACTGCTAAACCTTTATCATTAAGGTATCTAGTGCTTGGCAGGTTTGATGTGCAATCCAGAATAGAAGAATTTGATTTAACTAAAGAGAAATAGACAATGAGGGGATTCTATGTTCATAATTTACCCATCCTTTGTTTGCCAAATGGAAAGGAGCATCCAGTGTCCCATCTTTCATACAACAAACGCTTGCATAAATCTCTTGGTCACATGAGCTACATCAGGATACACCAAAAACTGGGTATTCAAGTAATGGAAGCCTCAACTTGCAAAGCATGTGAAATCAGCAAGATCATGCATAGACCCTTTAATAATAAACACACCCAAGCTGAAAGGCCATTTCAAGAGCTCCATTGAAATCTTGCTGGGCCCATCAGCCCAGCTAGCATACACGGAAATACCTATTTCTTAACAATAGTGGACAGCTGCACTAGATTTCTTTCAGTGGTTTTGCTGAAAAGCAAGAGCAAAGCAGCAAGCACTCTTCAGTTTCTAATTGAATTAGAAGCTAAACGCTTCAACTATACTCCCATGAAACTGCACTCAGACCATGGAATGGAATTCTGGAACACGTCAATGTCAAATTTCTGTAAGATGAAAAACATCAGGAAGACGTTTTCTGACACTTATACACCACAGAAAAATGGATTATCAGAACAATTTGATAGACTAGTACTGGAATCTTTAAGGACTTTCCTAGCAGACAAAAAATTTCAAAAGAGGTATTGGAGCGTGATTATTTGATCCTGCTCTCTTGAAATCAATCAAATCCCAAGTCATATCTCAAAGAAATCACCTTAAAAACTATTGAAGGGAAAGAAGCTCAAAATCAACTACTTTGATCTTCTGGGGAGCCAGGTGACCTACATACATTGTAAAAAGAAACCGTTCTTTAGGCTAGAGCAAAGGGGATCAATAGGAAGAATAATTGGTTACAATTATCACCTTTTTTCCAATAAAGTTCTAGCTTCTGAAAATAGGATTTTAGATGCAAAGCATGTTATTCCACTTGATTACAATGCTGAATGCAAAAATATGACAACAACCTTGAACTGGGAATCTGGGATGTGGATCTCACTCCTGAAACTATTGACAACACCAAATTTGCTCACCCTAACCTAGATGATGTGAGAGCTCATGCAGAATTTAATCAAAGCAGTAAACAATCAATTGAAAATCCAAGTATTTCTCCCATAGATGGTCTTCCTCTGGTATAAATCTCAATTTTATCAGTTGAAAATGTGGTCAGATACAATCTTGGTGATTTTACATCCTCTGTCAGACCAGAATAATAATCCCATGTCTCTCTTCCTGTGAGTGAACCATTGTCATGGTTGGTTGAAAGAAACACTGAACTTAAAAAGATTGAGACTCAGGAAGTCTGGGATGACTGAAACACAGAACAAGAACACTATCTCCAAACAATGTGGGCTGACAGAGTGAAGACAGAAACAGTTTTGGCCCCATCCAAGAGGAAATCTTGCCTCTGCATTATGGGAAACCACCAGATTCAGGTAATTGATTGTGGAGAAACTTATGCTCCTGCTGGAAAGCTCAAAGTTTTACTTCTACTTCTGTTAATTGCAATTGATCTGAACCTTCCCTTATGAAAATTTGATGTTAAATCCACCTTCCTATTTGCTCCTCTCAAGGAAGATGTCTACATTATCAAATAAAATGAAAGAAAACAATTGTGAAACTTCCTGAAGTTGAATAAGTCACTTTACGGGTTGCAAAAGGCTCCTGTAAACTGGTACAAGACCCTAACTGGGTGGCTTGAGAAGATAGGATTTTTTCAGTCAGTTGGGAACCCATGCCTCTATGTCCATGGGATTTGAAGCTCTTCTCTCTTCTTTTATCTAGATGATCTGGTTGTGGCTGGTGATACTCACTGGTTCAAAGGGGTATTCTTGAAAAAGTTCCCTTGGTCCAGTGCTCATTTCCCTGATAGAATCCTTGGGATGAAATTCAATCAAGAGGGGAATTTCATCACTCTCAACCAAACTAAGCTCATTGAGCAATTGCTATCTGACTTTAACTTGGCTAACTATAAGCCAGTTTTAACGCCTCTCACTCCTAAAATTCAGCTTCTTCCAGCCAATCAGGGAAATCAAAATTATTTTCTGAAACTTGGGATTAACTATAGAAAATACACTGGCATCATTAATCACCTTTCCTTTAGGAATCAAACGGATCTTTCTGCTGCAGCATCCATCCTCTCTTGGTTTAATCAGAACCCTGGATTTTCCCACCGGAAAGAAGTGATTCATGTATAAAGGACCTGGCTGGAACTCCAAACCTATCTCTCACTCTAATTCCAAATTTGACTTCAGCCAACTCTTTAATTGTGTACACAGATGCCACCTGGGCTGATGACCCGCAGATGTGGAAATCTCAAGCAGGATAAATTTTCTGCTGGAAAAACTTGTCAATATCTTGTAAAATTTGAAAACAGGGCAACATCACTCTTTCCTCAACCAAAGCCAAATTTAACGCACTTACCAATGGGGCGCAGGAGTCTCCTTGGATCAAGTCAATAGTACTTGATTTATGGAAAAACATCAAATTTGGGCCTAAAACCTTCCTTATAGACATCAAAGGCCTATTGGAAAAGATCCAACATTTTGGCTCTAATTCAAAGAAAAAATACATAGACATGAAGGCAAAGTGGCTCCATGATCAAAACTCTGCTAGCGCTATCAATTTCACCCTTGTTGGAACAGGCTTGATGCTTTCTGATTCTCTCACCAAAGCATCAAATAAGAATATCATGGAGTTTCTCACCTCAAAGTGTCTGAAATGAGGCCACAAAAAGTTATGGGGTGTGTTGAAGTTGTTGAATCTTTTCTGTTGTTCTCTCTCCATGTTTATTTTATTTTCTTTGCTTCTGTATTTTTATTGATCTCTGTTTGTCTGTTGTTGCTAGCGTCTCAAACTTTCCCCAGGACAAACTCAAAGACCTTGGAATTTGAATATGCATTTTGTAACAGTCATCACCTACACTCATGTTGGTTCTCTTGAGCTTTTTGACTTTTCTCTCCTCATCAAACTTTCACCATACTCATCATATTCGAAGTTGTTCAGGTGCTGCTCAAGTCCAAATTGCTCAGGTACCACTCCAGACTTCTCAAGTGAATAGTTTGATTTTCAAGGGAGATCAAGTTTTTCAGCTCTCTGATACCAGGAACCTTGCAGTCCTTTAGATACAGAGAGTGATAGAAGATGCTGGAATTATAATAATAATAGTATCCCAATGATAAACACATAAAAATATCAAACAATGAATATGTTAAGAGCTGGTGCAAGGTTTAATTGGTTTGATTAAAATGGTTTTCAATTTGTTATAAAAGAGGGGCCACAGTATTATACTACTGGGGGTCTTTAAAGACAAACAACCTCTCTTCAAGGGGCCTCCTTAGGCAGTTTAAGAACCATGGAATGAAGATGGGTGCCTTTGAAAGGGCTTATTCCACTGACATGGCTGGGAAAAACAGCACAATGGCCAAGACAGGAAGGTAAACACTCACTCTGAGCACTTTACCACGAAAATCCTGCAATAATAGGGGTGGTTTCAGAGCAGATGGGGCGGATTTTCTTGAATAACTCCAATGGGTTGATTGGTTTTTTGAGAAATAAATAATAATACTACATACTAGGTCATGAATAACTTGCTTAGCTCTTTTATAAGAAATTGAATAACAATTACATTGTGTCTGATTGATAATAATAATTCCTGGTAAAATGATGGGGAATAATAGGTCCAAAGATGTCTGTATAAATACCTTTTTTGGGTGACTATGAGCTTCTCAGGGTACCTAGAGAGGTTTCTGCTCTTGGGCTGAGTCTGTCAATCCCTTCAGGGCACAATTAGCACTTCCACTTGGTGCTATCAAGCAGCTGACATCAGATCTGCTGGATTTCTGTGCTATTTTAGCCCCAGAATCTGTTAATCTGTTATGGCATAAATGTGATCATTCTGCACTCATCCTTCATTTGTACTATTCATATTGCTTTAAAGTGGACAAATGTGGATGTTTACTGATTTTCCATCATCTGCTGAGCACGTAGGTAATTTTTAACAATTTTCATGATGACTTCTAGTATTTATTTGTGGTCTTTGAAGATCAGGATAAGTGATTTACGTGGTAATCCTCAATATTTGGTTTATTATTAAAAAAATACTTAAAGTTAGTTTCTTATCAATTTTATTTAAGTTTTATAGTTTTTAGACTATTAATAATGCATATGTCAGGTTTTTACATATGCAAGCTAACCCTAACTAGTTTGTAGCTATCTTGAGCAGTACCTGGTTGTCAGATTTGTCACAACTAATCCAGGCTTGGGTGTCAGTCAATTCAGATGCGCGCAGGGTAGGATCCCCTGCGTGCTTGGCAAAATTAGCTGCGCGCATGACCTCTGTACGCGGGAATGTGTAGATAGGGGTATGTAGGGTTGTGTAAGGGTGCGGAGCTGTGGGCAAGAATTGTGACATAACACATTCCCACGTGTAACTCCTAAAATATACACAACACTCCAATTCTGAGTGAAATTTAGTTGTAAAACCTATATGTAAAAATACATGTGAAATATTGAAATGGCCAAAAATTTCCATATTGGTGTTGTGGCTTTTGGTCCCTTTTTTCATTTAATTATTAAAAAATAGAAGGAGTTGGATTTCCAGGGTGGGGTCAGTGAGTGACCCTACCTAATTTTGGATGAGAAATCCATTTCTGCATTAATATTTATGTATTTCTCACTACTTCTTTATTCAATTTTACTTTTCTTATCTAATTGTTTATATCACATTTCTTCTGTTACTTCAACAGGTTGCTCTGTACATAGTAGCAAGCTGACATTCCCCCACTCCAAGATATGTCTACATCTGAAAAAAAATTCCTGGGTCTAATGCCTTCTGCTAGCTCTGTAATTTCTCAAGTGTATGGGTCCATCTGGTATGTTGTGTTCAGGCAACCACTCATATTTATCAGCTGACTCTCCCTTGTATCTGACTAGGTAGAGTCTAACATCTTTTCCATTGATCCTGTCTTTCTTATCCTTAAGGATCTTGCTAATTGTTCCTCTTTCTTTTCCAGATTCTTCTGCAACAGGTATTTCTGGTGAAGGGGTATTTTCTCCCTCCCTTGGGTGGTAGTGTTTGATGAGACTTACTGGGAAGACTGGGTGTTTCCTAGAGAGTTCATCACTCAAGATTACTTCCACAGCATTTTTACCATGAAGGTTCTTGATAGTGAAAGGTCCTACAAAAGCTGGTCTGAGCTTCCTGTTACCAGCTAGGTTAGTAAAGTTAGTGGTAGGAACTAAGACTTGATCTCCAATCTTGAAATCAGGTTCTTTATGGGTTTTATCCCACCTTTGTTGGTCATACTCAACAGCATCCTGAACACATTTAACAGCGTTTTTATTGGCTTTATCTATCATTTTCTTTAAATCAAGTGACGTAAAATGGATATTTGTTAGCTGCTGGTTAATGTTATCCTTGGGTAATTTAGGGTTCCATCCTCTTTCCAGTATGTAGGGTGCTTCTTTAGTAGTGGAGTGCTTGCTACTGTTGTAAGCCATCTTGAATGCAGGTAAACGACTAACCCAGTCATGGCAGTATTGATCAGAATTCTTATATTCTAGACCAAAGCAACAGAACCTTCTGAGCATATTTTCTAAAGTCTGAATAATTCTTTCAGCTAAACCATCCATCTGAGGGTGATAAGCTGTAGAGAAAGCTAAGGTAGTTCCCAGTATGTCATGAAGATTTCCCCAGAACTCAGAGGTAAATTTGGGGTCTCTATCACTGATAATAATCTTGGGTACCCCAAAATCAGCAATGAGTCTATTCCAGAATAACAAGGCAACTTCCATAGCAGTTTCTTCCTTGTGATTAGGTAGAAAATTTGCTTTCTTTGAGAACTTATCTACTATAACCAAGACTGAGTTGAAGGAATAAGCACCTCCTGGGGGTAATCCCATTACAAAATCCATATTGATGATTTCCAATCTTTTCTTGGGTTCAGAAATCTTCTGTAGTAGACCAAAATTTTTCCCATACAAGCAAAGAGAATCATTTCCAAGATAAAGTAACCACATAATCCATTTTGAAGCACTACAGATTCAATGTTTAGTTTGAGTGATCCTTTAGAGTGAGGGAGTATGATATCAGAAGACCATACTCCAATGACATTGAGAGAAGAATTACAACTGCTAAACTTAGCCTGAGGTACTGATAATAGTTTCAGCCTCAAATTTGGGTCTTGTTTGTTCAAATAATTTTAATCAACACAAGAGCAGAAATCTCCACTGTCCAAGAGTAACTTAACAGGGAACCTTGGATCAAACCAGTAGCATAGCATGTTTTTCCAGAAGTGTAACTTTTATTGGCAGAAGGTTTCAGAGTAAAAGCCTTAGCCTCAGATACATGGAGAATCTTCATGTTATAATTCCATTTTTGAGGTAAGTTGGAATCCTCATTAACATAGTTTATGTCCAGGGAGGACTCTATACTTCCTTCAATAACATTGATGGGGTTAGTGATCATTAAATAACACTCAGAGAGTGATCCATCAGTTTCATCAAGTTGGGGGTCAGGATTTTCATACTCTTCTCCTTCAATAGGATTAATTCTTCTCCTGGGCTGAGGACAGTCAGTTCTAACATGTCCCATTTGTTTGCAGTTCTAACATACCTTTTCTTTGGAATAGGAAGTCTTCTTGACTTCCAAGGTGGTTGGATTAGCAGCAGGGGAATATTTAGTTTTGGAAGTGTATTCTTCTCTAATCCTAGCATTTTTTTCCCTGGGGAGTCTGTTAATTCTTTTGTCAAGACCATTCATGTCAATGGTTTCTTCCAATATACCTATCAAGGTAGAGACATCAGAGTTCATAGGAATTCTGCACCTTACACTATGGTTGATTTGTCCAGGACACAAGTTGAGAAGTCTCTCATTTACCTCTTCCTTATCACCATCCGGGTAGAAACATTCTAACATCCTTTCCTGGTCTAAACACCAATTATGAGGTTTGTTCTTGGATGGATCAAACTGGGAGGTTTCAAAAGTTTTCATCACCTTTATTTGCCAAAGCCTGGTACCAAATTGTTCTCTGATCAATTCCTTCCAAGAATTTCAGGGTAAAGATCCCACTTCTTCCCTCTTATTGATGAACCAACCAAGAGCCACTCCCTCAAACAGTCTGGGTAATCTTACCACAGCTATTGCATCAGGGAGTTCATAAGAAGCAAGAGTGTAATCAATAAACTTTTGACTCTTATGAACTTTTTATTGAGTGTAATCAATAAACTTAATAAAACTGACATGGTTATACTCTCCTTCTCTGGAGAATTTAGGCCATTCAGTGATGGGAGGAAGTAACTTCAAAGCTTGCTCCATTTCTGGTGTAGGGCTTGGTCTAAAAGATTCATTCCTAGTTATTCTGGTTCTAGGAAGAATACTAGGAGTACTAGTGAACCTGGAAGGTCTAGCTTCTTCCAATTCAGTGGCTGGAGAGTTACTGAAATTGACCTTAAGATCTCTGAGATCATTCTTAATCATACCTAACTCCAAGTCAAGCTTGCTGGTTAATAAATCAATTTTGTTAATCAAATGAGTTGAAGAAGTAAGACTAGTTTTCTTAACTTCTTCCTTAAGTTGATCCATAGTTGCAATCATGTATTCCTGAAGGATTGATTGATTATTGTCAATATGCTTCATCAGATCCAACTTACTAGATTTGATTCTGTCCTTGATTTGTTGTATTTCCAACTCATCAATCCTCATGTTCTGGGATTGGGTGTCAATAACTCTGAAAAAACTCAGACTCAACTTGTCCAATTATTCATAAACTTTTTCAAAGCACTTGCTAATAATGGTGAAATTGTGAAACACATTTACAGAAAAGATGTTAAGGGCTTCTACATCTAATTGTGGTACACCTTTTTCCACTTCTGGGCTAGAGAGATTATGTTGCCCCAATCCTTTGGGCTCCTTAACTTCTGATGGGCTGAGGACCTCTTCTTTTTGGGGTCCTTTCCCTTTAAGGAAACTAACTGATCCCAAGGATTCCAACTCTGCACGTAGCCTTCCACTTCTTTCTTTTGGATCAACTTTTTCAGAGAAACCTGAGATTTCTTTGCCAAAGAGATATCTTTTCTCATACCTGGCTGATCCCCCTGGATCTGAGTCAACTTGAATTTTTCCCAGTAGCTCATGTGCTCTTTCACTAACACTTTGACTCTTTCCTCCTTGGTTAAGTCCAGCTGGGGTGGCCTAGGAGGACCTGTAACCTCCTGGGATAATACATTGGGCAATGGCTGACTCTCCAATGGTCTGTTGGTCAAGTTGGCGGCCTTGGTTGTTGCCTTTGTTGTCCCCCATGACGCTATGGTCACGGGTTTGAGCCCCCTCATTGCGCTTGCAACTGGAGTCCTTGCGCGCATGGGCTCCTCCAGGAAAAGATCCATAGGATGGCCCTTGGCCTGTTGCTTGGGTGTTGCGCCTGTTTTGATTCATAGCGCAAAAAGGTATAATTATTTGTTTAAATTTTTAAAGAAGACTTGAAAAATATAAAAAAATAATAATTTTCAAGTTTTTATATTTTTAATAATTTTTTTATATATATTTTGACTTAATTATAGTCAAATTTAAAGGTACCAACACTTGGTTGGGGTCACTACTGTCCTTGAGGGGTATTCCAATGGGGTCTGAATGGGTTCCAATCAGATCTTTGGATAAATCCAAGGGCAAGTCCAAGGGTAAACTGTCTGGGACATCCTCCAGAAGATCCTGGTCAATAAGGTCACCAAACACAAAATCCACTAAGAAGGATAAAACAATAAAAAAATATAAGTTTAATATTTTTTTGTTATTTTTTACGTGGTAAGATGATATTTCAAAAGAAAATAATTTTCAATGTCACTTTTGTTATTTTTGGATTTTTCTTTATATTCTTGGTTGTTTATATTATAAATATAGAGCTTTCTTTCATAAATTTTCCACTCCTTATGTTGCCTCAATAAAGAATTAAAATTGATAATTCTTTCTAACTCAATCTCCTTTTCTTTTAAAGCATGTTGTTTATAATAAAGAAGCTTTTCCTGTTTTTGCTCAGGAATTATAATGATAGGCACAAGGTTACTGATTTTTTCTTATTTTTTCTGTTTTAGAAGGTTCAAATAACAATTGATCAATTCTCTGTTGGTCTTAAGATCCACTAGAGAAATAAAGAATAAAAAATATATGTTATAAGTATTTTAACTTATTTTTTAAAAATAAATAGACTGGTCCAAGGAATAAATAATTAAAAATAAATTATTTAAGGATAATTCCCTTCCAGACCCCCAGTTGTCAGCTCTCTGATACCAGGAACCTTTCAGTCCTTTAGCTACAGAGAGTGATAGAAGATACTGGAATAATAATAATAATAGTATTCCAATGATAAACATGTAAAAATCTCAAACAATGAATATGCTAAGAGCTTGTGCAAGGTTTAATTTGTTTGGCTAAAATGGTTTTCAATTTGTTATAAAAGAGGGGCCACAGTATTATACTACTGGGGGTCTTTACAGACAAACAACCTCTCTTCAAGGGGCCTCCTTAGGCAATTTAAGAACCATGGAATGAAGATGGGTGCCTTTGAAAGGGCTTATTCCACTGACATGGCTGGGAAAAGCAGCAAAATGGCCAAGAAAGGAAGGGAAACACTGACTCTGAGCAATTTACCACAAAAATCCTGCAATAATAGGAAGGGTTTCAGAGCAGATGGGGCGGATTTGCTTGACTAACTTCAATGGTTTGATTGGTTTTTTGAGAAATAAATAATAATACTACAGACTAGTTCATAAATCACTTGCTTATCTCTTTTATAAGCACTTGACTAAAAATGAAAGGGTGTCTGATTGATAATAATAATTCCTGGTAAACTGATGGGGAATAATAGGTCCAAAGATGTCTGTATAAATACCTTTTTGGGGTGACTATGAGCTTCTCAGGGTACGTAGAGAGGGTTCTGCTCTTGGGCTGAGTCTGGCAAGCCTGTCCGGGAAAGATTAGCACGTCCAATTGGTGCTGTCAATCAGCTGACATCAGATCTGCTGGATTTCTGTGCTATTTTAGCCACAGAATCTGTTAATCTGTTAGGGTTTAAATGTGATCATTCTGCACTCATCCTTCATTTTTACTATTAATACTGTTTTAAAGTGGACAGATGTGGACGTTTACTGATTATCCAGAGTTTTCTGAGCAAGTAGGTAATTTTTAATAATTTTCATGATGACTTCTAGTATTGTTTTGTGGTCTTTGAAGATCAGGATAAGTGATTTACATGGTAATCCTCAATATTTGGTTTATTATTAATAAAATACTCAAAATTAGTTTCTTATTAATTTTATTTAAGTTTTATAGTTTTTAGACCATTACTAATGCATATTTCAGGTTGTTACATATGCTAGCTAACCCTAACTAGGTTGTAGCTATCTTGAGCGGTACCTCGTTGTCTGATTTGTCATGACTGATCCAGGCTTGGGGATCAGTCAATTCAGATGCGCGCAGGGTAGGATCCACTGCGTGCGTTGCAAAATTAGCTGCGCGCGTGACCTCTGTATGCGGGAATGTGTAGCTATGGGTAGGCAGGTTTGTGTAAGGGTGCAGGGCTGCATGTGGGAATTGTGACATAAGACATTTCCGTGTGTAAATCCTAAAATATACACAACAATCCAATTCTGAGTGAAATTTAGTTGTAAAACCTATATGGCAAAATACATGTGGAATATTGAAATGGCCAAAAAGTGCCATATTGGTGTTGTGGCTTTTGGTTCCTTTTTTAATTTAATTATTAAAAAATAGAAGGAGTTGGATTTCCAGGGTGGGGTCACTGAGTGACCCTACCTAATTTTGGGTGAGAAATCTATTTCTGCAATAATATTTATGGATTTCTCACTCCTTCTCTATTCAATTTTACTTTTCTTATTTACTTGTTTCTATCAAATTTCTTCTGTTACTTTGACAGGTTGCTCTGTACATAGTAGCAAGCTGACAAATTTCAACTTGGTGAAACTCATTGTTTACTGGTTTTTATCCGCCTATAACTGTCCCTGACTCTTTAACATCTAGTTTGTTTTTTTCTTGGTCTATCTCTCACAACTGGCGGATCTAAGGCATTTGAGCAAGCTTTTATATATCCATCATAGGCCTTACTTATAGTACAGTTTGTTGGGTATGAACTTGCCCCTTCATCTGTTCAACTTCTGTTGCTTCTTATTTTCCCCTTCTTATGTGTTTTTATGATGATGGTCTATCAGTCTCTGGTTTTAATTATTGAGTATATAAAGAAAAATCACCCCATATTTTATAAGAAACCTTTGGAAATAATTGAAGACTACCACATCTTCCAGAACAATTCTTGGAATCCTCAATGCAATCCAGCTATCCAACTGGATTTTTCTGTTTGTAGATTGGGATTAAATGTAAATGGAGCAGCAATTCATCCATTAGAAGAACTATTCTCAGTTTGTTATGGAACCATTGACTTATAAACCAACAGAGTCATGATTGCTATCCTATCTTTCTGTTGGGTTCCTGTTTCTCTTCAAAGAAACAAGGAAGAGTTCAGTTGAAAAAAAGCAATAAATCATAAATCCAAAGAGGGAACCTGGGGATGAAGGTCAGGATCTTGAAAATATCCTGTAAGAAAATTGTCATCCAACTCAATGACAGTGTTAGGTAGGCTTTTCAATTCCTGTTTGAAAGAAGGGTTAGCGTCTTGGGGTCTCAAGGTTCAAAGGTTAATTACTCCTTCTTTCCAATTCACATATGGATTCCATTAGACTAGAAAGTCATGTCCTAGAATGGTATCATCCATTCTGGGTATATCCAAGACAAATAAATCCCATTCAAAGCTGGGGAAATCGGAAAATGCAAAGGTCCATTTTTCCTTTTGGGAAACCCAATGAGACAGCTTGGTTGCAACACTTATTAAATAGATGGGAAAATTATCTATCTTGGAACGCATAAGATTTTTGGAAGTGGCAAAGATTCACTTATAAAAGAAACATTAGTACGGGAATTGAGTAAAAAAAAGGAGTATGGTTGAAATGAAAGAGGAAAAATCTTGAACTTGGAGCACCAAGTGACTTGAAATTGCAAAGATTGACTTGCTGTAACTTAGATAATATGTTGTTTTCCTTGCAAGTATTAGACAAACTAGAAGCTAATTTTTTGAATTCTTAGCCGCTTTGCACAACTATTGAAATCATTTTTTCCTCCTCAATACTGACATAACCCATTTTTTTCCCTCCTTAGCCATTCCTTGTTCTGGAGAATCCCGGTTTCTTTGTCCAGGAATTGTGGAGTTTTGGCAATGGCCTTCCCTTTTGGGTTGGATTTGGTTTGGAGTTTTTTTGGGTTCTTTGAGTGTTGCTTCAAAGAGTCATCTGCCTTTGGAGCCAAGTTTGACAATCCATGGTTGTTTTTCCAAGAGCTGTTCTTGTTGTGATAGCCATTATCAAGCTCAATAACCTGGTCAATTAACTGCTGAAGAGAGGTTTTCTTATTTCCCCCAACTGCAAGTTTTCCAATTAGGTGTGCCGGTAAACCTTTTCAAAAGTGAAATAAAAGAGCTGCCTTGTTCCATTGGATGCAAGACTGCAAAGTACAGAAGTTGGAGATATAAACAGAAACTCCACTATTTTCTTTCATGACAAAGTTATTAAGCTTGTATTCTGTGTCTTGGAATTCATTAGGGTTTCCAAACAGGGCAAACAGTTGATTCTCAAACTTGTCCCAATTTTTGAGGATACAAGTGGGACTGGTATTAGATAATAGTTTGAGTTAGGGTTTGAACCATTGCAAGGCTCTTCCACCAAGGAAGGAAGAGGCATACATAACTTTGTGTCTATCAGAAGGAAAATTTTTGGGATCGTTTGAGAAGATGATTTTTCAAGACTGTAAATAGGATCTAAGTTTATGGGAGTGCTCCCCCATAAAATGATCAGGCTGCTTCATTCCTGGAGTGCAGAAGCTAGGCCCACTTGGACCATATTGCAAGGCATTTTGATTAAGAGCCTGGATCAAGTTAAAGAGCAAGTTCAAAGCTTTGTGTTGAGTTTTGGACCTCATCATCATTTCTGCTCACCCCCCTCTCTCAGAGCACATTATCTCTTTGTTAATTAAAACTAAATGTTTGGAATACTTATAGTTTATTTCAACCAATTATCTTATATATATATATTTGTATGCTTGTGATTCTTTTAGTAGTTATAACCATATTTACTTGTTCTTATACTTGAAGGTATTCAGGCCACACTATTACATCTTTGCCTGTTACTTGTAGTCTGCCAGCCACTATAACCTACTCATGTCACAGGGTTCTGATACACAAATTTCAATCCTATTAGCGTATGTGATTCTATTTTTAAACCTCCAATCCTCAACCATTTCCTTCTTCTTTATCCTATTGAATATTCTTACTTTGCAAAGGCCCAAGTTGTGGTTCTCCAGTTGTCTATAAATGGTCTTACATTTCTGATCCCTTCAAATGAAAACATCAGATTTCACCCTTTCTCATCCGGGCCCACTTAACAAATCCCCCCTGGATCTGGTCCCTTCTGGACCCCTTGAGTCAGATTTTAGCCTTCTCCAACACCATTCTCCCTTCTCATTTCTCTCCTCATCACCTCATCAAGCCTCATATTCCAACACTTTGGTCTTGGGAGCATTAGTGCGAACCATTGATCTGCCACAAATCAAGGTTTCATTGGAAGAGTGTTTGGAATCTTTGATTTCTTTGAGAGGATTCACCACAGCTTCCTGTTGGGGAGAAAGGGGATCATCAAAGGGGTTCAACCAAAGGGGATTTAGAAGAAGGGAAAGGGTCTAAAGTTTTTTGGCCCCAAGAAGCCCTGGATTTCCCTACCCAATGGATATCATCATTGTAAGGGGTTAGGGAAGCATTCCCAGTTGAGCAATTTTGCAAAATTGTAAAATAAGAAATCTACTATAGTTTGGCAACTATGATAGAGGATTTGAGCTAGTTAATTTACTTTCACACAACCACCCCATGTACTATAGGGCAATCTTAGATGATTTTGAGCGCAAAGGAAGAGATGGAGTGCAAGGGCAAGTGCAAGGTAGCAAGGCTAACTGTAAAGTGCAAACCTATCATGGGGTTACTCAACAAACAGAAAGAGTGGGGAAATTTTCCAATGGAAAGGAAACCAAAGCCGGGGCTGATGTGATGACTGGATTTAGAAAGATGCTAGAATGTATGAAATTAACTAACTGAGGAGACAATCTTCAGGCAGGCAACACAGCATTTGTGAGGTAATCCAAAGATGACTAGATACAACCTTATGGAAGGCTAGCTACAGCTAGGGAGCAATGATGCAATGAATGAAAGAAAAGTAATTTTAAAATGAAATAATAGTATGTTTATTTCCAAGGTCAAAGCATAGGTGCAAGACAATAGAAAATGAGTTTACAGAGACGTAACGGATGAGACAAGGAAGGCATGAAATTTTAGGACAATGAGAATGAACAGATATAGATATGCAGGGAAAGGTGCTGTTCCATTTACAAACTATGCAGTTGATGTGGCTATCTAGGCATGGGTGCAAACTAGTGTGATTGTGTGAAAAAGAATGGAATTTTAAGGGTAGAAGAGCAAAGCTTGAATGGATTTTTGACCAGATTAGAGTTAACTGCAAAGATTTTCCAAGATATGAAGGTCATTGAGCAAGCCAGAAGTAGTAAGCGGAAGGCACCATTTATTCTGTGCTTTATTTGTGTCATGCTTATGGACTGAGGTAGGTGGTACGGAGGAAAAGGATAGGTCAGAATGATGAAGAAAATGACCCTTAAACTTGGAGCATGAAAGCTGACATAGTGTGATGACCAATCTGGGACACCTCAGGAGTAATACAGCAATTTTTTAAAAAAAATTTATGATTTTTTATTATCATTAATCCTAAACAAAAAAAAAACTTTTATTTGAATGGGTTCTTTCAAATATTCCATCCATCAAGCATCCTCTTCTCCTAGAAATCTAGGAGGGGCCCTTGGGGTTTTTAAATCTCCAGTTCTTCTATTCAACTCCCCCCCCCATTGCGCTTGGCAACAGATCCTTATTTTTGGCCGGGCCTGTGTTTTGAAGACTGGCCTCTTGGCTCAGCTCTCTCACTTGCCGGCACCGGAAGATCCTCATCCTCCCTTCATCATTGGCACCAATTGCATTCCATCTCACCAGACAAATCAATTAGCCGCTGTGGAAAGTAAAAGAGAGCTACTCCCCTATTTGTCCTTGAGTTCAGAAGGCAATGGTCTCAGCATCTTTAAGGTTAAGAATGCACCTTTGTTGTTAAGAGAGAGAGAGGGAAAGAGAGCAAAAAAGATGTTGAATTCCTTCCCTTCCTCTTCCTTTCCTTGTCCCCAGATCCAATGATAAGATAAGATAAGATAATCCCCCCAGAGCTGGGATTGTGAGTGCCGACTTTATGCCCACCCCCTCAACCCTAACCTAAGTACAAGCGCAATAACAGCCCAACAACAAATGTAAAAGAAACCCTAAGCCCAGAAACCTAGCCTAACCCTAACCCATTCCCTGCCCGCTTACCGTTACTTACATCCAGTTTGTCCTTCTCATGACACAGCCCTCTGCCACCCCCTACTCAGAGCCCCCTGCTTGTCTGCATCCGCTTTACACGCCCTGTGATTCCCTGCCCTGCGGGTTGGCCCGCTCCCATAGCCCCAATTGCCCTGCCCTACTTCCCTGAACTAGCTGTGCGCAAACCTGGTTGGGCAGGCTCCATTCTTGGGTCTGTAATGTTGGAGCGGGCTGCGGCCCGCCACATCCAATCAAGCCTGACTCATTCCCAGTATGCCAAGCCCCGCAGCGCCTACTGCTGAGCCCGCAGCGGCCACCACTGATACCGCACGCATCTGAGTGCTGAGCCTGACCTACCAAATGCTGAGCGCCCCAACCGCGGGGCAGTTCCCAATCCAAGACTATATAACAACACCACACCGCTCCTCTTGCAAGCAACAAACCATCAGCTTGCCACCATTTTCAACAACAACAATGGCAAGCACCCCAAGATCAGCACCACCAACTTTTGTTGTGTATCTTGACAACAATGGTTGTTCTTTCTTATTTTTGAACCAATCACCAACCCAACTCTGCCTCTCATCTCCTTGGTGCCTCTGTTGGTGCGGCTCTACCATCATTTCAACCTTTGCCTTGAGTGCCTAGAGACAATCAAATTGGCCCACCCCTTGGATCCATCCAACAACCCCAATCCAATTGCCCTCATCATCCATTGGCCGGTTTGTCAAAGGCAAGCCAACCAGCTTTGACCAACCCTTGCACCAAAATCAGCATTGACCATTGTTTTCAATGTCAACAAAAATGGTGTGTTTTCTCTTTTTGATTGATCCTCCTCATCTCCCAGCTGCACCTCCCTTGGTTGCTTCTTCAAAGACAATCCAATCCACCACTCCAAGGAGGATCTAACAATGGATCAGTTGCCTCAATACTCCAAGCTCATCTAGAAAAGCAATCATCATTGAAATGGTTGCCTTGTGCGGTTGTCTAGACACCACCCACCTGTCATCACGCAGCCTGCCAGCCTCAGACCTCTGAAAACCCATGCGGCCATCTTTTGTCCATGCAGGTCCCCGTTTTTTGTGCCTGTGGCTGTTTCCTTGGCCACTCCTCTGCCTGTCCATGTTGCTTAGCTACCATTCATCACCTGCCTGCGGTCATCCTTGACCCTGGGCTGATTTCTTGTTCCCACCTCTTTCTTTTTTTCTCAAATGCGTCATTTCCACTGTCCTCAATTTTTTTTCATAATTTTTTTTTCTAATTTCACCATTTGAAAAAAAAATTATTGCTTGTTTTTTTCCGCACTCATCTGTGTTATCACTTGTAAATAGTCTACAGGGACCCATGGCCCATAAAAGGAGGGGCTCTCCCCTACTTTTTCCAAATCATCCATGGGATTGTGTGCATATGCCCCCCTGGTTATCATTAGAATTTGGTCCTCATCCCTATCCTGGGTAAATCTATGATTGCCCCCTGATCCATTGATCTTTTGACTCTGCCCCTCTGTGGCCTGATCCTTATCACCAACCATAGCCTTTCTGGTTGAAGAGAATTATTTCTGTGGAATTCTTGAGTGTATTAAAACACTCTTTGATCCCTGTTTTGACCATACTGGTCTCAAAAATTCATTGATGATATTTCTGGAGCCAGTCACATTTCAATGAAGAGGTTTTATTAAGCTTAAAACCTGGAGTGTTACACCTCCTTTTATTTCTTTAAAGTTTAATTTTGCCAGCCTATTCTTTAATTACTTGAGAAATGTTGAGGTTATCCCTGTTCAAATAAGTTACTTTTTGCTTCTAGAGATTCTTAAAACATTGTCCTTTGTCTTGTACAGCCACCCTCAGTTATCTGGTACCCTTCAAGTGCTTGTTTATGGAGAGCTGGGCAGGTTTATTGAGAACCTGGAGGTTGGTTAGGTTTGAGTTGGTCATCCCCAATATTCTGCTGAAAACCAGAGTTATTGTCTTGTGGGTGTGGTTTACATACAACAGCTTTGTTCTTTTAAACTCTAAAAAAACTTTAACTTCTTTTGTTCAATTCTTTCTTACATAATCTTGCCTCAGATAGTTTTTTTCCTTTGCTACCAATTATTATCAGCTTTATACTCTACTCATCGATTCCTCATTTAAAAGGTTCTGGACCTTGATTCTGGTTACACTTAAATATTTTTGTAGCACTCAGGAGGGCAGCCTAAAAAGCACCTTTCCCTTCCACAGAACTGCATGTGGCCTAGCACCGTTTGGAGTCTTACAACAGAAGGGGGCACAATGGGACCAGACTCCTGGCTGCAAAGGTGTGTTTTGGAAACTCAAGAAGATTTTGGGGGGCAATATTGTGCTCCAGGACCTTGACTATTATTCCAGAGAGATATTTTTGGCAGTTGACTGAAGAAAGTTTGGTGTGGGAGGCATTCTTATGCAGGAGGAGGATGTGAAGGATTGTTGGGTTCTCTAGAATTCTGTTATGTTTACCATGATGGAGAGCTGCTACTTGCAGCCAAATTTGGAACTATGTGGGGTCACCAGGATTGTGCAGAGACTTCAAAACCTTCTGTGTGGAGTGCAATTTGACCTTTTGGTGGAGGCAGAGGCTTTGGCCCACATGATCAACTCACTGGTTCTGCCAAACGCTCCCATGACCAGTTGGGTGGTGCTCCTACAGCTCTTCTCTTTCAGTGCGGTACATTTTCTGGAAAAAGTGTTCACAATGCGGGATGCCTTGTTGCAGGATCCCTTCAAAGGCATGGAGAGTCATTTGGGTAGGGGTTGTGGAAGCAGAATTCTTACTCCCACTCTTTCAGTCTAGGCATTATGCAGCTCTTTACTCTTATTTTAGGACCTTCAATTCCCCAATGGTATGGTAAGTGCAGTTTTTCAATGGACACAGTGGTTCCCAGGGAAATTTTTCTTGCAGGATGGGCAGCTGTGGCAGCAAAAATCCCCAGTGCCTCTTGTGGTTTTAATGTCAAGGAAAGATCAATAATTTATCCTGAGGAGTCTCCATGAAAACCTTGGTAACTGGGGCAAGATTGAAATTCAGAGGAGGGTGAAGGCAAGGTTCTGGGGGCTGCGGGTTGTGCGCTGGGTGTGGTAATGGGTGAAGTAGTTTAAATCCTGCCAAAGGCAGAGCTCAAGGTTTCCAAATTAAGTCAGTAAGTCTTCAGGGAAGGATGCACTGTTTGGGTGCATTTCTCCTGACATGGTCCCCATCAAGGTGGGGATGTTTGAATATCTTCTGGTTGTGATGGGGTTGAAGCATGCTCTCTGGTAAAGCTTTGGGCTGGAAAGGTTTCTCATTTCTTGGGGGAGGATTGGTTTGTGTGGTACAGGACACTCTTCTTGGTCAAGGTAGATGGAGGCATGAAGTTCTGGGGCTGTCTGATGGCACTGGTTCAGAGTTTCAGGGAAAAGTTTGGGCAGGTGATGGAGTAATATCTGGAGGTTGCTGGGATGATTGAATGTGAACATCAAAAAATCATATATACCCTGGTAAAGATGTGGGGGAAGGACAGAAAGAAGTGGCAGGAGAATCTTCTGGTGATCCTCTTTGCACATTGAATCTTGGTGAAGCAGTCAACAGGCTACTTGCTGTACAAACTACTCTTTGATCAGCATCCTGTGCACCCAGTGGATATTGAGCTTGAAATGTTCTTGGGAGTGGATTGGTGGAAGGTCAAGACCTCCACAGAGCTTGTCAAAGTGTGCGCCAAACAGATCCTGAGGTGGGATGAGATGCTGCTCAAGCCCCCAGAGAGGCAGAAGAAGACCCACAAAGTGTTGGTCCACTACTGGGATGAAAATTGCTCTCACCAGTTCCAGGAGCCACTAAGGAAGGGAAAATTGGTCCTTTTTTAAAATCAAAGCCTGGAGTCTCAGTGGGGAAGGCTTTTCCAACCAATGAAACAGACCATTCACTGTGGTGTCAAAGTTTGAAGGAAGGATTTATCACCTTGAGGAACTGGAACAGACTCTCCTCAAGCGTAAGGCCTTTTCTTTGCATGTCAAGCGCTTCTTTGAGCAGGGATCCACCTTGTTTAAAAAGATGGCAGGGAAGGATGATGGCTCTGGAAAAAATAGCATGTTTTCAGGGAAGGTTGACGTGGAGGACATGGGCCCTTTATCTTCCAACAAGGCCACCTGAAAGGTGCTGCTCCAGAAGAGTAGGAGGTTTCAAACCGCTGGGGGAGAGCTAGTTCTGGATGGGGAAATCTTGATGTGGTGAGGTAATGCTAGGAAAGAAAGGAAGAAAGAAGGAGGTGGTGGGAAATTTGCCTAAGACTTCTCCATTGCTTCCACAATTTGGGCCCATGCTTCATAAACCAAGTCACAAAATTTCACCAGAAGTTTGCATTGGGAGGAAGTGTTGTGGGCGCAAGGGACAGAAAAAAACCCACAGAACAAGCCAATTGACTGGTAGGAAAATTTGTCAAAGCGGCAGGCCAGGAGAGCTAGCCTGGTTGGGATTTTAGGGATCTCTGGAGCTGGTTTTGCTGATGGTGATGATGGGATGTAGGCTGGCAGAGTGGGAGAATGGCTCACTGGTTCCAACAACAAGATAAAAATTTGTTCCCAAAATGGCAGGTACAGGATGCTGGCCAGAAGATTAGGGTCACAGCCCTCTGGTTCTGGCAAAAACCTTTAGGAAAGAAATGGGGAAGGAGGAGGAGGAGCTGGTGCAGTCTGGCATCCAAAGAGTTACTCCACTTTTGGGTCCATTGTTCCTTGGTTGACACAGATGCACACTGCAGACCATTCCTCCAAATTCAGGAAGTCTTCCCTCTGCAGTGGGCTGGCATGGTAGAGGGGCAAGTTCAAGTTGCAGCTCATGCGGGATGGGGGTGGTGGCAAAGCATGAGGCCAGCCAGAAGAAGGTGAGCCCAGAGGAGCCCAGGACTCCTCTTGAATAAACTCATGGCTAGATACAACAAAGGGTTTGTATTGTGTTTTCTTGCACAGGTGAGGTTTGGAGCAAGGATGGAGCCTGTCCTGAGGCATTCACTTGCCAATTGAGAAGCAAAAATGGCCTGGGCAGCAGATATTTCAGGCATGGCAAGCAGGAAGCAGAGTAAAAACTAGGCAATGCCAAAGGCAGAAGCTGCAAGGGGTTTCCATTGCTAAGTGACTGCTTGATAAGGGCAAAGAAAGTCTGGGATGGATGCGTGGGAAAGTTTTAGGAAGTGGTAGAGTGGTAATTTGTGGTTTGATATTTTTGGGAAAATACCTCTGGCAACAGAACTCAAGTTGTGGGGGATGTCGTGGAATTATATGGCTGTAGGATTGGGAACTGCATTTCTGTCTGCATGCTGAGCTTTAGGTGAAAAGAAGGCTCAGCATTGGGTGTGCTCTGGCTCAGCATCCAGTGCGTGGTTGACTCAGAATTTTCTGTGGCAGGTTGGAAATCCACTCCTGGAAGCTGGACCAAGAAACAAAGCACATTGAGTTGGTTTCTTGGATATTGATATTTTGGGTAAAGCAGGAGTGGGAAATTTGTGCAGGGCTACATGGGTGCATTGGTTGGATGCAAACAGGCTTTGGGGGGCTCCAAGTAGGGCCCACGCCATGAGAAGGAAAAAGCCGGCTGGTTGTAATGGAAGGTGGACGGCTAGGGTTGGAGAGGCTTCAAGCTAGGGCTGTTTATAGTTGTTTGTGTACCACGGTTAGGGTTGAGAGGGAGGTACTTATAACTCAATCCCAACTCAAAGTTTCAGATAGACCATCATAGCATAGGGATACTGTTGACTTTCATGCGTCCCTCACTCACCCTTGAATCACTGGAATTCCAATTCTCAATGCATGCTCACCCCAATGGGGACTTGCATCAAGATCTCAGAACCCTATTGGGGTCACCAGACTGCCAGATGGACACCCCTCTTCTCCTTGGGGGGAACTTCTTCAATCTTGTCTTCTGTTCTTGTTTTCTTTCATTAATTTTGTTTTTTTTTTCTTTCTCAATCCTGGTTTCTTTCATCCTTCTTGTTTCCCTCATCATCCATCACTTGCTTGTGTCAACTCAAATCACTCAACGCCAACACACACCTCCAAGGATCAACGTTGGAGCATTAACCAATCACTTTTTGGGTACTCAGTCTCACTCAGTCTTGTAACTGGTATGAGTCAGTCTTTCCATGCTTCTAGGCTCCTGACTCCTGACATTTTGACTCAACCAATCATCACCGGCTTGGTTCACTTAATCTGTCAGCCTCCTGGATGCCAAGACCCTTGCTATCCTTTAGCTACCAGAGGTGATAGAGTAAATAATAAATATATTATTTACTAAATGCAGCAGAAATCCATAAAATATGTGGATTAAGCTTATTGAAAGGTAAAGTGGTTTGGTTATTGTTTATTGTTTTAAATCAATATTAATAAATTGATTATTAAATATTTTTATAGAGGGGCCACAATTATATTGGGGATCTTTAACACCTCTCTTCAGGGATTTCAGTATGAAAACACATAGTCCTGGTTACTTTGGGCTCTTTAGTTTAAAGAATATTTTACCCAAAGATAATATGTATATAAAATACACGGTGGAGTGGCAGGGCCTTGTAGCCAAGCTAACACAACAGAGAAAGGATAATAAGACTCACCGGTATGTTATTAAATCCTTTGGGTATCTGTTTGAGACGTTGTAAGACTCCAAACGGTGCTAGGCTGTGACAGTTCTGCGGAGGGGAAAGGTGCTGTTTAGGCTTCCCTCCTGAGTGTTACAAAAATATTTAAATGTAACTGAGATCAAGGTCCAGAACCTGGTAAATGAGGAATCAAGGAGTAGAGGATAAAGATGATAATAGTTTGGTAGCAACGGAACAACACTATCTGAGACAAGATTATGCAGGGAAAACTTGAACAAAAGAAGTTAAAGTCTTCCTAGAGTTCAAAGAACAAAAGCTGTTGTGTGTAAACAACACCCACAATCTAATAACTCTGGTTGTCAGCAGAAGATTGGGGATGATCAACTCAAACCCAAGCAACCTCCAGGTTCTCAATGAACCTGCCCAACTCTCCGCAATCAAGCGCTTGAAGGGTACCAGATAACTGAGGGTGTCTGTACAAGACAAAGCACAATTTTTAAGAAGCTCTAAAGAAAACAGTAACTGATTTGAAGCAAGGATAACCTCAACACTTCTCAAGGGACTCAAGAGTAGGCTGGCAGAATGCAACTCCAAAGAAGCTAAGGGGAGGTATAACACTCCAGGTCTTAAGATTAATAAGACCTCTTCAATCAATTGTGATTGGCTTCAGAAAGTTGATCAGGGATCAGGACCAGTATGGTCAGAGAAAGGGATCAAGGAGTGGTATGACACACTCAAAAATTCCAACAGACAGAATTTTTCTTCAACCAGCAAGGCTATTGGTTGGTGATAAGGATCAGGGATCAAGGGTTGAGTATGGAGGCTCAAGGATCAAAGGTGTGCCGATTTCATGCTGGATCATTCCATGCTCCAATGGTTTCATGTTCCTTGGTGATTTCCGATGATGATCAAAAACGCAGGGGAGAGCCCCTCCTTATATGGGCAGGAGGCCCTGTTAGACTATATACAACGGATTCTGCAAATAGAGAGGAAAAGGGAAGGCAACCATGTGGTCACTCGCGTCCGTCTGTGGATGGGCGCGCGTAACAATACCAGAGTCACCCACCCCTCGTCCAAAGGCGGAAGCGGGTGGGAGAGAGAAATGAACCAAACCGCCGCGGATGTCTGCAGGCGGTCGTTGGCACTCTTCCAAAGGTGGAAGCGAGTGGGAGAGTCCCAGGAAAGGTGACAGATGAAGTCCATGAGAGCGCGGATGGGCGGATAGGAGATTGGTTTGAGAAAGTTGAGTAAATCCTGACGGCCTTGAGATCCACAACTGATAGATCAAGTGCGATGGGAGGTTTGACGGATCCAAGGATTTGCCAAATGCTTGGGGGTGCGGTTGGGATGGATTCAGTAAATCATGGATGAGCGCCGCGCGACGGTAGCAATGAGGAGATTGGGACGCGCGACAACAAAGATGAAGACACGCAACAACAAAAATGAGGACGTGCTATGACAACGGCAGAGATGACAAGCAACACGGATAAAGGACGCGCGACGCGCGCAAATGAAAGGAGCGCGGCGCGGCGCGCGATGCCGATAATGGAAGCGCAGTGCGCGCGGCGCGGCGTGCGCGCGCGGGTAAAGGACGGTTTGGATGAGCCTGAGGATAAGTTGTTCAGCCGGACGGTACGTTTGCGCAACAGTTTATGGATTGAGGTCTTAAGGCGGACAGGGTGTCCAGGATGGGGCACCACATCTCTCCCCAACTTACAAACTGTCCCTAGTCTGCTCCCAATTTTGATGCCATAGAAAAAAGAAAGGAAAGAAAGATGATTGAAACCAAAGGATGGCCATTTTGATCTTGAGAGTGGTTGAGAAAAAATTTGTCAATCCGACCAAAAATCCTAGAAGTGGCCAAGATAAAATGAAGGAGGCGTCCCAAGTGCTCACACGCGTGGCATGAAGTAGAGTTTTCACAAAAAAACAAGGATCTTGCCCAGATGGTGCACAAATTGGGAGGACTTACTTCCGGACCAAGTTGCCTCCACAAGAGTGAAATTTCTTGACCTGATCAGCAGAGAACCTTCTGGCCATCTGAGTACCATCCAGCTCCTCCAAAAGATATGATCCACCTCTAACTTGACGGACTACTTGGTAAGGACCATTCCAGCGGTTAGAGAAAAGCTTTCCCCACTGAGTTTCCAAGGAACAATTATAAGCCAATACCAGGTCACCAGGGTTTAAAGGGTCCCTGATTTGATTCCGGTGTTTTTCTTCCCAATAATGAACTGATTTTGCTCTTGATTCCATCATCTTCTGATAAGCTTTGTTACAAATATCTTCACTCTTCTCCAGTTGCTTTGATCTGGCAACTAATAGGTCAGTAGTTGAGGAAACTTGTTCCCAGGGGATGCCCAAGAAATACTCCATCTCAAGATCAAGAGGAAGAACAGCCCTCTGACCAAAGATGATTTCATAAGGAGAATAACCAGTGGTTTGCTTGGTGGAAATTTGATCAGAGAAGAGGACCAAGGGGAGAAACTTTTGACAAATCTTGCCACTTTCACCAGCCAATTTGACAAGAGCAGCCTTCAAAGGAGAATGGCCTCTTTCCACCATGCCTTGTCCTTCAGGATAATAGGGAGTAGTAACTCTATGTTGTCCAGGGAGCGATTGGATCATTTCAGCAAGTTTTCCACCAAATTCTGAGCCACCATCCATAGAATAAGATTGGGTAAAGCCATAAAGCATTGTCCAAGTCTCATGAAGGAAAGCTGCTACTGATTCAGAGCTGAGGTTCTTAAGAAACTTTGCTTCAACCCATCCAGAAAAATCATCTCTAGCCACAATGAGGTACTTAGCTCCACCAGCCTTAATGTGAACCACATCCATAGCAATCCTCCCAAAGACAGTGGATTCTCCAGTGGGGTAACAAATTTTGGCAGGGCGCCTAAGATCACGTTTCTGGCACACTTCACAACTCCTACACCATTCAGCAACGGATTTCTTCAGGGATGGCCACCAGAATCGTTCAGATATTCGTTGATAAGTTTTGGTTTCCCCACGATGACCAAGGCCTTCATGGAGATTTTCCAGGATTGAATCTTGCTTGGAAGGGATAGTGACCACAACAAGTGCACAAGGAGTTGACCTTTTCATAAGCCTAGAACCTTGGAAAAAGAAGTTGGAGGACTTCCTTTTAAGGGACCAAAATTCTTTGGCAGAGAGATCAGGGGGTCTTTGGAGAGTTGAAAGGTACTGCTCCAACTTAAGCCAGAAACCTTGCTGGAAACCAGAGTAATTTTTGGAGGAGAAGGCAAAGACAGGGCGGACCAAGGGTTCTTCCTCATCAAAATCCATTCCAACCTCTGATTCATTGTCTCCAATAGGTCCTCGAGATAAACCATCAGGCATGGTGAAAGATTTTCCAGGCCTGTGAACAATATCAAAAGAGAACAACTGGATGAAAGCCACCCAACGAGTCATGGGAGCACTTGGGAGGCTGGGGGCGTTGATCATTTCAATAATAGATTGCGCATTGACTTGTAACTCAAAGTGTTGACCCCAAAGGACAGTCTGAAGCTTCTTCAACATTTGGGCCACACCGCAAAGTTCCAGTTTTGGCTGGGAGTACCTGGATTCCACATCTGAGAAAAGAAGAGATTCATACAAAGCAGGACGATCCAAACCATTTTCATCTTCCTGGATAAGAACAGCCCCAACAGATTGATAACTTGAGTCCACTGCCAACTTGATCTTGCCGGCTCGGTGTCCATAAGTGATATTTTTCAAAAAAATGTCTTTCCCAACAATTGTTTTGAGCAACTGAAATGATTGTTTGCAGTCTTGGGTCCAAATCCATTCAGCATCATTCCTGGTTAAGCGACGCAAGGGAATACAGATTTTGGATAATGAGGGAATGAAGATCCTGACATAAGTTACAACACCTAGGAAACCTCTAACTTCCATTGGATTTATTGGGGTAGGCCAGGAGATGATTTTGTTGACTTTAGAGGGTGCCATCATTCTTCTGTCCTTGCAGACTATATGACCAACAATTTCCAAGGCAGGGACACAGGAGGCAAGTTTTGATCCAGAGACAGTAAGGCCAGATTCCTTGATTCAAAACAAAATTCTTTCCAAAAAAGTAGCATACTCCCAGACAAATTGTCGGATTCCTGAGTGCCAAGGTAAGAGCTCATTATCATAGTCAGAAACTGGACCTTTAATTCCACCATCATTGATAAAGATACCCGCATGATCTGGGATTTTGTCCTGGAGGATCCACATCATCTGAGCCTGATAGACTGCAACCGAGTTGGTGGCACCTTGAGGCAATTGAGTCAACTGAAATCGACCAAGGGGAGTATTAAAAGTAGTGAGGGGACGAGAAATAGGATGCAAGGATTGTTTTTCATAGCCACCCATAATGTCACCTAGACCATAGCAAGCTCTCCCAGAGAAGGATTCAACAAATTCTTCAGTGGCAGGCGGCATGCCAGAGTCTTTAATAGTAACTTTATTAAGAGGTTGGAGATCATGAACTACTCTAAGTTTACCATTACTCTTTAGAACACAGAAAACAGGACTGGAATAGCTAGAAGTCGATTGTTTGTATAAACCGGTTTGGACTCGTTCGCGGACCAACTTGATGAATTTGTCAACTTTAGCAGCAGGGATCAGGATCTTTTTCTTTTTCCAAGGGTCATGTTCAACTACCGGGATGATGTAAGGGAGACCATAGGATTCTTTCAAGAGAACTCTCTCTTTGTCACAGAATGCAATTGATTTTTCCCTTAGAGACAAGATATTTTTGATCAAATTTAACTCATCAGGAAGAAGCCATCCATCTGGACCAAAATTGACCACTTTCAGACGTTCTTCAGTGACCCAACCAGAGGGAATAAATGGACCAGTGAGGGATTCAGATAGACCACAGTAAGGATCCCGGGATAGCGGAGGATGCATAAGAGGAGGGTTGAGGTTGAGAGGAATTGGTTGGTTGACTGGCTGGACCTTCTTTGCAACTGGTTTGTACTTGGTGGCAAAGGAGAGGAATCCCTGCTTCCTCCAAGCATTGACCAGTGAAACCTGACTATGAAAACTGAGGCCGTGTTCCAACATCTTCCAAGCCCAATGTTCTGCTGCGTCCTTGAAAGGTGCCTTCTCCATAAAAGAGGATCCAAAAGATAACACATTGCTCACATGTGTGGCACAGGGTAGAGTTTCAAAAATAACAGTAGTAGAAGCCCTTGGTGCTGCACAATTGGGAGGACTTACTTCTACCCCAAATTGCCTCCACCTAAGATTAAACTCCTTCATACCAAAGCCACCAAGAAAAGAATCGAGATCAAGATCTAGTTTAGACTCATTGCGGAGATTCGAAACTGGAATAGAAGATGAGTGATCAGGCTGAAGAAAAAAAGGAAAGGAAGATAGAACAGATCCAGACAGAGAAGAAATATTTTTGGATTTTTCGAATTTTTCATATGTTTGGGTTTTGATCTTATTTGGATGAGAAGAAAGTGATGAGGAAAAAGAAAGATGGGCCTCTGAGGTGGGAGTTGGTCCATGAGTTGAAGTCCGAGGCTGAGGAGAACTACAACTATCAGTAAGGCCAACTATTCTGCTAAAAAATGAGGATGAAAGGAATGAGAGTTTTCTTTCTGCTTTCCTTTCAGGACAGATTTGGGAGGGTGACCAGGGAAGTCTCTTTACCAACGACCAGAATCCAAATAACAAAGGGGGACTTCAATCTTTCTGCCATCAGAATCAGGGAGGAGAATTCTCTCCCCAACTTGATCAGAAAACATCAGGGTAGCACCAAAGTCCATTAAGAAAGGCCTTCCCAAGATCATGGGACCATCCAGACAAGTGATCCAGAAGTGACAGATGCCAACAATATTTTGACCAATTTGAACAGGAATATCCTCAGCAATACCAACCAGTTCACAGGACTGATTCCCAATTCCATAGACTGCAGAGTTGAAACTGACCCTTGGGCTAAGTTTAAGCTTGCAGGCCATGGAGTCCAAAATCAAGTTGAGCTGAGAACCCAAATCCACAAGGAGAGAAACCGTTTTAGTTGAATCACCAAGACAACATGGAAGAAAACCAAGAGGACAGGAATACAGGTTGGTATCTGAAGAGGGACCTGTTCCACCAGAATCCTCTATCAGAGTACCAGAGGAGACCTTTAATTCGTCCGGACCAATCTCCACACGTCAACGAAAAACCCATTTCTTCATCCCTTCTGCCACAGATGGAGAGATTGACAGGAGTTCAGCCACAGATAGATTGGGGATTTTAAGATCAGAAATTTTCTTTAATACTCCTTCCACAGCATTAGGGTAGTCCTTGGAGATGCCCCTCTCAAATCAAACTTTGGGCTGGGTGGAGGGAGGAAGATTAGGTGTAATAGGTGATGGAAGAGGATCTGAGAGTTGGGCAGGTTGAAGAGGGGGAGGATTAGTGTTGTCCTGGAACCTTTCCATAAGCGGTTCCCTTTCTAATTCCATGCCTTCCACATCAGAGGAAGGAGGCTCAGGTGAAGATTGGCGTTTAACGGGTTTTTGCAGAATGGAGGATGGAACAGGAGGAGACTTATGAGGTTTTGGTTCCTCATGGCGTTTCCTAGCTGGATCAGATTGATAGGTGCGAGGGAAGCTGGAAGAAGTGATAGCTGGAGGATACCAAGGTTGCAGAGTTCCACATGATGATCAAAAATTCACAGAGACCAAGGATGCCTTCTTAGGGGTTGGTGGTTGGTATGAAGCCACCACATGACGGATCGGTCAAGAAAAATAAAAAGGGATCAAAGCACCATTAGGAAGGAAAAAATTATTTCCCTTCTGCTCTACTAACTTCTCCTCCTTGTCCTTCTGGAGTTCAGGACATCTACCGGTACCATGGCCTTCCCTATGGCAATAATAACAAACTATAGTAGACTTAGGAACAGAATTAGAAGGTTTAGGAGTGGCTAAAGAGGATATTTTCTGATCTATTTTATTCTCAAATGCCTGAAGTAATTTAGTGATCTCATCTATAGTAGGTGTCTCCCGGTGAGTCTGAGGATTGGGTTTAGGTCTGCAATTGGCTTCCATCTTATTCATGATTTTGTTAGATGCTTGAAAAGAGGGGGCAAGGACTGGTTCAGTTATTTTAGGTTTTTCAAAGGTGAGAGCTGTTTGACCTTTCATCACTTTATCCACAGTATTACTAAGAACCGTGAAAGCAGGGAGCTTGAATCAATTGTCTCTTGTTGTGATCATGGATCCAGATTTCACCAATTCATCCTTAATTCTTTCCTGCACTCCTGGAGAGAAAGACTGAAAAAATTGCACTTGAATTTCGTCCAACATATCAATGTGATTGTTCCGGATAAGATAGGACTGGATAGGGTCCCAAGATTTTCTGAAAGTCTGATAGTCAGAGGCCGAGGAGATACCACCATTTGAGATCCATTGAGAAACCAGGGCATCCAAGTCTTGCAAAGTAAATCTGGCTACATCTATTTTTCCCCAATAGGCTAACATAGCCTCCTTCAGGAGCCGCCAGTTGTGAGTTTCAAATCCCTCAAATGATTCGATAACCTCCATAACTTTGTCAGAAGAAATAAAAAACCGTAACTGATAAGCCATATCATATTCACTGGCACCATCCACTTCCGCAGCCATCTCATAGGAGTCCAGGAATTGTTTGACATTGGTCCCATTGAAGCCTAAATTTTTGTTCTGAGGTTTGATTTTGACCATCTTGGCCCGAAAAGATAAAGAGGATCCAGCAGATTCCATGTTGAAGGGTTCCTAAGAGATCCAAACAAGCAGAGTTCCAAGGTGGCTCACAAGTGTGGCAAGAGTAGAGTTTCACAAAAACAACAAGGATCTTGCCCAGGCGGTGCACAATTGGGAGGACTTACTTCTAGACCAAGCTGCCTCCACGAATCAGAAAAAAAAGGAAAAAAAAGAAAAGAAAAAAATTGGATCGGGTTTTGGAGTTGATTCTTCAAGTTGGGACTGTAAATCCCAAGGTTGCTGGTTTGATCCCGGCCCGGGGGACCAAATGTAAGACTCCAAACGGTGCTAGGCCGTGGCAGTTCTGCGGAGGGGAAAGGTGCTGTTTAGGCTGCCCTCCTGAGTGTTACAAAAATATTTAAATGTAACTGAGATCAAGGTCCAGAACCTGGTAAATGAGGAATCAAGGAGTAGAGGATAAAGATGATAATAGTTTGGTAGCAACGGAACAGCACTATCTGAGACAAGATTATGCAGGGTAAACTTGAACAAAAGAAGTTAAATTCTTCCTAGAGTTCAAAGAACAAAAGCTGTTGTGTGTAAACAACACCCACGAGCTAATAACTCTGGTCGTCAGCAGAAGATTGGGGATGATCAACTCAAACCCAAGCAACCTCCAGGTTCTCAATGAACCTGCCCAACTCTCCGCAATCAAGCGCTTGAAGGGTACCAGATAACTGAGGGTGGCTGTACAAGACAAAGCACAATGTTTAAGAAGCTCTAAAGCAAACAGTAACTGATTTGAAGCAAGGATAACCTCAACACTTCTCAAGGGACTCAAGAGTAGGCTGGCAGAATGCAACTCCAAAGAAGCTAAGGGGAGGTATAACACTCCAGGTCTTAAGCTTAATAAGACCTCTTCAATCAATTGTGATTGGCTTCAGAAAGTTGATCAGGGATCAGGACCAGTATGGTCAGAGAAAGGGATCAAGGAGTGGTATGACACACTCAAAAATTCCAACAGACAGAATTTTTCTTCAACCAGTAAGGCTATTGGTTGGTGATAAGGATCAGGGATCAAGGGTTGAGTATGGAGGCTCAAGGATCAAAGGTGTGCCGATTTCATGCTGGATCATTCCATGCTCCAATGGTTTCATGTTCCTTGGTGATTTCCGATGATGATCAAAAACGCAGGGGAGAGCCCCTCCTTATATGGGCAGGAGGCCCTGTTAGACTATATACAACGGATTCTACAAATAGAGTGGAAAAGGGAAGGCAACCATGTGGTCACTCCCGTCTGTCTGTGGATGGGCGCGCGTAACAATACCAGAGTCACCCACCCCTCGTCCAAAGGCGGAAGCGTGTGGGAGAGAGAAATGAACCAAACCGCCGCGGATGTCCGCGGGGGGTTGTTGGCACTCTTCCAAAGGTGGAAGCGGGTGGGAGAGTCCCAGGAAAGGTGACAGATGAAGTCCATGAGAGCGCGGATGGGCGGATAGGAGATTTGTTTGAGAAAGTTGAGTAAATCCTGACGGCCTTGAGATCCACAACTGATAGATCAAGTGCAATGGGAGGTTTGACGGATCTAAGGATTTTCCAAATGCTTGGGGGTGCGGTTGGGATGGATTCAGTAAATCATGGATGAGCGCCGCGCGACGGTAGCAATGAGGAGATTGGGACGCGCAACGACAAAGATGAAGACACGCAACAACAAAAATGAGGACGTGCTATGACAACGGCGGAGATGACAAGCAACACGGATAAAGGATGCGCGACGCGCACAAATGAAAGGAGCGCGGCGCGGTGCGCGACGCGGATAATGGAAGCGCAGCGCGCGTGGGTAAAGGACGGTTTGGATGAGCCTGAGGATAAGTTGTTCAGCCGGACGGTACGTTTGCGCAACATTTTATAGATTCAGGTCTTAAGGCGGCCAGGGTGTCCAGGATGGGGCACCACAACGTGTACTGATGGGTTAAACCTGTATACTGGGGTTATAAGGTTGTTCAGCAGTTTTAATTGATAAAAAGAGGTTTGAGTACGGATATTACTGATCAGACATTGCCATAAATTACTTACTTATCTCTTTTAAGTACTTGATTACCTTGGCACGGCGTCTGGATATGAATATTACTGGGTCTCTGCCCATCAATATCTTCAAAAGAGCTCTTTATTTATAGCTTTTGGAGTCCCAATATGGTCCTTCTGAGGGTTGTAGGTGCTCAAAGGGACGGTCACTCAGGCTAGCAGGGTAATCAGAGGTATCCTGTCATGTTTTCTTGGTGCTATAACACGGGTAGCATCTAATTCCTCAGGGTATGGGAATTATTCTACCTTATAATAGACATTAGGATGTGTGAATAACACTAATCTGTCCTATTTATGTATTATTTAATTCATTATCCTTATTAAATGTTCCCAGTAATTTAATAATTATATTAATAGACATTTCTACGGACATCTTGATGTCAGGTAAGTTCTCATTATGTATTATATAACTGGAGTAAAAGTCATAATATTGATTTTACTCTTTATTTTTGAGTTCCAGTTGATTTATTAAGATAATTACTTAAAAATATAACTCATGTGAGTTCATGTAATACTTTTACATCATTATTTTTCTTAGTATGTCACAAAGATATTGATGCCTAGCATTTCTCATAAAAGTATATTAAAGTGTTTTAATATATTTTTAGAAGTTGTCATTGTCTTATTTTTGACATTCTTGGTACTTTGCGTTATATTAAGTAAAAAATATGTTTAAGGATTATTTATGTATTTTTATATAATATTATGTTTTTTTAGACAGTCTACTATCCACAGGAACATTTATTACATATGTAGAAAGTTCCCGTGTATGTTGTAGCCTGTTTACGTGATACCTGAGCCTCTCAGGCCGCCTGTCACTCTGTCAACCCGTAGTCCCCCGGCTGCGTACTTGTCAGAGGCCCGGGGTTGTGTACACAACCTCAACGGTGTGACAAGGCTGTATCTCAGCTGCGCGCGGGTGCATTGGCTGCCGCGGCTGCGTCGGTGAATTGTGACAAAACACATTTCCGTCCGTAACTCCTAAAATATTCACAACACCTCAATTCTGACTGAATTTTAGGTGTGAAACCTATACGTGACAATGTGTGTGAAATATTTAATTGGCCAAAAAGCTCAATAATGGAGCCGTAGTATTTTGGTTTTTCTTTCCTTAATTATTTAAAAATATAAGGAGTTGGATTTCAAGGGTGGGGTCAGTGAGTGACCCTACCTAATTCTGGGTGGAAAATCCATTTCTATAATAATATTTTTGGTTTTCCTTCTCCTTCTTAGGTTAATTGTATTATTATTATTTTTATGTTATTTTTGTTACTTCTGCAGCTTGCTCTGCAATAGTAGCAAGCTGACATAATCCTTGTCAACCCAATCAATGCAGAATCTCAAACCCCAAAATTTGTTGTACCAACTGCCTTAAAGACCTGTTTGTTTTCCTTTTGTCCAACCTGTGGTGTCTCAAACTTCTCTCATTCAGTCTGCTTGTTCTCTTACTTTTTCAGCCGCTGGTTTTTTTTTGAACTCAATCTCAATTCTCTATTATGATTAAAAGCCAAAGGCTCCATTTACCGAAGAAACCAGCAGGAGCAATGGCATCAACTTCTCAAATCAAACACAAGAACAATGGATTCTGTAAGGTCATTCTCAAGACAGCTCTGGAGATCATTCCCCTTCTCTCCAAGGACAACTACGGCATCTGGAAGGACAAGATGAACTCATTACTCAAGCTTTGAGGAGTCCTCCACACCATGGAGTCTGAATCAATGACTCTCTCTACACAAGACAACAATGAAATTCAACTTCTCCTTATCTCAAAAGTTGACTCAGTCACCCATAACAATATCATCAGCATGGAAAATGTGAACTCTGCTAAATCAATATGGGCATCTATCAAGGTGAGATACTCTTTGTCCAAGGCGTCCAAAAGAGCACAAATCTTCAAAAATTTCCTTCACATCACCTTCCAGGAAGACAACGTTGTGGGATTCATTACCAAGTTCAGGACTGCCATCAGAAAGATGATTGAAATAGGAATAGACCTACCGCAAGACATCCTGGCCTACCTGATCCTCTTCAAGTTTCCCGCTTCACTCCAAGATCTCAAAATAAATTTGATGCACTCAGACAAGAAAATTCATATCAATTTTGTGTGCAACAACCTCACTCAGTTCAACAATGAAATCAAAGCCGAGAAAAACCACATATCTTTCACCCTCACAGATTCCGCACTCATTTCAAGTAAGACAAAATTCAAAAGCCAGCAGTCAAGTTGTTGCATAGAAGGATACCACAACCCCAAAAAAGACAAGAACCACTTGGAGAAGGAATGCTTCCATCTTCACCCAGACAAGGCCCCCAATTGGTGGAGAGATAATCAAGCCAGATGGAAGGAAAAACAGAGGCCCATAAATGAAATGGCTCTCTACCACGCCTTTGTCACAAAATGGATTGAATCCAAGGCGCTTTCCAGCCAAAACATTCTCATTGACAGCAGAACCTCAGCTCACATCTTCAACAACAGGAAATTATTTGTCACCCTCAAAAAGGCAGTTGGCAAAAGCATTTCCACAGGCAAGAAAAGGGTCAATCTCCCCATCAAAGGGACCGGAACATTCAAACTCACCTGGAAAAATCAAACTGTTGTCCTGAATCAATTCCTTTAAGTTCCGGAGATAGTAGTCAACCTCATCAGTCCGGGAATCCTCATTGGAAAAGGGTGTTGCTTGGTGTCAGAAAGAGGCAAGTTCCAGATCTTCAACAGAGATTCTATCATCATTCAAGGATTGATTTCAAACAACCTCCTTGTAGCTCAAAACCCACTACAGATAGGTCAAAATCAATATTTCCTGCTTGTGAATGACCACCTCAGTGGAAACCTGAGAGACCTGCTCCTTTCCCTTGGCCACACTTCAACAAGCTGACTACGTGAGATCAAAGATATCAAAATCAACAAAGACTATATCAATTCCTTCTACTGCAAAGATTGTGCCCTTGGAAAGATCACCAAGACCCCATTCAAACTCCATTAAACAGCTTCCTCCAAACCATTCAAAAAAATACACCTGGAACTGATAGGTCCACTCAAACCTCCATCTCTCAGACAAGAAAGATTTATTCTCACTGTGGTGGACAACTTCACTGGCTACTTGAGCAGAATACCCCTCTAAGGCAAGGATCAAACTGTCAAAGTCCTCATTGCGGTTCTGGAATTACAAAAGTCAAAACTAGGCTACTTCCCATGTGGGTTGTGTTCCAACGGAGGGACAGAATTCACAAACAACAGGTTAGTTTGATTCTGAAGAGAAAACTCAATCAGGAAACTGATCTCTGAACCACATCACCCCAAACACAATGGCAGGGAAGAAAGGGCCAACAGGACCATTTTCAAAAGTGTGTGATGCACTCTCAGCTCATCAAAACTTCCTGTTCAACACTGGCCTGAAATCCTGAAAGCCTGCTGTCTCAGCCTCAATCAAATACTAAGGAAGGGGAATGACAGTTTGCCCTGGGAACTGATGCACAAGAGCTCCATTCCTCTGTTTCACTTTAAACCACTTGGAACCTTGGTCATCTACCTTAACCAACACAGAATCAAGGGGAGGAAATTTCATCCAAAAGGCCTCAAAAGCAAGTTGATAGCGTACAACCCTGACTTCAGATCCTATCAAATCCTCAGACCTGATGGAAGCATCACATCTTCAAAGCATGTAAGTTTTGACCTCAAGTCAATTGAGAATCTTGGGGGTGACAACTCCTCAAGCAGCAATTTCATGGTTGAAGGCATGAATGAAAATGAACCCAATCCCAAAGTGCAAAGACCAGCCATTCACAACCCCATAAAAATCAAGAATATGGAGCACTACCGCAACAGCTCACCGGATTCACTCTCTTTGGTTGGCTCTGCCTCAGACAATGAGGTCAAGGACCTCTCAGAGGATGACCAACCGCTGACAGAAACTGCCGCTACAGCAAACCCTCCATATGATCAACCAAAACCTGTGCAGCAGCCACCCAGAACAGAAACAACTCACCCACCCGGCCCGCTTTGTCATACTCTGGGGAAAAGATCAAACTTGAAACCACCCCAATGGTACGGCTTTCACCACTACTAAAAGCCAAAAACATACTTAAAAGCAATGTCCTGCAAAGAGGCGGAAAAGTGGAAGGAAGCCATCAGAAAGGAACTGAAGCAATGCAAGGACTTGGCAGTTTGGGAGAAATAGGATGGACCCAACCCAGCCAATCCCCTTGAAACCACGTGGGTGTTCAAAATCAAAGATAATTGCCCCAAAAACACTCTCATTCACAAGGACAGAATCTGCATTTGTGGTTTCAACCAAATCTACGGCCTTGATTACAAGGAAACCTTTGCCCCAACTGGAAAAATTGCCTCCCTACATGCTATACTGCAACTCACTCTCAAAAAAAATCTCCCAATCAGGCAGTTAAATGTCAAATCTGCCTTCCTCCATGCCCCTATAAGCAAAGGAGTGTTCATCAAGACTCTGGAAAGCTGCAACAGACCTTCAAAATACCTCAAACTTAAGAAAAGCCTCTATGGACTAAAGCAATCCCCCAGGAACTGGTACAACACCCTTGCCGACTGGATCAAATCTGTGGACTTTTTCCAATCCAACACAAACTCCTGCCTCTACAAATCAAAAGATGGGGCCTCTTTCATCTTCTTCCACATGGATGATCTAATCCTTTTTGGGGGTGGAAACGGATTTGAAGATAAATTCAACCTAAGATTCCAAAACTCTCAATGCCACAATCCTGACACAATTTTAGGCATGAAGTTTGAGAGGTCAGAATATCCCATCCAACTCAGCCAACCCAAGCACATCAACCACAGTCTTGAAGAACTTGGGCTCTAAGAATGTAGACCTGTATCCACTCCACTCACCCCTAACCTCCAACTCAGTGCGGCCATGGAAAAGGATTTCAAGGCCTTCAAAAAGCTCAACATCAGCTACCGGTTGGTAATAGGCCTCCTCAACTACATTGCCTGCAGGAACAGACCCAACCTCAGTCTTTCTGTGTCTAGCTTGGCTTGCTTTCAAAACAAACCTGGCCTCACCCACTGGAGGGAGCTTCAGCATACCTGGCAGTACATGAAGGCCACAAAGGATCTGAAACTGACCATCAAGTACAACGGTAAGGCTGACCCAATGGTCTTCTACAGCAATGCATCCTGGGCCAAGGACCCGGGGACCTGCAAATCTTAATCTAGCTACCTGGGGCTAGCCTTTGGATCCCTGATTTTGTGGGAGAGCTTGAAACAAGGGAACATTGTCTACTCCACCACTGAAGCTGAACTCAATGCTCTCCTGTATTTGTTTCTGGAGGGAAAGTGGCTCCAAAACTAAATTGGCAAAGTTTTCTCAATCAAAATACCAAACTCTTCTCATCTCATTGACAATAAAGGACTTGAAGACAAATTGAAAATATTTGGGTCCAATGTCAAAACCCGCCACATTGACCTCAAAACCAAAGGACTCAGGGAAAAGCTCAAACTTGGAAACCTCTCTATACAGCTCATATCAACCAACCTCATGCTGGCTGACCTGCTCACCAAGGCTGTACCCAAGGCCATGCTAGTCAAACTCATTAATGTGATTCAACCATCCTTTGCCCTCTCTGGTTGAAAAGACTACCTCTTTCCAGTTATGGGGCGTGTTGACTTTCATGCGTCCCTCACTCACCCTTGACTCACTTGACTTCCAATGCTCAACGCATGCTCACCCCAATGGGGACTTGCCTCAAGATCTCAGAACCCTATTGGGGTCACCAGACTTCCAGATGGGCACCCCTCTTCTCCTTGGGGGGAACTTCTTCAATCTTGTCTTCCGTTCTTGTTTCCTTTATTTACTTTTGTTTTCTTTTCTTTCTCAATCCTGGTTTCTTTCATCCTTCTTGTTTCCCTCATCATCCATCACTTGCTTGTGTTCACTCAACTCACTTGACGCCAACACACACCTCCAAGGATCAACATTGGAGCATCAACCAATCACTGTTTGGGTACTCAGTCTCACTCAGTCTTGTAACTGGTATGAGTCAGTCTTTCCATGCTTCTAGGCTCCTGATTCCTGACATCTTGACTCAACCAATCATCACCAGCTTGGTTCACTCAATCCTTGTTGACCCAACCAATGCTGAAGCTCAAACCCCAAACATTATCATACCAACTGCCTTGAAGACCTGTTTGTTTTCCTTGTGTCTGACCTATGGTGTCTCAGCCTTCTCTCATTCAGTCAGCTTGTGCTCTTCATTTGTCAGCTGCTGGTTTGTTTTTGAGCTCAATCTCAATTCTCTATTAGATACCAGCTCCCACTATGCTTGGAAGGAAGGAAGGATAATTTCTCACTCACTCACACACTCTCTCTCTCCCTCTCCCTCTGGCAGTTGGTTGAACAGCATTCTCAGCTCCTTACAGATGCTTGTGACCAATAAATTCCAATCTTGAGGACAGCTTTAGGGAGTATTTTTCTCTTTTCTCCACAAAAGCCTGCCAAATGGACCACTGGAGGGGCTATCACCCACCCACTCTGAAACTTTGAGAGGAGATGGGAAACTCCTTTCAACTTTCAGGGCAAGATTTGCAACCTTGAAATTCAGATTTCACTCCTTTGGAATTTGAAAACACATTTTGGCATTTAAAAGAATCTATAAATCCACACCTGAGGTTTTATTTTTGATATTTTTTTATCATAAAACATAATAAAAGTTTTTATTTTGGCAAAAAAATCTGGAATTATGGCTTTTTTGAAAGAAAATCTGTTTAAAAGATCCCAGGGAATGAATTTAGCTGGGGCTTCAATAGCTACAGATTTCATAACCAACAGGTTCAAGTGCTCATATTGAAATAAGTACTTGATATTATGTATTTTTTGCGAGTTAAAATGGGATTCTTAGTCTCATTTAATATTTTTGTACTCATTTTAAAAATTTTTAGGAACCCAAATTATAGAACAAATTTTTTTCTGCTGATACTTTCATTGTGGAATATAACAGGTACGTTTCATTAACACTTGCCAAAGTAAGTGATTATCCCTGTTCCACTTGAATAATTCATTATTTAATTAAACACACAGATTATAAAATTCCTCAGGAAATTAATTTTAGCTTCAGTATTCAATATAATCATTCCCCCTCCAAACAAAGCCTGACAATAAGAGGATTGGAATAGCAGGGTGATCTGGCACCTCTTTCATCAATTTTTTTTTGTTTCAAACATATTTCAGACCAAACCAAACCATCTTAATGCTTTAATTTTTGATATTTTGATATTTTTGAATTATATTTCATTGAAATGCTAAATATATTTGATTATGTCTTTGGTTAAATCTAGTAGCTAAAAGCAAGCAAGGCACTTGGAATCTAGGATTTCAGGAGCCTGAAAAAAACTTAATTGAAAATATGGAAAAAAATTGGTGCCTATATCCCAACAGTTAGGTATTATATCAAAATTGAAAAAGAGAATGAATTAATTAAAAAAAATCTGATCTCATACACAAAAAGGTCAATAAAATTCTTGCAATGGGTCACTCAAATGTCATCTTGCAATCTGAATAAATCAGCCTCAATGAAGATAGCAAGGAAATTTTGGTAATTTTGAAAATGGAATTGAAAAATAAACTCAATGAGTGATATAAATAAATATATAAGATTCCTAAGATATTTCCCTATCTCAAAGCTGTTTTTGTTCTTTTTTTAAAAAAAAAGAAATGTTTTTTTTTTCTGTGTTGCTTTTTGGTACCTTTTGTTATGAGAATTTTGATGGATTTTTTTTCTTTCTAAAAAAGAAATTGTTGAGGAAGTTTTTCAAACTGTATGAATAACTTAAATGAAGAAATTTTATGCTTGGTTTGCTTCAAAAATGCTTTTTCAATTTGAAAAAAATAATCATCCATCCACAGAACACCACATCAACAAGAAATCAGAGTGGTTGACTGAAAAATTACATCTGGGAATTCAATTTATAAGAAAGATAAACATGTAATAAATTAAGTATCAAGTCCCCCTAGCTGAAGCTAGTAACCCTCTGATGCAGCACACAATTCTGAAATTGGGGTTGCTACCTAGCTGCAACAGCCTTATGGATTGGAAAACTTTGATATGCGCACAATAAATCTTTTTAGAGCATCTTCAATCATGCTTGTTGACTGCACTTGATAGGTAAATATACCAAGTGGGGTCCCCAGCTGTGGAAAAAACAGACCCTTGCTTACAAGCAAGCTCCATAAATCCAACCCCAAATTGAAAATGTTAGAAAAAGCTATGGAGCTTGCTAAGCAGGACCTTTGGTGGGATTTACATGGGATAGACAGTTCATGAAATCCCCTTTGTTTCTTCCTTCTACTTCCGCTTTTTACATCCACTCCCCCCTAACATATCCCTCCCCATCCCCATCCCATCTACCATCCCTATCCCCCCTTCCCATCCTCTGTCCCATATCCCTCCCTAAATTGGCAAACCCATCCACCACAACCAACATTCTTGGAAAAGAAACATCAAGAAACAAACCAATGAGTCCCCCCCCAGTCATCCTGGACTTTCAATCATGCTCATCTGCTTCATCACCTTCTTCTCAAAAAAAAGAAGGCTCAAAGAAAAAAAGGGCACCAAACTGGACCACTCAAGAAGAGGAAAAGCTGGCTCAATCATGGATCCACATCAGCAAGGACCCCAAATTTTCAGCCAATCAATCAGGGATCCAGTTCTTCAAACAAGTTGAAGAGGACTTCAACAGACACAGCAAAACCACCTATTGCAACTAGGAATTTATATGCATTAGTTTTTTTCAAATAATTCTGCATTCCAATTGCTTAATCTTCCTTTTCTTTTTTCATTTGAAATAGATGGTCCAACTTGAACACTGCAATGCTCAATTTCTCAGCTATCTACCAAACAATTGAAAACTCACCTCCAAGTGGCTCCAGACCCATGGATTGGATGCAAAAGGCAAAAGAGCTCTATTGCCAGCAAACAAAAGGTCAATGCTTCAAAGTTTAATTGGTGTGGTAGATACTGAAAAATCACCCAAAATAGATTGGGGATTTCAGTTCTCACAGCAGGAACTGCCCTGGGAAAACCAGTTTTGGTGTCCCATACTCATCATTGCTATACCACCAGCACCTGATGCAACCTCCCGGAGTGAAGGCCTCAAAAAAGAAACAAATTACAAAGCTGGAAGTAAACCTTTGATGCTTGGGTTCCTCATGGAAAGAAATAGAATTGGCAACTGGCAGAAAAAAATTGCCGCAAGAAAAAATGACTTGGCAGAGCAATTTTTTCAGTTGGCAGCCAAAAAGGAAGACATGAAGGTATTACTGGGACAGTTGTCAGTTATTCTGCAGGTTGAATCAAGCTTCCCTCATGATGATAGCAAGGAAATGTTGAGGATTCTGAAAAATAAAGTGAGAACCCAACTTGAAGAGGGTCAAATTTGAAAATATACAAATTTCTGCTTTTTTTTTAGTTTTGATATTGCTTCAAAAAAAATGTTTTAGCTTGGAAAAAAATTTCTGTTTTTTATTTTCTGAAATATTGTAAAGTAGATTTATTCAAAATCACAGGTGGAAATAAGACAAAAAAACTTCAAAAAATTGTTTTTCTAAACAATTAAAAAATAAGAATTCTAAGTTGGATTTGAGAGCCCTCTTTTCATCCAATTGTGAGTTTTCAAATTGTTCATAAGCTGAAAATGGAGGTTAGAATCATGAATTTTATAAGATTTTTGGCAAAGGATTTTAAATGAATGAAATAACTGAGTATCATTAAAATTTGGTGTGATAATGAAATTGGAATTATTATTATGGGAAATATTGGAAATATTAGAAATATTATTTAAAAAAGGATCACATGGTGACCTCTGCTCTAAAATCATGTTGTGGAGAATTATAAAGTCTTTAATAAATTGGATGATGTCTTGCCTAAACCATAATATACTGGGTTGATTCATAATAGCAAAAATACTCTGAAAAAAATCCAAATGCATGTTCTATGTCTTTCCTTGCACTTTCTTGGAAGGTGTTGAAGTTTTTGGTTGAATCATCCTGAGTTAATTTATATGAATTGATTAAAACTGGCCAACTGGTGTATATTCCATCTGCTAAATACTAACCATAGAAATATTGGTTGTTGTTCACCTCAAAATTAACATTGGAAGCTGAACCTATAAATGAAAATGAATATCATTAAATTAAAGTATGCAAATAAATCAAGAGGAAAAAATGCAGTAATTCCAAAAAATAAAAAACAAAAAACCTAAAAAATACCATCCAGAAAGTGATAAAAGATGTGACTATTTTGAACTAAATTGATACCATTATGAGTTCCAGGTGAACCAAAAAAACAGTTCCATATTCTTAAGTTGAGGGATGCCACTGCTTCTAAAACCATTGTAGGAGCTCCTTCCTTTCCTTTTTAATGACTATCCCAGGCCTGGGAAAAATTTTTCCAGCCCAAGTGCATTCCATCAATAATTCCACAACAGCCAGGAAATCCACAATCCTCATATTCTTTCATAATCACTTTGAGTTCATCATCTGTTGGAGCATGGAGTTATTCTTTTTTGTAGATATATACAAAATAATTAACAAATATCTTCAGGGTTTTTAGAGCTTTACTCTCTCCAATTTGAACATATTCATCTGTTGAATCAGCTGGGAGACCATATGCTAGTTGTAAAATGGTACTAGTGAGTTTTGATGAGGGGAAAGGCCAGCTTGGCCACAGCAATCCTTCATGAAAAATAAAAATTCAAAAAGATAAAGACAAAAATGATTTCATATTAATATTTTTTCAATTAAAAAGAAACCCAAAAAATAGATAAGAATAAAAGAAACACAAAAGAAGAGAAAAATCATATAATTCTTTGGATCCAGTAGTTTCTATGGGCTCCCAATTCATTCATCAATCACTCAAATAATGACTTTCTCATCCTAAATCTCCTTTAAAACATGGATTTGGTGTATTTTGCATTTTTTTTCAAAATAATATTTCATGATATTCAAATGGCCTTCCACCCTTTGACACTAAATTCTAGCTCTTTGGTTTTTTATTTTGGCTCTCAGGTTGGCTTTGTGGAGCTTGATCCCAACATCAAGCATCTTTGTTTGATTTCCAAAAGATGTTTGGATCTGAATGGGGAAGTACTTTTGGAGGCTTGGGATTATCATGTTGTTGGTTGGTTGGTTGAAGGTAGTTGGTGTATTTCAATCAAATTTTAAGGCCTTGGATTTTTGGATGTTGGAGTTGATGACATGGAGTTTTGATTGTGCATGGCTGGACAACCCGGCTCTTTGGGTAGGTGGAAAGATGCTTTGCAGAGCACAATTGGAGGGTGAACTCTTTAAAGGGCCTTTCTTAGTATTTTCTTTTGCTAAAAAGGGCTTAGATATCAAAAATTTATCAAAAATGATTCCAGATGCTCTTAGCTATTACTTTTGGCTAGAAAGTTTCTGTATGGATATCCAAAAATCCAAGCCCTCCAATGGTTGTATGTAGATTCTTTAGGCCCTGTTTGGGCCCACACAAAGCGTTGTATACCATCATCAAGATCCAGGATTTTCATGAAGGTATAAAACACTTTTGAAGTTTTGTATGGTTGGTGTTTGGTGTCTACCCATCCAAGTTTTTGAAAATGATGCTTGTTGATGCTTGCTAAGGTTTCAGGCCTCCCATAGGCAAAAAAACCACATGAGGCCAAATTTAGGTCTGGACCAAAATTTTGAATCATGTATGCATTTAAATGCACAAACATCCTCTTGAGCCTCTCTCTGGTTACCATTACCTTCCCCCCACTCCCCTTTATACATACCTTACATCTTGCTTTCATTTTACCTCTGGCCACATCTGAAATAATTCTCAATGGAACCCACCTATGATCCTCAACATTCCCCAATTGGAAGACATCCCCGGACCTCTATCTCTGACTTATTTCAAAATATGCCTCTCAACACTCCCCAAAACTCCCACAGAAATCATTTTCCAATCTTGTCTTCCCCATCCAATTTGCCTCCAAGCTTCAGCTCAACTGGGTAAATTTTGTCACAGAGCCAGCCCAATCCAAATCAATCAATGATCATTTTTATTTCCCAGTCACTTAGCAGTGGTGGCCCCTCAATTTTTCAAAGAATTACCTTACCTCCAACTTAAATGCCTTCAATCTTCCAAATTAATTTGGCTGGAAATGACTATTTCCAATCTTCCAAGCTAGTCAAAGGTTGGGCCCCAACTCCATCTACTAAGATTGAACCTGCCATCATGTGCAATGAGCCCCCTAGCACCACTGATGTTAATAGCTTGTCTTGATCAAATTGGCCCCCCAAAAAATCCAAGAAAAAATTCCATTTGGGACAAAGTATGTGAAAGCTGTTGAAGATGGAAAGTGTTTGGATTCTGGATTCAAAATCAAGTTCCACTGCTGGGTTGCTCCAGAAATCATTCAAAAATTTGATGGAATCTACTTGGATGAACAAAGGGTCAGGTCAAAGTTGATCCAGGTGTTTTTTGTTTCTCAGTGAGCATGAAAATGTTTGTTTTGACTCATGTTTTTTTGCCTTAAGTCCTTCAAAAAGGACCAAAATGTTTTTATTTTTTGAAAGGATAAATGTGGTTTTAGTTGGGATGAAATGCACTCCATGGTTACAGTAGGAAATTCAGTATGGGATTCATTCTTACAGCTAGGTGCTTTCCTTCCAAAGACTTTGAATAATCACTTTCTAAAATTTTTCTTCCAAGTCAAATCCTCAATTTCAGAAGTTCTGGGGCACTCCATTTCCAGAAATTTGCAAGCTGGAGATCATCTTTGGTGCAAATACTGCAACTGGTTTGATGGCCATGTCTCACTGTGGGCCTGTCAAAAAATTCACCCAGAAAATTGGACCTATTGCTTCCTCCAATGAATCCAATGTGGAGGTTTCACAACTGGGTCAATTCTGAAAGCGCAATTGAAAAACTTCTGTGAATGCCCTTGAGAATGTGGTCAACAAGTTAGTGGATTCCTGGAATCAGCCTCCACTGGGTGGCCCATCAGTCATGGACCAAGCAATCAACTTGTATCAAGATGCAATTGCACACCAGCTGAAAGGTCTTGAAGAACTCATTGCTGGATTCAATTTCCTTGAATCCAAATTGAAGTGTGCCATCTTATTTGAAATCAAGGATCCCATTTTTTTCTGATGTGGTTCAGGAAGCAGATTCAGGCTTTCTTGAACAACTTGCAACAATCTTCTTCCTCATACTCTCAAAATTCCACCATTGAGTGATTTTTTATTTTTTTTACTTGTTTCTTTAACCATAAAACACTGGTAAGAAAACATTCATGGTTCCATTTGGTATTGTAAAGAGATAACTAGTCCCACAAATCAAAAATCTTGTTATCTCATTACTTTTTTATGGGGATTAAGACCATTGCATTCCCAATTCTTGATCACTTTTTGATATTGTTCCCACATTTCATTAGCCAATCCATCTTTCCAAGAATTCAAAGAATTTGAGGTGCTTGTTTGCCCAAGGGATGAGATATTCTTCTCATATTCTGTTTCATTTCCCCCATATGATTTTTAATATGGGAAATAAAAGGTTCCATGATTTAACACACAAATGTAGTGGAGGCACACAAGTGTGTAAACAAGATGTGTTGGACAGTCAGGTGATATTCTGCAGAATTTGAAATGATGGGGAATCTACTCTTGAAAACCCCAAACACCCTCTGATCAATTAAATTCCTCAAGGATGCATGACATAGGTTATACATCTCCCAAGCATTTTGAGGTCTGTAATAAAAAGCAAAAAAGTTAGTGAAAAAAACAATCAATGGTACATTAGTACAATCACTTACCTTTGTGAGGCCAATGCCTGCTTGTTGAGGTGGTATGTAGTGCCCCTGTAAGGCACCAGAACACCTGAATTCAACCCATAACCCACATCAGCCAGGTATAAAAAACCAGGAGGAATTTCAAAGTCTTTTCTCCAGGCATCAGCCAATACCCATGAATCATGGGCTGAGCCCTCCCAGCCAGTATAGTTGAATGTAAATAAAATGTTGAAATCACATGCCACCAGGACAATCTGGGATAAAAATCCCTTGCAGTGTGGTAGACCAAACTGGTCCTATATCCATCAGACTCACTTTTGTACTATAACAACAGCTCAAACCCTCAAATAAACCTCAGGAATGGATTCTAAATCCAAAATAACCTATAGTCACTCAGCCAAATTAGCACCTTATCCCTCATGGATTAGAAGATACGGCCCAAGAACCCTTCAACTGTGTCAAACTCATACCCAACCAGGTTTCAAAGCTCTGTAGAAGGCATAAAGACAGACCTTGAAAACCCTCAAGTACAGATCAGTTATAGCTTACCCTTAACACCAGAACCATACACCAACCCTGTCACCTCAGCCAGAATACATCAATGCAGATAGAGGAGGTAGTGCAACTAGTTCAGCTCCTGTAACCTCACCCATGATGCATTCAAATACACCTACACAAGGCTATGCAGAAGTATAAAGGACAGTATAGGCAAGAGGAAGTGGAACCAGTCTCAACCAGTTCCAAACAAACAAGCAAATACACATACAAAATACTATGCAGAAGTATACAGGACAGTATAGGCAGGAGGAAATGAAACCAGTCTCAACCAGATCCAAAAAAACAAGCAAATACACCTACACAAGGCTATGCAGAAGTATACAGGAAAGTTTAGGCAAGAGGAAGTGGAACCAGTCTCAACCAGATCCAGAAAAACAAGCAAATACACATACACAAGACTATGCAGAAGTATACAGGACAGTATAGGCAGGAGGAAGTGAAACCAGTCTCAACCAGATCCAACCAAACAAGCAAATACACCTACACAAGGCTATGCAGAAGTATACAGGGCTAACTAGCAATACAAGAAGGCAGCCAGAACCATGTAGTATCAAACAATGCCAGCACCACACACAAACTTATGTAGTCAGAAGCATGTGATACCAAACAAACCACCAGTAACAACAACCCCCAGTACTGCCCAGCAATATATGCAGGCAGTCAAGACCATGCAGCACCAAACAAACCACCAGTAATGAACAGAAATACATGAAGGTAGAAGCAAGTAGCACTAAAAAAAACCACCAGTGAATGCACAGCAACACATGTAGGAAGAATCAAGTAGCACCAGACCAACCACCAGTACTGCACAGGAATATATTGTAGCTGCACTTCACAGCAGTTTATGAAAGGCTGTGCAGGCATGAAAAACCCTGTACAATCTTTTCCCAACCAGAAGAATTGCCTCAGTTTCATGCAGTGTCTTTTGTCTAACAAGCAGAACTGCCTCATTTCAATGCAGTGTCTTTTTCCAACCAGCTAAAATGTCTCATGTACATGTATCCCACTGTAACAGGGGAAGCCCCAAGGTACCCTCAGGGGCAGCCCTGAGAATTCCCTGGGGACCAGATTTTCTATTTAAGGAGGGCCTCTCTGACCTATCCAGGTTGTATCCTCATGCCATGATCCATCTGATGCTATCTGGCCACCTACCACCCATCACCCACATACCAGGCCCTCTTGGCCCAAATAAAAAAATAGTATCAGTGAATCAGTTATAAAAGGAAACAAGAAATCAGAAACCAAGTTATTACCTGTCTTTAACCAATTAAACCACCAACAAGGTGTTTGAATAAGGGTTCTTCTGTGACCTAAATATTCAGTTAAAGAAAAACCACCCATTAATAAATAAATAACCCTTACAAAGGAAGAGAGCACAACAAAAATGAAATACCAACCTTCCCTCTACCCATCCCCCATGTGGGTAAACCCTTCTTTGAGTCTTCTCCTGGACCATCCCTTTGATAAACCCTTGAACCCTTCAATATTGGGACATTGGCTATGATCAAATATATCTGATCATTAACTGACCAATAATCCAATACATCTTTTCCTTTCTTCAAACAAATCCTACCAATATCACAGCTAATAATTAATCTAGGTCTGATCTGAGACCTATATTAATTCTCTAAGAAAACCAGCCATTATTTTAAATAAATTATTGTGCAGACTTACTATAGTACTAGAAGGGCAGTCAATTCAAAGCCACTCTTAGTATATGCTAATACTCCAAAGGAGTAGAAGTAATACTAAATTCCCCTTGAAGGACTGCCAGCAAGCTATTTGCTACTTTATTTATATAATCCCACAGGAGTCTTTACAGCAGTTGCAATAGGCTCCTGAGTGCCTTTCTGCAACTTTGAAAGGTATATTTACACCATCAAGAGTCCCAAGGCAGTTGTTGAAGAATGAATAAAACTTGGGATCATTGGCAATTTGGACAGGAGTAGTTCCAGGTGAGGGCAAGCATATTTATTTGGGAGCTAGGTTTGTGAGTAGGCTAAGAATGTGGTGGAAACTTTTTGAGATGTAGTCCCCAGATTGTTGAAATTGGTCCTGAGTTTGGTGGTTTGATGCAGATTTGCCAACTATGTACAAGAAAATTGCCAGTTGTTTTTCTATACAGATCAACTTTGAGGATGGATTGATGTTGATTGTATTGAATTCTTCTATAAGCTTGCGGAAGGTGGAGGCTGATAGGTGTAGGACAGAAACTATCTGGTGGTGGTTCCCATTGAGTAGTGCTTGAGTGTACTCATACCCTGAGTAAGTCAAATCATTGTAGGGAACTTGGGTGTTTTGATAATAAAAACCAATGATGTGCAGGGAAAGGAGTTGATAATTTGGCTACACTTTTGCTTATATGTTTGATTTTTTTTCTTTTGTTTTGGTACTTATCTGGGTCCATTGTTGCTATAATTTAGATATGATTTAGAAAGCATATGGGGAGTTAGTTGTGTAGTGGTTCAAGGTGGTAATTGTTTGACTCAATGCTAGCTACCAGTTGGGTAGTGGTTCAAGGAGGACATTTTGCGGCTGAAGACCTGCAGACTGTAGAATCCTATATGTTTTAATCCTCTGATCATCCACCACTATTGGCTTTTAGCAAGGTTTGGTTGTCCTGGGATCCAACCTCAATCAATTTCATCAAAAAATGCTTACCTGATCATCCACCACCATCTGCCATTAGCAAGGTTTGGCCATCCCAGGATCCAATCTTGTTGAGTTTTCATTGGTATACTGGATATAGCGGCGGAGCTTCACATAGCCTGTCACCTTATAACAGCCTGTCTCAAAATTCCCTTGTCACCATCATTGCAACCTCTCTCTTCTAGTCTCCTCTAACCACCTACCTTACCCAATCATTCTTCAATCTCTCCTTCCCAACTCCTCTCTCTCACGGCTCCATTTTCACTTCCCCCAGACTCACCTACTCCACCTCCCTATTCCTTCTGAAAAACCTCCTCACTAAAACCTCATCTACCAACATATTGCAACCTCTCTCTCTGTCCAATACCTCAAGATAGAACCATATTTAGTTTGGTAAGATTAACTGTTTGATTGCCATTATCTTTCTCTTTTCTTTTGTTACCCATTTCCTCTTTTCTTATTGTTTCTTTGGTTTAATCCACTTACCTTGATTCCTTTCTGATGCGCTTCCCAAGGGGAATACGGGCTCATACTTTTCTTTATGACATTCATCTGGCAATCTAGCTCAAATAATTTTCTTGTTATTCAAACCTGTCTGGGTCTATTATCTAACCTGAGATTCTGTCTTGGTGGTGAGTGTAAAAGACAAAGAGACTCAAAAAAATTTTCTTTGCAACTCAATTTTTCCTTTCACTTTTTTGCCTTATATTTTTATTATTGTCTTTAGTTTTTTTTCATAAAGAAATCATCCATTTTCGCATCACAATTAACAGTCAAAACCAGACAACAATCCATCCTCACCTTTTCCTTGCACCATGACAGACCAATTACAACAAACCATCCTAAAAACGGCTATTGAATCAATTCCTTTGTTGACCCACAACAACTTTTCATTATGGAGAACAAGAATAGAAAATATGCTAGATATCCAAGGCCTCAGAAACAAATTCATCTTTGAGAATGGAGCTTTATCCAAAATGAACAATATCTACCTTTGGTTCATCATCACCTCTAAACTAGAGGCCTCATTACATGCCAATATTATCACCATTGAAAATGAAAAAGATGCAAAAAGCATCTGGAAAGCAATCCTGAATTTTTTTGCGTCCTCTGAAGCTTCCAACAGATCATGTGTGTTCAACAACCTCCAAAACCTTACTTTCAACCCCAAGGATGGGCCTGGGTTTATTGCTGCCACCAAAATTGCCCTAAGGAGACTGCACAAAGTTGGTATAGATCTTCCTCAAGAAATCTTGGCTTATATGCTTCTCCACAAACTTCCTCCCAATATGAGTAACATTAAAGACCAAATCACCCATAATAAAGACTCCATCAACCCCAAGAGAGTTCTATACCATGTCAGAATACACCTCAACAACCAAAAACCTAAGCTCAAGGAATACAACTCCCTCCCATCCGCGCTTGTCACCACTGGGAGAAGCCAGGACAGTAACCACATTCCCAGATGTAAGAACAGCAAACACAACCCCAAATCTTTCCATTCTCTGCCAACTGTTGGGCCCTCAACCCAGAGCTGAAAGAAGAATACCACAAAAACAAAACAGTGTGTCAACTACCGTTAGTTGTTTCTATCACCAAGCTTCAGACTACTCCTCCATCCTATTTGTCTTAGACACTGGCTCTTCTTCTCACATGCTATCCAACCCTTTGTACTTCACTTATTTTACCACTGAAGAAATAGGAAGTATAAGAATGGTCTCAAAAGATGAAAGACTGATGATAGAAGGAATTGGAATGGCTGTAAACAGGCTTAGAAATGGAAAACTGACCCTTCCCAATGCTCTATTTTTTCCTTATCTCTCCATCAATCTACTCTCCACCAGATGTCTGATGTTAGAAGGAATTTCTATTAACTTTAACAAGAAAAACTTCCAGATAAGTGACAACAAGGAAATATTGTACTTTGGATATTACCAAAACAACTTGCCCGTTTTAAATGCTCTCAAAATGGAAAAATCTTCATTATTATCATACTCAGAATTCCTACACAAATTGTTAGGACACGTGAGCTATAGCCAACTACGCAACAAACTGAATCTACCTGTGAAATCAGAATCACCTTGTAAATCCTGTGCAGCCAGAAAAATCACCCAAGCAAGCTTCAAAAATTCCCACAGAAAAGCCAAAAGGCCCTTCCAAGAAATCCACCTAGACACCGTTGGTCCTATAGGCATCTCTGTGGCAGGCCACAGATACTTTCTTATGGTGGTTGACAGTTGTTCCAGATTTTTTTTGGCCATACCCATGAAACATAAAAGTGACATACCTTATACTTTAATTCACATCATCAGAATGCTAGCCAAGCAATTTTGTTATTTTCCTCAGGTCATCCATTCTGATAGAGGTATGGAGTTTGCAAATAAGACTATGAAAGATTTCTGTGAGAGGAACCTTATATCTTTCAGGCATTCCAACCCCTATACGCCCAAACAAAATGGTCTTGCCAAACAATTCAATTGTGCCATAATTGAGTCTCTTAGAAGCACGCTGGAGGACTCTAGTATCAATAAACACCTGTTGCATGAGGTGATAAATTCCGTCACTGTTGCAATGAATCAGATTCCATCTCACAAGAGCAATCCTTCACCATATAAAATTTTTAAAAATAAAGAGTTACCCTTAAAGTTTTTTAAGCCTATTGGAATAAATCTGATTGTCTTAGCCCCTCCACGAATGCCAAGCTCTAAACTGGCTCCAAAAGGTATTCCCGGACCCTAATTGGATACAACAAAGAGCTGAGATCCTATCAAATCCTCTTAGAAAGTGGCAGAATCATTGACTCTAGGCACATTATGTTCCTTGATTACAACCCTTAAAACAAAAATTCCAAACTCCCCTTGATTTACAACAATTATGAAGAAGTCTCTCCTACTAACCCTCTTCCTGCTCCTCCCCAAACAGCAGAAATCAATCCAGAGGAAGAGACCTTGGACAAGTTGGAGGAATCTATAGATCCTGACTTTCACCCTTGTTCTGACACTTTTTCACCTAAAAATATTATTGACAGGCTAGAAGAAAAAGATGAATATCAAGACAACAAACCTCCAATGACCAAATCCACCTCCTCTTCCAATACATACCCCCTCCGGCCAAGGTGCACCAATATTAAACCAATCAAATATTCATATCTCTCTCAAGATGATCACACCTACACTGACTCCATAAGAGAATAATTCAATAACATTGAAATCCAAGACGTATGGGAGGACTGTTCCTTCACTCCTGACAATTACCTGAACACCGTGCTAGTGCTGAAAACCAAGCCTTCCACCTCTAGTTCTCCAGAAAGGAAGAAGACTAGACTCTGCATTCAAGGCTTTCAGCAGATTTATGGTGTAGAATTCTTCAAAACCTATTCCCCCACAGGAAGATTCTCTTCCCTCTTAGCTCTTCTGACCCTCTGCATTGATAAGTCCCTAAAAATCAGACAGTTTGATGTGAAGGGGGCCTTTCTACACGCACCGTTAAAGGAAAATATCTATATAAAAACACCTAGACATTCCTCAAGAAAATCTACCTTCTTGAAACTTAAAAAAACTCTGTATGGTCTCAGACAATCCCCTATCAATTGGTATGAAAAACTTAGCAAATGGCTCAAAGAAATCCACTTCTCTCTTTCTGACTCTTATCTGTGCTTCTTTATGAGGAAAGAGTCACAAACTTTTGTCTTCTTCCATGTTGATGATCTAATTGTAGTTGGAGACATGGAATTATTTGAAAAAAAAATTCTTGATTGTTTTCCCAATTCCTCCGCCCACTATCCGGACACAATTCTTGGGATGGACATAATTATTGACAACGTCTCCATTAAGCTTAACCAAAATAAACTTGTTGATAAAATACTCAAGGAGCTGAATCTGAATAACTCAAGAATTGTGCTAATTCCCCTAACTCCTGGTTTCCGTCTCATGAATCCCAAATCCAATGAAATAGACAAGTTCAATAGGTTAGGAATCAACTATAGGTGCTTTACAGGCATACTCAACTTCCTAGCCTGCCAAACGCAACCAGACTTGGCCCCCGCTGTATCTATCCTCTCTTGATTCAATAACAATCCTGGAATCCAACAGTGGAAAGAGGTTCTCCACTGCTTCAAGTATCTAAATGGTACCTCCCACTTCAACCTAAACCTCTCACCCTCCAAAGACAATCATCAAGAAATCACTTACTACTCTGACGCCACCTGGGGAGACAACCACAATTCTGGAATATCTCAAACCGGATATTTGTGTCTCTGGAAGTCATGTCCTCTGTCCTGGAATAGCGGTCAGCAACACAACATTGCTCTTTCCTTGACCAAATCCAAAATGAATGCTCTTGCAGATGCATATCAAGAAAATCTCTGGATGAAGCATCTCATCAGCAAACTGTGGAATTTTAAGCTCAATCCCTCCATTTTTAATATACACAACTCCAGTCTTCTTGATAAGCTAAAAAATTTCAGTTCTCACTCCAAGACTAAACATCTTGACATCAAAGCAAAAGTCCTATGTGAAAGCCTGAAAACACAGGAGATCAAGGTTGTCCTTATTCCCTTGATCAAGATGACTGCAGATTGTTTATCCAAAGAAAGTGATTGAAAATCCTTGGATCTACTTCTGAAGACCTGTTTCAGTTAATCCCACCAAACTTGGGGGGGTGTTGAGTTTTCATTGGTATACTGGATATAGCAGCGGAGCTTCACATAGCCTGTCACCTCATAAAATCCTGTCTCAAAATTCCCTTGTCACCATCATTACCACCTCTCTCTTCTAGTCTCCTCTAACCACCTACCTTACACAATCTTTCTTCAATCTCTCCGTCCCAACTCCTCTCTCTCATGACTCCATTTCCACTTCCCCCAAACTCACCTACTCCACCTCCCTATTCCGGCTGACAAACCTCCTCACTACAACCTCATCTACCAACATATCACAACCTCTCTCTCTGTCCAATACCTCAAGATCAAACCGTATTTAGTTTGGTACAATTAAATGTTTGATTTCTGTTATCTTTCTCTTTTCTTTTGTTACCCATTGTCTCTTTCCTTATTGTTTCTTTGGTTTAATACACTTACCTTGATTCCTTTCTGATGTGCTTCCCAAGGGGAATACAGGCTCATACTTTTCTTTAGGACATTCATCTGGCAATCTAGCTCAAATCATTTTCTTGTTATTCAAACCTGTCTGGGTCTATTATCTAACCCAAGATTCTGTCTTGGTGGTGAGTGTAAAAGACAAAGAGACTCAAAAAATTTTTCTTTGCACCTCAATTTTTCCTTTCACTTGTTTTGACTTATATTTTTATTATTGTCTTTAGTTTTTTTGTCATAACAAAATCATCCATTTTCCCATCAAATCTTGATGAAGAGAGATGGAGATCCTGGGGCAGGTGGATGTTCTGGTCTTATAGCTATATACAAGGTTTGTGACATGTTGATAATTGTGACATCTATATGGGTTTAGGTTTGTGACTTAATTTTGTTTTCCCACATATTCTAACATGGATGTCAAACACCCAAGCAACCAGACACTCATGAAAATTACATTTTGCTGGTGGATGTAGAGAATGGACAAAGGGTTAACCCACCACCAGGCTATCCTAGTCAGCATATGAATTTCCCAGAATGCAGTACATGGGGTCCTTACACTCCCCCACAGGCCAATTCAGTGACATTGGACTGGAAACTATTAAGGACCCATGAGATGTCCTGAACAGAGGTGTTAATCCCCAACAGACAATGTTAACTGTCAACTTTCACACATTTTGTTCTACTAGATAATGAGGCATTAATGGAATTTCTTCTGCAACTGGAGTGAGTTGGAGGTCTAAAGCTGGGGGGGTGTTGCAACCTTGGTGGAAACTGGCAGGAAATAAGTAGTGACTGGGTGAGGGTCTGATGAATGAGTGACTGGATGAGGTTCAAGCATGGATGCCCAGAGGAGGGCCAGGCCTGGATGACCGGATGAGGGCCAAGGGTGCAATATCTGGGTAGGTGTCTGGTGATAGGGTTTTTACAAGGGGGGATTGAACAGGCATCAGTGGTACTGCTGGGATCCTAACCTGTAGAAAATGGGCAAAGGGTTGACCCGCTGCTAGGCTATCCTAGTCAGCATATGCATTTCCCAGAATGCAGTACATGGGGTCTTACAGTGGAGGCCAAACACATCAGAGTCAAAAATAAAGTTGTGTCATGTTTGATTTTGTGCATGACGCTAATGTTAGCCTTACTTGGGAACTGACAGTATATGGTGTATCAAGCGCATCTGGGCACCTGTCCAAGTTTGACTTGGCATGCGCCTAGCGGGGCTTGGGCAGGCGCCCAGGGGGCTTGATTGGGTAGGGTTTGCAGAGGTTCAAACTTGGCGCCCAACCAAGCTTGTCTTGACCCAGATCAAGCTCTGGTTGCACCCCTTCCTCAGCCTCTCAACCTTCCACATCTCATTGTTTTGATTTTTTTTTCAACAGTAACTTTTTTTTTAAACTCTGAATATTTTTTATTGTTGTTCTTTAAATATTGTTGTTAATTTCTTTTTCCTACAGATGGCCAAAAATGTGAATATTGTTGATCCAGTCACCCTTGAAATCAAAGCAGGCAAGGCTGAGGCTAGAGACCTTGCTTGTCAACTTCAAGAATTAAATCAAGAGACATTTCAGAAGGAGCAACTCCTCAAGGCTCACCAAAGGTTGGAGGAGAAAAAAACATACTTGAACAACCGGCTTATGCATAAAGAACAAAAACCAAATTCAATCATCAAGCCCAAGTTTGGCGATCTGGTTTGAGCAAATGTGTTGGCCAAAGGAATAACCCAGAAGGAAGCTGTTTCAACTTTTGATATTATGTGGTATCAGGTTCAACGCATAATCAAAGAAGATCCAAACTTGATCAAAACCAATAAGCAATGGCCATCAAAATTCAGCAAGGAATCAATAACCAACTTACTCATGTTTATCAATCATCAGTCCACTTCAACCCTCAAAGAGATGGCCAAATTCCTCAAGAGCAAGCATGAGATGATTGTCTCTACTCAAGCCATCAGTAACATCCTCAAGGATGTGGATATAACCTGGAAGCAAGTCACCAACATCCCATCATTGTGGAATTGACCCAAGCTCCTTGAAAAGCGTTCAAACTATGTCAATTGCCAGGGTATGGATCTAGACCAAAAAATTGTCTATGTTGATGAAGCTGGTTTTGACTTACAGTCAACCAGGCCCAATGGCTATGCTCCCTCAGGTAAATTGTTTCTTCTTCTTTTGTTTTACCCAAATTTTTTTTTTTGTGAAACTCTAAGGTTTACCTGCTGTCTTGAGCATTGTGCCCAAGGTCAAGCAGGTCACCTTGATAGGTGCCCTCTCAGAAGATGGTTACATTTATCATGAACTCCTCAATTCCAATGGAACCAAGGCCAAAGGGGTAGGAAGTGACAACTTTTGCCTTTTTCTTTCCTCTCTTGCTTCCAGATTGCCTCAAGAATCCATCATCATTATGAACAATGCACCAATACATTGCGGCACTCAATTTGATGAATTACAAGCCGATTTCAGCAACTCAAAATTGATCAACATTGAGTTTCTTCCACCCTACTCCCCTTTCCTCAATCCAATTGAGTATTCTTTTCATTCCATCAAATCATATGTCCGTCAAAAGATCCCCCAGAATCAACCTGAACTTGAACAACATATTAAGAATGGGATCAACAAGGCTATTACTCAAGAAAAAAGGCATAATTTTTTTTCTCACATTAAAAAGTTTTATAGAAACTGCCTTGAGATGCAGCCTATTACAGGCCCTCTCTTGGCCAATCCTTAATTTTTTTCATTATTTTATGTATAATTATTTATTTGAAAAAATTGCCCCAAAAAAAAAAGAAAAATTGCTCAAAGAAAAAAAAAAAAGAATTCATTGCTTCTGTTTTGTACATACATTCAAATCTACGGACAAGAAATATATACATGATTTTTTATAATTTTTACAATTGAAACTTTTACCATAATTTTTTTTTAGAGTTGGTTGATGCGACCAGCTTTGATCGGCGCCCAAACCGACTTGGCCAGGCGCCAACGTCATTTGGCTATGTGCCAAGTTGCGCTTGGCAAGGCGCCCAAAGCCCTTGCTTATGTACCAAGGTGGCTTGTGCGGGCGCCACGCGCGTTTTACAAAAAAAACCAATAACTTGGCCTGCCGCCTAAACGGGCTTGATACACCATACGACGCTTCGTGTGGGCCCGAACAGGGCCTTAATTACCCAGCGCTTGATTCGATCGAAGTTGACGCCATGTCGACCACGGCTGGTGGTAGTGTTCTGGGGACCCTATGGTCATGACATCACTCACGACGGTCCTGCTGACGACCTGGTCGGGTTACCTCGCAGTTTCCAGAGCCATCATATGAAGCTTCGAGTGCCGCCCTCGATCTCCGGCCAGCCTCCTGGTCGACCGGCTTCCAACCGCCCTCTCGGTGCGCCCCTGATCAGCTCCTAAACCACTCACCGCTCAACATCCGTCCAACTCATTGTTCTAACAATCCAAGCGCACAAAACATGGCCCCCAACATCACCAAGGTCATCTACAAGCCAAATTCTACATCGTTAGTCATGCTTTCATCAAACTCGCTTCTGATGTCACTCGCAACCCAACACTCACTACTGGTGCTATTCTGTCCCACAGAACCGATGAATTCATCTGCTTGATCTCCGACGTTCCCGCGTATCAGAAATGGCTGAATGGAGATAAGTCTGTGCCGTTGGTGGAGATCGTTGATTGTGGGTACCCAAATAGTGTAGCTGATCATCTGGAACGCGTTTGCCACGAGTCTTCTGATTCCTACTTTATCTTCGAAATATCATTCGCGGGTTGCTCTCGTCCCTGCACTCGGTTCGATGCTTACATCTCAAAAGCCTTCGACGTTTTTCACACCGGCCAAGGGGCTCAAGGCCTTTTGATCCGCCCCAGTAAGCAGGAACTCGAGAATATCTTTGGCTCATCCAAGGTTGGCATCGTTTCACTCATCCGGGCAATCTGAGGTTGTTAACGTTTTCTTTGGATCGGTCGATATACAGGATGATGAAGTGGTTACCACAGTTCTTGAAAAGGGTCGCCTTGAAGTTAGCGATGGACACCCACTTAAGTTTGCTTCAAAGAATGATTCTCGCGGCACAAACAGTGCGACTCGCGCTTCTAACTCTACCGGTCACGGTGGCCGCTAAATGCCGTATACATTTCCATGTTGTCGGGACGTGATTCTTCCAGGAGCCTGCTGTTGTCAGCCGAGTGTCACTCACTCCCTGGATGTAAAAGTGTCATATGCTTATGCTGTAATACCATCAAAGTAAACTACCCTTTGTCAAATTGCTTTCTCCTCTCATCCTTAACGTGAAACTTGACATTGCATGTTGTCGGTGGGATCGCCAACGCTGAGTAGGTCAACAATCTGTGCCAACTAGCTTTCTGGGCATGGATGAACAAGTTGGGTTGTGGGCGCCTAGCAACGGGCTAGGTTCATTCAGCTGGTTTTCATTGAATGGTAAATGGTCCATCACTCTTCTGGATTCAAGTTGTATGGTTAATGTGCCCAGTGCAGAAAAAGGGGTTGCAACTTCATGGTTAATTGCCCTCCTTTCCTTTGCATTTTGTCCAGAATGAACCCTCCTAGTATTGGATTTGAATCTGTTATCAAGAAAATAGTAATTTCAGTTTTGAATCAATGAATGGTCCAGCCAGCAGCCTTTGTACCCACCCTTCATCCTTTGGCAGGTATGTTTGGCAGGATCACCATGGAAGCATGATGCTCAGCCAACAGCACCAAACAACTATCAATAAGCTGAAAGTAGTCCAGGAGGTCAATGAGGAGCTTTCAAGGTTCAAATTCCAGAAAGAGAAAAAAAAATGTTTCTAATGTTGCTTTTATTTGATATTAATTCCTTTTTAAAAGTTTTGTGATGAAATTTAGAAAAATGGCAGAATCATGAATCACTTTGAGCAAGTGTAACAAGGAAGTATGTTTTCTTGTGGCAACTGATGATGTGTTGGAAGAGTTTGGAACAGTTTGAGGAGGGTTGGGGATGTCACTTTCAAACATTTTATTGCATTTGCCTTTGATGCATTTGATCAATCACAATGCAGTCAACTTGCAAATAGTCAGAAATTTCTACACAATCCCTCACTGCGTTGCACTTTTCCTCAAAAGACTACATCACATCAGCCTGCATTGCCACTTCACCTATCTGCATTGATGCCAAGAATTTTAATTGTGTTTACCAAGCTAATTTTGGATATTCAATCTTCTGAATTTACTGTGATCTTGGATCAATAGTACAAATGTGAAAATAATATGTATCCTCCAGGAATGAAACCCAGGTCTCTCATGTGCATGGCAAGTGTACTACCAACTATCCATTCATGCAAAGTGGTGAAAATTACAAAAAATTGACACCCAGACAATAAAAAAGATTCACCTCAAAAATTTTGTGTCAAATGCATGGAAATTCACAAAACATTTGCCAGATGGTTGAAAACCATCCTTTTCATGCTGCATATAATAAGGACCCTTCCTTCCTTGTGGTCAACATATGCTTCTAGAGGTTGATAATAACGTCAGTTTTTGAGGACATAATGATGAATGATTAAGCACCTACAAGAATACAGGTGCATTTTTCCTGAAGACTGCATGAAATCATGTATCATATCTCAACATCAATATCTAGCCATATGGAGTAATATTAGCATTGTCTCTGAATTCCATAAGCCCCTGGTGACCTAACATACTCCATCTATTTTTTCAGCTTCAAATCTTGACTGGTTAGTTCCCACCCCCTGAACCATCAACCATGTTGACCTTTTAACCTTCAAACTAAAGGCTAGTGTTTGAAGACAACTTCAAAATTCCCTCCAATTCTCAGTATCCACTTTAAAACTAAAAGCATGACACTAAAAATTGCTCTAACAACTTAGTGTGCATTCTGCTCACTACTTTTGGAGTTGAGAAAGGGTTGTTTCATTTTGTTTTTCTCACTCATCATTTTCACAGAGAATTCTTGAATATTGAAGCTCATCCACAGATGATTGTTGAAACTCTTGCATTTCAAACCATTATTGACCATGGAATTCAAACCTGGTTCTCATTAACCACCCATCCTATTCTGGTCACCTTTGAGTAATTAGTTTTCAACTAGCTTGTTCCAGCACATTAATTCTTACAAATCTAAATCAAACAATCATAACCAGGATCTAATCATTCAAATTTTATCTAAAACTTATTTCAAAAATTATTACATGATTTGAATTTCATTCTCAATGCACCTAATTTCCTTGCACTTGAATTATAGTCACCAAACTCACTCTTAAATTTTATGCTGTAACTTGATAATGTCATTTAATTTGAATCTTCTGTTTATTTGAAGGGAATTATTTTTCTCACGCATCAAACCCTTTATTACACACATTTTGAAATTGTCGCGTGGTTGCCCCCCTTTGATATTTCAGGAAAAAATACTTTATTTCATGCAAGTTTCAAGAATTTTTTTTTTAAATTCTGAATCTGCAGCCCCCTAGTAGGGGTTATTAAACCCCTAAAAAAATCTTTGGTAATTTTTGAGGAATTAGAACCCCTTCAAAAATGCAATCAAAAAATGAAAAAATTCTGTAAAAACAAATTTTTGTATGGGTTTTAGGATCCTTATTTTGGCTATTTTGAATGTTTTTTTGTTGTTTTTTTCAGCTTCCAGAAATTTCAACCAATATTCAAAGAGCTTTCTTTATTTCATATATCTTGGATGTATCCTTTCATCTTGAAAAATTCCTTCAAAAAACACAAAAATTCAAAAGAATCAAATTTCTCTTTGGACATTTGGATCCTTTTATTTTCCTTTTTATTTCATTTTTTTGGAGGATTCAAGCTATTAGAAACTTAGGGAAAAAGTTAAAGATAATTCAATTTTTTCCCCAGATTTTTTGGATTTATCATTTTACCTTAAACATTTACATCAAAAAAGCAAAAAGTTTGAAACTTTGATTTTCTCATTGGACTTTTGGATCCTTATGTTTACCCTTTTGACTAGTTTTTTTGGGTGTTTCAAGCTTTGAAAATTGCAAAAGAACTATTAAAGAGATTTTAGAATTTTTTCCAGAATTTTTGTATTTCATTCTTTACCTTAAAAAATTCCATCAAAAAACAAAAAACTTTGAAAAATTCAATTTTCTCACTGGATTTTTGGATCCTTTTTTTTGGCCTTTATAATTGAATTTTTTTGGTGATTCAACCTTTCAGAATGTTAAAATACAACAAAACTTTTAATTAATAATTTTTAAAGATCATTGGGATGTATGCATACCCCTTGCAAACTTCATTCAAAAAATTAAAAATAAAGATCAAATATGGATACAAACATTAAAATTTTTTTGACTATGATTGGTTTTATGTTTCTACTTGATTTTCTTGGAGAGAACAAAACCTCATTACCAAGATCTAAATTTCTCTGAAAAATTGTTTTCCAAGATTTGGAATCCTTTGTCACAAAGTTTTTCCAAAGTGGATCTAACCTGGAAGCTGGCCAATTATCAGACTTGAACTTGGACAAGACTATATTTTTGAAATCTTTTAAAAGAATGAAGCAAATAGGAGACAATTTTGAATTTGGAGTGGTAGGGGAATGCAGAGGAATATAAGTGCAAGGAATTAAAGAAGAAAAAAGAACCACTAGACACTTATATGTTTCAGCCAGAAGGAAACCATGGCATGTAAATTTCATCCACATATTTATGAGAGCTGTGCCAAAAAGGTAGTTAAGTTGCCTTCTTGCTTGTTGGACAGTTTCACCCCAGATATCATGCAGTAATCTTGGTTCCTTGAATATTGGTTTGGAATCAAGCTCTTTCACCATTTCTTTCCTGACGTAAATTGAGTCTTCTGAGTTCCTCCCCAAACAAAGGGCTGCTGCTCTTAAGCCACAAATCCCATCCCCTATGACATCTTGAACATGTGATACATGTAGAATTGCTGTTTTTGGGGAAATGAAATCTTTAAATTGGAACTAAAAACAAAAACCAGAATTTTTCATAACAGAAAATATGAACTAAAGATAAAAATCACTTCTTAAATTGATACTTGGTCAAATATTCCAGAAGAAGAATAAGATAATGTGCAGGAAACCTAGAGAAACCCCCCCCAAAAAAAATCAGAAAAAATGGATAAATGAGAAAATATCAAATTTACTCACCTTCTCACTGATTGTTGGGGATTTTTGTGCTAATAATTCCCTTCCAGGAGGATGGTAAGGAGCATCACCATCTTCATAGGACACCTTTTTCCTCTTGATTCTTCTCCCAGTATTGTATTCAGGGGAACCAACCCGCTTATTTGTGATGGTTCCAGACCTTTGATCAGAGTTTGAATGAAAATATTAATGAAAAATAATATCCAAAAAATTTGCCAAAAATAAAAGAAAATGAAAGCTCACCATCTTGATTACATCCACATCTAGTAGCTCTTCATCTGCTGAATCTTCCCCTTTGTCAAAATCTGGCACCTCTTTATCTTATGAATATTCCTCTTCAGTAAGAAATTGACTCTATGTTATAAAAATGACAAGGACTCATTAAAAAAACAACCCATTGCAGAAAAAATAAGTATAGTTATAAAATGACCTCTTCCTCTCATTCCTCCTTCTTTTTTCCCTTCCACTTCACTTGGATGGCCTTTCACCTTCTTGAAACCTGAACCCATAAGAGAAAAATTAATTATGACATTTGATATATTTTTTTTCCAAAAAAATGGTGACTGATCTTTGAATTTGCTATGAATTTCTTCTTTGGCCTTCCTCTCCTCTTGGCTTCTTCTAAATATTCAAAAAAATATGGATCTATTTTGCTTGAGGACTAAGAGATCTTTTGAAAAACATCTTAAGTCCTATTGAATATATGCATGTGAAGGGCTCAAAGAAGGGTAATATGACACTTGTTTGGTTTGGTTTTTGTGACACATATAGTGCCTCAAAAACTAAAAAATAAATTTTTTTGAAAAGTGTCACATAATAATTTTAAAACTGCAGTTTTAAATATGTAAAGGCAAACAAAAGGATTCAAAAGTCCAGTTAGAAAATTGAATTTTTTGATTTTTTGATGGAATTTTTTAAGGTAAAAAATGACATCCAAAAATTGTGGAAAAAATTCAAAAATCTCTTTAATATTTTCTCTGAAATTATTAAAGCTTGAAACACCCAAAAAAATTATTCAAAAGGGCAAACATAAGGATCCAAAAGTCCAATGAAAAAATTGAATTTTTCAAAATGTTTGCTTTTTTGATGTAAATGTTTAAGGTAAAATAATACATCCAAAAAATCTGGAAAAAATATCTAAATGCTCTTCAACTGTTTCTTTAAATTTTCTGATAGCTTGAGTCACCCAGAAAAATAAAAAAAGGAAAATAAAAGGATTCAAATGTCCAAAGAGAACTTTATTTCTTTTCAATTTTTGTGTTTTTTGAAGGAATTTTTTAAGGTGAAAAAATATATCCAAAAAATATAAAAAAACAATTTGAAAGCTCTTTGAATTTTGGTTGAAATTTTTGGAAGCTGAAAAATACCCATAAAAAAACATTCAACATAGCCAAAATAAGTATCCAAAAACCCATACAAGGATTTGTTTTTACAGAATGTTTTCATTTTTTTGATTGCATCTTTGAAAGGGTTCTAATGCCTCCATAATTACAAAAGATTTTGGTTAGGGGTTTAAGAACCCCTGATATGGGGCTTTGGAGTCAGAATTAAACAAGAAAAAATTCTTGAAACTTGCCTGAAATATCAAAGGGGTGAAACCATGCAAAAATGTTGAAATGCATGAAATATAGGGTTTGATGCGTGAGAAAAATAATGCCCTATGTTTATTAATCAATTTTTATCTCATCCACACATTAGGCTATAGATTACCTTTAAAGAAAAAATTTTTTAAACTTCTTGTTGTCTTCTGTGTTAGTTAAAATCCTAGGTTATTGCATCCTAATGAGTAAATTTTTATCAAATAAAGCTTGCCTCAGTTTATATGATAAATAAAATTTCAACTAAAACTTGAATGTTGCTTCAAAGCAGAAGCTTTTAAATTCAAATAAATCTTTCCAATTCTGATATTCATCATAGTGTTGTTCTCTTCTGTTTGCATCACACCCACCTTCTGCTTGTCCCCTCTTAAGTAAATGTGGCGGGGGCAACATTATATTGAATAACTAAACTAATAAATCTTAAAGAAATTACAGTCATCTAAGGTATTTGTGACTTGTCAATTTAACTTAATTTATCAATCAAGAGCACTTCCCTTTCCCCTTAAAAAAAAACAATTTATAGGGCAGGGAGAAACAGTATCTCACAGGCAAGGAAACAATTGGATCATGTTCCCTCTTTGAATTGAACCTTGGGAGAAACTCCAAACAATTCTGTGGATCATAGGACTGCAAATAGAAAATTCCTTGTTGATGCTCTTGATAAAATTACAAGCTTCAAAGATTCCAGTTCCTCAACCCGAGGCAGATAAAAGGCTTGTGGCAATACACATCCAAAACCTGTAAAATAAGCAATGCTTTTATTAATATTGGTAGAAGCCCTCAAAAAAGTTCTTTGAGAGAATTCAATGGAAAATGATTTTATTTATGTTTTTCCCTCCTTGGGAGGTAGATTCTTTCACCAGTTCAATAAATACCTTTAAAAACTGGATAAGAACATTTCCCCTTGTATAATAAATCACTGCAGCAAGTTTGAGAAGAAGCTTCAAACTTTTTCAAACCACCACCAAATTTTGAGAAACAAAAGAATTGCCAGATAACCTGGTCATGAAGGAAATTTTTGTGCTTTGAATCAAATTTTTGATTTTTGAACTTTTCAATCTTTCAAAAAATTGAACAAGGCATATTTCCTATTTAATTATAAAAGGGGGTTCCCAGATCACCCAAATGAAAAATTTCTGTTTCTGGTCATAAGCTAACAAATTTAATGAATTTAATTCATTGGGCAATCAAGCACAATAATTTGCACCATGAAAGGAATTTATTGCAAAAAAAAGATAACACACCATAAAATTCAAAGTCCAGTGAAATCTTTAAACAAAATCTCAAAGAAAAAAAAGAAGTCAAAATCAAAATTGAATTTGAACTATGGCTCAGAACAAAAGGCCAAAGAGCAAATAAAAAATAAATTTTTTGAGGATAAAGATACTAGCTTCCTCAAGAGTGACAAAATAGTATATAGAAGAAATAATAGTGTCTTTACTGTGGAGGGAAGCATGATATGAATATTTTTGATAATAAAATACCTGGAAAAGCAGCCAGGTAAAAAAAAAATATTTTCTTTTCCCTCATACGTGCAAAGTAAGCCAAAAATTATCTAAATTTCTGCAATTAAATCTTTGAAATATTGATACAAGTCACACTCCAAGTCCTATATTTTTCCTATCCAATTCAAAAAATAATTCATAGTGTACTTCTGGGTTTAGTTTATCATTTTTCTTTTGTAATTTTATCACTTTCTCTCTTGAAAAATCTTATGTGTTTTGAGATAGAAAGATTTTCCATTTATTTGGAAAGTAGCACATCCAAAACATCTCATTGGATTACCCATAAGGCAAAATGGAAATTTGTGTTTTTATATTTTACCAGATTTTTATGGTAAGTATTTTTACTTGAAATAAATGGAATGAAAATTAAAATAATAGTACATGAATTTCTAGGGCATTGAAACCCTTATTTTAATTGCAAAGAAGGATTAATTTACATGTTACTTGAACTTTGAAAATTACATTGCCATTATTCTCTTTCTTCTCCCAAAAAATAATTGAAATGCTTACCTAAACCATTTAGCAATTTTTATGAAAAATTTCAGCAGTAAAGCAATTTGCAATATCCATGAATTCCTTCTCAATTTTCATCATTTAGTGATTTAGGATTTATTGATTATTTTACCAAAGGTATTCTCAATTTTTTTGGAGAAAAACTAGGATATAATGAAAGTTTTATTTTAAGCTTCTTAATCCTTTCTTGTAATTAAAATATGTTAATTTCAATAATTGAAGAAGAGGGAAAAAAACATAAGCTATAGGAGTTTTTAATTCCCATTGATTATGACTATGCTTACATGTTTTTGGAAACCAAAGAAAATTAGATTCCTCCACACCATGCCTAAATTCATAGGTCTTAAATTACCAGCCAACATCCACTTCCTTTTATTTTCTAATCTCCCTGGGAGCAAAATCTACCAAAATTTGATACTGAATAGAGGAAAATTTGGTTAAAGTATTTTTTTGAACAATAAATTTGAAATCTAGCTCTCCTTTTGAATTTATTCAAAATAAAGATTCAAGCCTTTTTATCTGTTTTTTCAATAAGGAATTTACTCAGGTAACATGTTACAATTCTTATCTATTACCCCTCAGGTTGAATCCCCTTACCATTTTCATGGAGAATCTCATTTCTCAAATTTAAAACTTCAATGAGCCTACAATTTGGGGGTGGGGAAGCAAATTTTCCAAAAAACAGTGCAATTTTGAATTCAAAACCCTGGGGTTTCAAAGAGGTGTGAATTGCTGTTCAATACCCATTTCTGTTGTGAATAGAAAATCACAACTCAACAAAAAGCAAGCAAAGTTGTTTACAACTCATGGATCCCCAATTGTCACTCAAAAATGGTTTAAAATCCCCAATTGCAACCCTTTTTGAGTTGCAATCAGGGATTTGTGAGTTGTGAGCAGGGTTCTGCATGTGTTCCTGGCCCATTTGGGGCAAAATTTTCCCGAATGGGCCATTTGAGGGGGGAATTGGGGTAAATAGGCACCCTGGACCACATTTGAGTGACTTCAACCTAAATTTGGGGATGAGGCATACTAGGTGGGACTGTTGGACCACAAAAAGAAACTTGGAAATCAAACATTCTGCCTATTGGCAAAACAAAGTCTTTTCATAAAACAATACTCACCCATTGGATATTTTTTCTCTCAACCCAAAAGTGATTATGTTTTGGAGTTGTTGGAAACATTTGGATTGAATAATAAATTGACTTTGTTTTTTTTTGGATTATGGGAACAGTGGCAAGCCCAAGCCCCCCTGGTTTAAACATGGCCACGTTAAAGGACTTAATTGAAAGTTTTGTTGACAAAGCTTTGGATTCTTGGGATTTGGGTAGGAATCTTGAAAAGAAAACATTTGAAGCCCCAATTGCATCCTCATCTGGGGTTAAAATCCAGGAACAAGATCTTTCTTCACAACTGGAATTGACTCAAGCTGGTGGTTCACATTTCATATGCTATTTGACTGAGAATGATTTGGCTTGACAAATACTAATGTAACCATGGTTAACTAAATGGCTCCAGAACCGTTTGACCCTCCTACTGTGAGAGCCTTTCCCAGTAGGAAAGAAGAAGAGATTTTTTGTCAAAAATGAGTAGCCATGCATAGATCTGCATTAACAACATTCACCACAGAAAAATGGTGGTCACCTGTATGCAGGTAGCATTTCTGTATCCCATTTATATCTCAGGGTTATGTAATGCTATATCTCATCATTAACCTTCAGCAGGTGGAGAAATATAATTACTAGAGATCAGCATTTGCTGAACTTCTGGAACATTAGTTCATAATAGATTTTCAAGGGAAAGCTAGATATGAGCAAAGCTGTTGCTTCACAAGCAGTCCACACATCATCCAAAAATTACAGCATTTGGTGTTTGGGAATTATTTCAAAGTGAAATTCAAAAATTCCAGAAGATGCTGATTGTTTCCAGACTGGAATTTCCATTCACTGGTCAAAAACTGGTTAAGTAATCTTATTCAATTCCCAAAATTAAATGCATAAACAGGTATTTAGGATAATACTAACGTACCATGCTCATAAGCTGTACAAATCTTTCCTTATATAAATCAGCATTCATGGCTTTTTTTTTCTGTTGGTTTCTTATTCAATTACCTATGTTGGTGTAATTTTATGTTTTATACTTCTGATTTCCATCAGGGAAAATACAAAAAGCCAAGCCAAAATTGTTTGTTCAAATTTCAGAAAATGAAGAATATTTGAAATGGAAGATGAAAAAAGACCAAAGAGAGGAAAGAAAGGAAAAAGAACAAAAGAAAGGAGAAAAAAAAGGAGAAAAAAAAGTCAATATCCTCACTTAGATATGTTGATCACCATCCCTGGTCTGCACAAAAGGGCAGTTTCTGTTGTTTTTTGAGGGAGAATGTTGACACCAAGGCAAGAGGCAGGCTTCTTTTTGCAATTTAGCAAAGCAAGAGTAGGTGAAGTTTATAAAAATGGAAAAATGCATTTAACTAGTTCTGATGTGAGCAGGAAGAGAAAAAAAAGACATGGACTTGTGTGGGAATAGGGCTAGTCACCAAGGCATGCAATCAACAACCTCAGATGTGTTGACTACCAGCCCTGGTCACAGAACAAAGTGTCACTCAATCACAAATTCATTTATGAAAATTAAGCCATGAGAGGAGTTTTTACCACAGGAAAAAGGTCAAATTAGGGAATATCAGAGTTAAGACAACCTGCCATTTTTTAATGGTGGGTTTCAACCCAAATCCACCATTTCAAACACACCATTAAAAATCAAAAAAACCCACTTGTTTCAAATAAGACCTGTCAGAGTTACCAGAAAATAAATGGTTTTTTTTTTAAATAAAGTATTGAAAGGGTTTCACCAACGCAACCAATCATTTCACATCATCACCCCTGGTTTCAACCTCCATTCCTATCCTGTTTGCTTCATCGCTCTAATTTAATGCTCTCATAGCTGCATCACCCTCATCACATTATTGCTTTCATCACATCCATGCTCTCATCACTTCATCCCCACTTTCATCACATCCCTTCATCACTTCATTGCTTCCTAACAGTAGAGGCACTCAAGGAGATTGCTCAATTACTGGGCTTGTAAATATATTTGATTTATTGATTAGATAAAACATTCAAAAATGAAAAAAATACAATAGAAACAACAACATCACCCATATTGGGCCTTCTTTCCTAAAATTCTTTCATCAATTGTTGAAAGACTACAATCTTGGAGTTTTAAAAATACATTGGCTAGTTTTTTATTAATTTGGAATTAGAAGCCAAAGTGAGTGTGGGTTGAGGAGGTCTTTAAACTAGGAGGAGGAAATGTAGTCTGATGATTAAATAATTGAGTCTGCCAAAGAATTCCAACAACACCTTCAGCTTTTGCAAAGTCAACAATACAATCAAGTTTTGGAAAAGATAAACCGTGAACCAAATTTTTGCAGGGAGGTAGAATATGCTGTCCTGTAGATCTGTCAATGTAAAAAAATATCCCATATTTAAAAACATTTAAGTCATTCTTATCAGTATGGAGCTTGTTTGAGAATTCATCAAATGTCACAAACACATTTGAAAACATGCTGAAATCTTGCTCCTTTTCCATCCACTCAGATGATGACCAGTTTGGGATTAGATATTGATCCAAAACTTTCTTGTTTTGAGCAAGAGCTGAATTACACAGGGATTGGATTTTTTCAAAGAAAAATTTGTTGTGTGCAGGAAGATGCTCCCACATTTCATCATCCTTCTTGATGGTCTCTTCATTCAAACCTGGTTTACAAGAATATACTCCTATTTTTGATTTGAAGACAACATGGATCAATTCTTTGATTTTTCTGAAAAAATCTGACATAAGCAATTGGACAGACCTGCAGAGGCACCTTTATCACTTCCAGCACAAAATCCAATGGCATTCATGCAGCCAGTTAAGGCTTCTGTGTTTGTCTTGCTGAGTGAATGGCAGTTCTTTGCCATCTGGTACAAGTCAGAGACAATGTTTCACAAAGTATTGATTTGTGGAGTGCTTTTGGGGGCCTTCAAACTGTGGTATTTAAGAATTAAGTAGGGCTGAAACTGGTGGTTTGTGATAGCATTGACCAGCATCTGAGGGCACATGCGTGGTAAGACAACATGATTGGGGGAAAGATTGTCCCTCAGCATCACAAAGTATGTTGGCTCATCACTTTCTTGTGCAAATTGTCTTCTGGCACAGTTGAACTTTTTGTTACTTTTGGATGTAGAAGTAACATTTGGGTTTGGTTGCCTGTTTCTCTTTCCTATTACAAGGGTTTTTGATGCATGTTGTGTCTCCTTGGAATTCCCTGAAACGCCAAGCTCATCACAACTACAAACCGTGTTTCAGGATAAGACCCAGGAATCACAAGATGAATGGAAAACCCAAAGAAAAATAATGCAGATTCAAAAGTTCAATTAGTAATTTTATTGTTGAAGGATATTGAGGAATAAAGTTTAAATGCCATACCCCTTTTTAAAAGAAATGACTTCATTCAATTTCATCAATATTGATATCTACAAAAAACAAAATTCCATCAATATTGATATCTACAAAAATACCCTTTTTTTAAAAAAAAGAAAAAAAAGGTTACTTACCAATGGGGTGGTGGTGGTGGAGGTGAATGAGGTGGATGAAGTGGGTGGTGCTGGGTGGTGCTGGGTGGTGCTGGGTGGTGCTGGGTAGTGCTGGGTGGTGCTGGGTAGTGCTGGGTGGTGCTGGTTTTTGTGGGTGGGTGAGGTGGTTCACTTCATAGTAGGACAGACCCTCAAATTGGAGCTGACAGACCCCAAGTGTGGTCCAGGTGACTAAATTGCTCACTAGGTGGGGAGGGGATTTGGAATCCGCCCCACCAACCCACTCCCTCCCCCCTCCATTGCTCTCTAGGTGAGCAGGGGATTTGACATCCCTCTTGCCTGCTTGCTAGGTGAGGAGCGGATTTGAAATCCCCCCCCCTCCCTCCCCCCTTGCTCACTTGCTAGGTGGGGAGCAGATTTGAAATCCCCCCCTACCTCCCCCCTTGATCACTCTCTAGGTGGGGAGGGGATTTGAAATCCCCCCCTCCCTCCCCCCTTGCTTGCTTGCTAGGTGGGGAGCGGATTTGAAATCCCACCCCATCCCTCCCCCTCCAATGTCTCTCTAGGTGAAGAGGGGATTTGAAATCCTCCCACCCAGCCAGTCCCCCCCCCCCTCACTCCCTTGCTTGGTTGGGGGGTGAAGAAATCCCCCCACCAAGCCGGGCCACCCCCCCCCTTTGTGGCTTGCTTGGTTGGGGGGTGATGAAATCCCCCCACCAAGCAGGGCCACCCCCCCTTTGCCACTTGCTTGGCTGGGGGGTGATGAAATCCCCCCACCAAGCTACTTCCCCCGTAATTTCTTATAGTGGCTCATTTGTGGGGTTTCTTCTGTTAATAGATTGGAAAATGTTTTATGACTGATTTTTCTGAATTTTTGTATCAATGACACTTGACCAGTGATGTTTTGAAGTTTGATGAAACCTGGGAAAAAATCACTCACATACATTTGTAGAAAAATTTGATTGTAATATATGTGTTTGATGTGATTTTTTTGACCTTCCAACACCATTATATAGATTACCTCCATATTCAAATGTCCTTTGAGAACATATGGTGCATTGGAATATACAAATGTTTCCAACTCTGGTGGTGTTCTCATTGTTTTTGTTGAATTGGATTGGGTGTTAAGTCAAATTTTTTCAGTTTCCAGATATTGAAAGGCTTACAGGGAAATAGATAAAAAGATTGATTGAATTTTGAATTCCATCTTACATCTGCTGATGAGCTTAATCATTAAAAAAACCTCAAAAGCTTATTGGTTCCATTTTGAATATGCATATTACCTTCAGTGGGAGTGTAAGGGAAATTTACATTTGATCTTTTGAAAAATTCCCCTAATAAATAGATCATATTGAATGCACATGATTGACCCATGCAAAATACATTGGCAATACTAAGATCTTTGGTTTTTAATTCAAAATCAAATTACCTTTTGGAAAATCATGTATTTCATTTGAAGATTAATGATGTTAATAAAAACCCATGATTTAAATTGATATTTTTACATCAGGAAATTTTAGAACACCACATTAATCAAGGAAATATCCCATGCAAAGAGTATCTTTGCTTCCCCAAAACAACAGATTTCATGACTACAAATATTCATTTTTCATAACTTTTTTATGGAGAGAATTTATTCAATCATCTGGGAGTGTGGAAAGACCAATTCATTGCATTGTGAATTCTTTAAATTGAGATTGGAACATGTTCCATTTCAGAAAAACAAAAACCTCATGCAAAAGTGTCACATTTCATCTTTCTCAAACTTATTGTTGGATGATCCTCTTGGAACCAGCTTGGATAAAATACATGAAAATTGCATCCACATATTTCTTGGCTGCAATGAAACAGTACCTGGCCAGAATGCACCAAATTGGATTGTCTTTGCAGCTACCAGGGCACCTAAGTAGTCCCTCATCAAGTCTTTGTGACAGATCATTGGTGTCATTTCATCATCATAGATCTCACAAGGTTCCAAAAGCACCTGCTTTTCCTGTAGGCCAATGTAGTCAGACATTTGTTCCCTGAAGTAAACTACCAGCAAAGGGGGACAGAATTTTTTGCATTTTCCTTGCTCCACCATTGATTTGAATGAAAAATTGATCCAAATTACAGGCATTTGGATCAAAGGTGGACCAAGGAAACCCCCAGAAAAATATATCCTGCTTTGCTGGTAATTTGCTTCTTTGAACAAATGTCTGAATACGTTGGGCTACAAGAAAAGCAGATAGTTTTGGAAGCTTTTGAGATCCATGATGATGAAATCACACCAATGTCCTGTAAAAGTCTTGATGAGGAACTACTTTGGTGCCCTGGAAGCTGCAAAGACAATCCAATTTGGTGCATTCTGGCCAGGTACTGCTTCATTGCAGCCAAGAAATATGTGGATGCAATTTTCATGTATTTTATCCAAGCTGGTTCCAAGAGGATCATCCAACAATAAGTTTGAGAAAGATGAAATGTGACACTTTTGCATGAGGGTTTGGTTTTTCTGCAATGGAACATGTGCCATATTGCTGAAAGGGATGGGATGGGATGGGGGAAAACAGCTTGAGGGGAGAAAGAGGACCTGTTTAAGTAGCTCTTGATGGATGCTTCAGAAAGGTGGTTGAGTAGTTGATGGTGGCAAACAATCTGTGGAATTTTAAATATAAAATTGATCTAAAAGTGCTGAGTTGTGGTTTGGAGCTTTAGACAGTCCAAATCCAAAAATTGACCTTGAGGAATCCAATCTCACTGCTCAGGGAAAATTATTGTAACTGGGGCTTCCAGTATTGAAAACTATTGAGCAATCAATCTTTTCAAACGTTTGATTATGAATTATCATGCAAATCAAAATTAGCAAAATTTCAGAATCAAGTCATAAAAAACAAATTGTACCTCAGGATCTCCCTTTGAAAAGGAGCCAAAGCAGTGGGATGAATTTTTATTAATACATTAATTATACATTATTCCCAAGACCAACAAGGTTCAAGATCAAAGAGTCAAAAGAAACAGTTTAATTTCTATGCAAATAATAATTATGATCAGAAATATGGAGTACTTCATTTTTCTTAGCTTTGTTATAATTTAAAGTACCATCCTGAATGCTTCTACAAGTGTTTAGGGTTCTAACATTGATTTTTAAAGAGATGGCAAGGTGGGTATACAAAACATTTTCTACAGGAGGAAGTGTACAGTGCCAATACTTTTTTGATTGCCAGAGTAACTTAAAAATTCCTTTTTGAGTTGAGAAATTGATCCCAACCCCATATTCAGGTATGAAAAAATTCCCATCATGAACATTGTAGCCCTTGAAGGGAGTAGCAAGTGATCCACATGCTTTCTTCTGTGGTATGAATAAAGCAAACCCAAAGTTGGATACATCATTTTCATCAATATGGGGCAAATTGCAGAAGCCATCAGATGTAAAGGTGAGGTGAGTTGAACAGGAGCTGGTTCCAAGAGGATCATCAAATGATAAGTTGGAGAAAGATGGGATGTGATACTTTTGCATGAGGGTTTGGTTTTTCTGAAATGGAACATGTGCCATATTTCTGAAGAATCCTCTGAGTATACTAGAAGCCCTTTCAGATTAAGACATAAGTTCATCATACTGGCATTTGGCAGTAGCAGTCTTTAGGTACTTGATGTATTGGCCAATCATTTCAGCTGTTACCATGGTCTTTCTCCATCCAATTGCCCACATTTTTCCTGCCCATGATCTGGATGGTGAGTCCACCGGGTTTAAAAATTTTATGCATTGGTGCAGGAACCAAGAAAGAAATCAATATCATCATACTACTGAGGTGATAGGTCCTGGATTGGGATAAATTTGATATATGCAATAATATTATTCTTCTCCTTATCCATCAGGAGCACTTGACCATAATCAACCAGTTGAAAGTTGGATTCAACAAAGGCATGTGCCTCTTGCAGCTCTTTTTTGTTGGCTTTCTGGGATTTTCAGGATCAACCTAGCTTGCATTTGTTGTAGGACCTGTACCTCCACAGAATTTTGGGTTGCTGTACCTTGTCCTTGTTACCTGTGATTTTTTGGGTAAAGAGAATCTCCCTCTTTAATTTGTACTGAGCTGGTTTTCCTCCATCAATCTTACAATTGAAATATGCTTTTTTCCTGGTGAATGTTGAAAGTAACAAAATTAATAGTTGAGTGGTATGCAGTTCAGATTCACCAGGGGACATATCCATAGCATATTGAATCATAGAATTGAAGAAAGAGAAGTACAATGGAAAATTGCAGAGGGATTGGGAAAATATCAGCTTGGTGAATCAACATAAATGATAATAACAACAAAAAAACTATACGCTTTGGTCTTGTTCCTGGCCATGCAATATTGATTTGGATGGTAGCAATTCACAGGGGAGAGGACTTGGTATGCTTGGGGGAAAAGATGATGATCTTTTACATGGATGGAAAAGATGGCATTTGTGGATATTAAGAGTGGAAGTGGAATTCAAAGTCAAGGGGTGGGGAGGGATGGGATGGTAGGAAATTTCTTGAAGGGAGAATAAGGACCTATTTAAGTAGTTCTTGATGGATGCTTCGGCCAGGTGGTTGAGTAGTGGGTGGGGGCAAACAATTGGTGGCATTTTGAATATGCAATTGATCTAAAAGTGCTGAGTGGTGGGTTGGGGCTTTAGACAGTCCAAATCCAAAAGTTGAACTTTAGGATTCCAATCTCACTGCTCATGAGAAAATTATTGTAACTGCGGCTTCCAGTATTGAAAAATATTAAAAATTGCTCTTTTGAAACATTAGATTATGAAATATCATGCAAATAACAATTTTGAGAGATGTTAAAAATGAAAAATACAGCTAAAGTTATGAAAAAAGTATTCAAATTACATGCAAGATGACACAGTAAAGCTAGAGCAACTCAGAGAAGAAATGAAAACACTCATATTAACCATTTAGCTTGGTAACTCAGAGATTGGAGGGTTCTAGGCCAAAAGGAATGTTGGAACAGGAATTTTTGTTAATGTGGTTCATGTAGTCATGAGCAATAGCCTTAGCTAGATCATGCTAGGTGGGTAATGTCAATTTTCCTGTTTTTCAAGGGTTCTCAGATATACTTAGCATGATGAATTGAATGTACATTTGAAGGTGAGCCCACATGGGTTCCTTGGCTGAAGGTCTCCCATCTGAGACAGACTGGATTGTTATAATTATGGCCAGCACTTAGCTTAGGCAAATGAGCAGTATTTGAAGCAAAAGAAATGCTGGACACCTTGTGTCAAGAATTGCTGATGGGCTCTCAAAATGGGGCAATACATTGGATGATATTGGTGATGAATTTGATTTGATGATGAATAGGATGATGGAAAACAGCAGGGAGAAGAGCTCCTCAAGTACAAAAGATTGGCCTCTTGTGAGCCCATGATAAAACAAGCCAAAAGGCAAATTTTCCGCCCCAAAAGAGCTCTACAGACTCTATAGGCCTTGTTACTTGGTTTGGACTACATCAGCCCTAATGGCATCAGTCCCTGTACCCTTACAACTAACGTATTCCAGTCTTTTCTGTTGTTTCCACCATTATGGGACTGAACCAGCCCCTGTGCTGTTCAATCCCTGACCTCACATACTGGCTGGTTGCCTCATGCAACCAGCCCCTGGCCATGCAAATGGCCAGGTGGGACCCAGGACACACCTGGGTCTGGTCTCAGACCAACATGGGGGGGGGGTGACTAGTGGACATGCTGTCCCCCCCCTCTTTCTCACAGATCCCTGGAGGGGGCGGTCAAATCCCCCTACCAGGGGCCCTGGGGGTGGATACCCCCAGGGCGTTGTCATAGAATGGTGGGCTGGGGGGTGGTCAGATCCCCTCAGCCCAGTCGCTCCTCCCCCTCAGTAAAAGGGGGGGGAGAGCGCCCCTTTGCTTCAATGGTGGAGGGGTGGTCAGGTCCCCCCCACTGCTGGTTGCTTTGTTGCAACCAGCTACCTTGTCATTGCCCTAACCACCTAGGGCTGGTGGGGGGTGGTCAATTCTCCCCCACCGCCGGTTGCCTCAATGCAACTGGCCTAGGTGGCAAGCTGGTTGCTGCCAGCTGCCCCCACCTCCCCCTTGCAATGGTGGGCAAGGGGAGGTGAGGGAGCCAAGGCCGTTGGCCCTGGCCCCTGCGGCACCGACACCAGCCCTCACAATTGGCTCAACAGCCATGACAACAGCCCTGCGTGGGCCGTTGGGCCCCATAGATGGGCCAAAGGCAAAAACAGCGGCCCCAGGCGGGCCGCAACATGGGCGGCAGCCCCAAGCCCAAAAACTAAGTAAACCATACTTTGGCGGGCCAGCCCATCTGGCCAATTATGTCCAAACTAAACCTTGGGCCCAATTATGCCCATACAAGCCCATATGGCTGTATTTTCCCATATACCTCGCCAGGCCCTAACGCAATAGGCCTGTTTCACACATTTTTAGGCCAGTTTCCTCAAATCCGTGACATCCACACAGGCCCATATGGTCTGTGTGAGTTTTTCAATGGGCCGGAGAGGACCATATGTGCATCCCATTTGGATCAAACTTATACGTAGCACACACGTAAGTGCATACATATTTTAACACACCCCCTTAATCCAAAAGGGGTGACATCCGCATATTAGTCACAAAGCCTTGATGCTTGTTCCTATCTAAAGCCTTAGTCAAGATATCTGCAATCATTGCTCCAGTGGACATGTACCTCAACACAATCTCCTTGCAGTTAACTGCATTGCAAATATATTTATAGTGAACATTGATATGTTTTGTTCTTGAATGGAACACTTGGTTTTGTGCCAACGCAAAGGCACTCTGGTTATCAGAATATAACAACGCAAAACCTTGTGGCTTATGTGTATCCTCTAAGACTTTTCTCAACCATTTTGCTTCCTGTGAAGCTGCTCAGTAAGCTCTATACTCAGCCTCTGTTGATGAAAGACTTATTGCCAACACCTTCTTGCACATCCATGACACCAGATTCTTATCTAAGAAGAATACAAAACCACTTTTTGATTCCCTAGTGTTACCATCTGCCCAACTTGCATTGGAATAACCAACCAAATCAAAGTTTTCTGACTTTGTAAACAGCAGTCCCAGACTGTGCGTTCCTGTAAGATACCTCATAACTCTCTTAAACGCTGACCAATGCCTCATGCTTGGCTTCTCTGAGTGTTGCAACAAGACAACAATTGCAAAGGCAATATTGGTCCTTGTACACCGCCCCAAATAATTAATCAATCCAACAACTGACCTGTAGTCCTTACCAGATTGAACAAAGTCCAGATACTCCTCATCTGCAGACTTCTCTAAGCAAATGTTTGACTGCATGGGAGCACCAAACTCCTTTGCATCCTCTAAGCCATATTGCTTAAGAAGAGCTTCCACGTAATGGCTCTGGCTTAACATAATATCATTCTTGCTCTTACTGACTTTTGGTCCTAGCACCTGTTGCGCCAGACCAAGATCTTTTATCTTGAATTCCTTTTTGAGTGTCTCCATGACTCTCTCTTTACCATTTCCAATAATGATAATGTCATCAACCCATACAAACAAAATTGCATCCTTTCTTACAAAAAGAGAAGGGTTGGCCTCAGACGTCTTGAAACCAATCTGTATCAGTTTCTCACTCATGGTATTATACCACAACCTAGCTGCTTGCTTCAATCCATACAGGGATCTACACAGCTTGAGGACATATTCCCCTTTATCTGCTGAAAGAAAACTTCTAACACAGATTTTCTTCATGGTTTCTGGTTTAGTCTCTACTAGCCATTCACAAAAACCATCAGGAATTGACATATAAACAGGCTCCTCCTCTCTAAGTTTTGCATTCAAGTATGCTGTTACAAAATCAGCTTGTTTGATTTCTTCACCCAACTCCACTGCCAGAGAAATGATGTACCTGAAGGTGGACAGCCTTCCAGTTGGTGAGAAAGATTCTTGGTAATTGATACCCTCTCTCTGCTTGAAGCCCTGTGCAAGGCATCTAGCTTTGAATCTTTTTAAAACTCCATTTGTGTCAAACTTCTTGTTTAACACCAATCTGGACCCCACAATGGTCTTTCCTTTTGGAACAGAATCCCGCTCAACCACTTCAAAGACACTATCATTTTCTAGAGAATCAAATTACTCAAAATAGCACTCTTCCAGTTGGCTCTCTCATCAGAATTCATAGCTTGCCCATAGCTATTTGGGTTAACCCGGTTACCCATTTCTGAAGTCAACTCCAAGACTTCATTGAGCATACACTGTTCCTGAAATGTATCTTTCTCATATCCTGCAGCAGCATAATGGGACTTCCATTCCCCATAACTATCAACTGGTACTCTCAACCTACCACTCCTTCTAACTGGAGGTGGAGGCTCATCAGGTTCTGAATTAACAGACTCCCCTGAAGTAGGCGCTGAACCCTCTGGTGGCACGTCTGCCATCTCTTCATCTTCTGGAACCACATGTTCTGCAGCCTTTTCCTGTGAAATAGGTGCTAATTCTATTTCTTGCTGTGACTTATTCACAACAACATATTCACTCCTTTTGAGTGGAAAGGTACTTTCATCAAATTTTACATCCCTAATATGGATAACCTTTCTTGTCCCTGGACAATAGATCCTATACAATTTACTTATTAAATCATATCCTACAAGTTCCCCTTTTCTGCCTCTAGGGTCTAATTTTCCAACCATCTCATTATGGTGGACACTATAATACACCAAGCAACCAATTGTTCTTAGGCGTGATGTTTGGGGTTACAACTTCCAAAACTGATAATGAGGATTCTTCCCATTAAAACTTACAATGTTGTGCAACAGACAGACTGTACACATCAAATCAGCCCATGAGAACTTTGGTAGACCAGATTGAGACATAATAGTACTGACCTTGTCCAGTAAAGTCATATTCATTTTCTCAACTATTCCATTATTTTGTGGAGTACTTGCAGTAGTGACTATATGAATGATCCCATAATCTTTCAATAACCTCTCAAACTCTTTACTCACAAATTCACCACCTCCATCAGTGATAACCCTCTTGATCTCCTTCATTAGACCATTCTGTTTCCAGACTTTGAAGATTACAGAAACCTCCTCTGTGGTCTGATCCTTAGATTGAATTGGTTTAACCCAAACATAATTAGTTGCATTATCAACTAAATTGATGAATTATCTTGCCCCACCAAGGGACTCTGGTGTGAATGGCCCTGCCAAATCAATGGAAAATTCCTCTGTAGGAACATCAGTGAAATCTCTACTCTTTGAGAACACATTTGTAGTCTTAGCCCCCAAGGTACAACTCTCACAGTTGCTGTCCTTTACCTTATGGCCACTTCTGTTGTGAGCAACAGTTCTCGGAGCTATGATTTTGAATAATCTTGCACACAGAAGCTTATTCCAAACTTGTCCACTAAGAACAGTTTGCCCATTCATATCAATAACAAACCTATCTTCTTTAAGATGGCAAATTTGGAAACCTTTTTTCCACAACACCCCAAGGGACTCAAGGTTCTAAAGCAACTCTGGTACATAGAACACTTTCTCAAAAGAAATTTTGAAACCCAAGTAATTTGCAAGAATTACTTTCCAATTCCCTTAATCTGAATTGTTCTGCCTTTCTGACCAATATTTACAACTCAATCATAATCACTAAGATTTGAAAATAAATTTGGTTGAAAGAACATGTGATCTGTACAGAGGAAAGAAGCTTTATCAGTCACTGATAAGTTCTCATATTTGAGGTTAAGATTGCTCACTTCATAATCAATCAATTCCATTTCTTGATCCTCATCAATTTTGGCCTTCTTGTTGGGGCCTTCTTCCAAAACAACCATTTCCATTGGACCATCAAATGCCACCATTGCAACGTTTTCAGTAGTGAGATTGACCTCCTTGTCATTCTCTTTGGACTTCTTCTTCTTCTTGGCCTCCTTGAAATCCTTAGCATAATGCCTCTTATTCTGACAATTATAGCATAAGACCTTGGACAAATCCTTTTTTGCCTTCTTGCAAGATTTTCCAGTCTTTCCAACAAGGGCTGTTCCAGAACCCCCCTTCATCTTGAACTGAAGAGCATCCTTTTCAATCCTTTTCAGAACGTCCTCCTCCCCAGGAATAGGATCCAATTGAGAAATAATTCTGACTAAAGAATCAAACTCCTTTGGTAGCTTCTGAAGGATTAAGAGTGACAAACACTCAGGATCCATGTTAAGTCCTGATGACTTAAAATTGGCTATGCTAGACCTAGCATCTGCAACAAACTGTTTACAGTTCAAATATTGTAACTTGAACAGTTTATTGAAAGCTATACCCTTCTGGTGAACAGAATCACCAGTATACTTGGACTTACGCAACTTCCAAAGGATGCTGCCCCTCCTTCTCTCATCTTCCCTAAGAGTATCAGCAACCCATGTCACATTATTCTCATCAAGATGCCTAAGGATGAGATGATAAGACTTTTTCTCCACTTCTGAACTGATCAAAGTGTCATCTGCATCCATTATCTGCCCACAACAGATGTTATCCAGCTCACTATTCATAAGGACAGCCCAAGCATTATAATTCTGACTGTTCAGAACTATTTTGGTGGAGCTAACATCAAGGATATAGGACATCTTCTTGGAAAACTTGAGGTCTTTGAGGTTCTCCAGAGTAAGGTACAAGGGTCTAGATGGCTTGGAAGTAATGATGATGTTGCTACTGATAATGTGTTATGATTATGGCCAGCAATTAGCTTAGGCAAATGAGCAGTATTTAAAGAAAAAGAAATTGAAGACAACTTGCCTCAATAATTGCTGATGGGCTCTCACAATGGGGCAATACGTTGGGTGATATTGGTGATGAATTTGATTGGATGATGAATAGGATGATGGAAAACAGCAGGGAGAAGAGCTCCTCAAGTACAAAAGATTTGCCTCTTGTGAGCCCATGATACAACAAGCCAAAAGGCAAATTTTCCACCTCAAAAGAGCTCTACAAACTCTACAGGCCTTGTCACTTGGTTTGGACTACATCAGCCCGCATAGCATCAGTCCCTGTACCCTTAAAACCAGCCTATTCCGGTCCTTTCTGGTGTTTCCACCATTATGGTACTGAACCAGCCCCTGTGCTGTTCAATCCCTGACCTCACATACTGGCTGGTTGCCTCATGCAACCAGCCCCTGGCCATACAAATGGCCAGGTGGGACCCAGGACACACCTAGGTCCGGTCTCAGACCCACATGGGGGGGGTGTGACTAGCGGACATGCTGTCCCCCCCCTCTTTCTCATAGATCCCTGGAGAGGGTGGTCAAATCCCCCTACCAGGGGCCCTGGGGGTGGATACCCCCAGGGCATTGTCATAGAATGGTGGGCTGGGGGTTGGTCAGATCCCCTCAGCCCAGTCGCTCCTCCCCCTCAGTAAAGGGGGGGGAGAGCACCCCTTTGCTTCAATGGTGGAGGGGTGATCAGGTCCCCCCCACCGCTGGTTGCTTTGTCGCAACCAGCTACCTCGTCATTGCCCTAACCACCTAGGGCTAGTGGGGGGTGGTCAATTCTCCCCCAATGCCAGTTGCCTCAATGCAACTGGCCTGGGTGGCAAGCTGGTTGCTACCAGCTGCCCCCACCTCCCCCTTGCAATGGCGGGCAAGGGGAGGTGAGGGAGCCGGGGCCATTGGCCCCGGCCCTTGCGGCACCAACAGCCCGCCGCGGCAATTGGCTCAACAGCCGCAAAAATGGCCCCACGTGGGCTGTTGGGCCCCTTGGACGGGCCAAAGGCAAAAACAGCAGCCCCAAGTGGGCTGCAACATGGGCAGCAGCCCCAACCAGGCTGCAACATGGGTGGTGGCCCCAATGGGCTGCCCCAAGCCCAAAAACTAAGTAAACCATACTTTGGCGGGCCAGCTTGTCTGGCCAAGTATGTCCAAAATAAACCTTGGGCCCAATTATGCCCATACAAGCCCATCTGGCTGTATTTGCCCATATACCTCACCGGGCCCGTGTACCAATTACCCTGTTTCACGCATTTTGAGGCCAGTTTCCCCAAATATGTGACATCCACACAGGCCCATATGGTCCGTGTCAGTGTCCACTGGGCTGGAGAGGCCCATATGTGCATCCCATTTGGATTACACTTATACATAACACACATGTAAGTGCATACCTATTTTAACATGGATTTTTTGAATTAAACAGAGGAGTTCATGACAATCACATGAAGAAGCAATCCTTTGGTCTCTTGAAGCAATGAAGATCCCTTGGATGCCAGAAAGCAGGTAGAGTAGAAAGGGAGGGATTGTGGCGGCATTCTAGTTGAGTCAATTGAGTGCAACATCATTCATTTGAAAACTCTGAGAAATTGAGAGAAGAGTGGTCAACACTGGATGCTGGTGGGTCTTTGCGCTTGGGATTTTTCTTCTTGCTGTTGGTAGGCTTGTTTGGGTCTTTCTGGGAATGAGGCTGAAGTAAGTTGAAGCTTATCATGATATCAATAATTATGCTATGTAGCACTTGAAGACAGTCCCTTGGCTTAACAGGCATAGCCTCTGACTGATTGGTGGGAATAGCCTCTGACTGATTAGTCTTGGCCTCATTGTCTAGAACCATGTGATTCTCTATTGATTTGGGCTGGAGTGAATTTGGCAATGTCTTGATGCTTTTGAGCCACATAACAATTTGTAGGTTTCCCTTGACATTGGAGATGGGAGATGTGAGAGGCTGGGGAGGCTGTGCACACAGTTCATTGGCAACTATTTGCACTGACAAAGCCACTGTCTTGCCCCATTTATTGATGGATTTTCCAGTGGGATGGTCCAAGGCATGAAGAAAGCGCACCAGATTGGATTCTAGATGTGCAGTTTTCTGATCTAGGGGGGGTGCACCAGTGGGACAAGTATGGCTGTTCTGCAGGCGTTTGAGGGCAGGAAAATTGATGATTTCTGGTGCCCACCATGGCTCATGTTCATCCAAGCGTAGAAACTCTGTTGCTGTGAAATGAAAAAGTGGTCATTAGCAAAAAGAAATCTTGCAAGTTGATGGGATGTTCAAATAAAACTAACCTTTCTCACGGATCTGACAAACCCAGTTAGCATACTCAAAATTGGCTGAATGGGAGATGTACCACATTTTTGGTGGTTCCATAGCAGTGGTGGCCTGGAGACAGAAATCCAAAAAGTGCTTCACTGCATCCCATCCCATTTGGAGTTTCTTTACAGAGATTTCCAACCCTTGGAAGATTGAGTGATTGAATGAAGCTCCTTGAATATTCTTTTGTGGTAAATGATTGTAAAATAACCTCTACTTGCTTGATCATCAAAATCATAAGTGGGCTCCTCATCTTGGGGAGCATCCATGCCAGAAACAATGGGCTGGGGAGAGGTTGGGTCTGGTTCAAACACTAATGCTTGATTGGATGTCTTGAGTTGATCTGGGGCCACCTGGGGTTGCTCAGAAGTGACTTGCGGTTCTGCCATGGTTGCAGCGGGTTGGGCACAGAGGGAAGGTTCAGGAGTTATTTGTATTTCTGTTTGAGGGGAGGGTGCAATGGCTTTGTGATTTGATGCTGCATCAGGGGAGGAGGAGGCTGGATTGTGATTGCCCATTATTTGTAGATGTGGGGTTATGTCCACAGAGGGATGAGTCAAGCATGGAAATTTTGGAGGTGGCTGTGATGGGGGATGTTGGGACAATGAGGAGCTGGGTGTGATGCTCAGCCGTTCTCTGCAGGGGAGAAACCTTTTAAAATTGTATTCTAAGGGGAAAAAAACCAATCAGACCTGCAAATCTACAAATGTGAAGAATGACAGTGGGGAAAAAACTAGCCTTTTTGGATATCACACAAGCTATAGTTTAACCTGTTGACAGTATCTTGGATTGACCTGGGGATCCTGAGGCAAGAACAGGTAGTGACCATCTCTTGAATAGTATCTAAATTCTGATGGAATTCTTCCTAAGTTACTTCATGGAACTCTGATGCAGGGTTGGACTTCACTGCAGGTGCTGAGAGATTTTCATCTTCATGAGTTGATGGTGAGGACTCTGTTGATTATGCCAAGGCATTAGTCAATGGAGGCCAAGGTTGGTAGGGATGGTTCTTTCAATTTGATGAAATACAAAACAGTGGGTTAACAAGCCTGAAGGTGGGATTGCTTGTGTAGGATCAGTGGATGCCATTGTGAGCGGATTGATAAATAGATGGGAAAAAGATGTGAAGCTGGCTTGAGGGTTATTGGGGAATGGAGAAAAGGGGAAAAACCTGAGAGAAGGGGGGGATATTTGTAGCCATTGACAAGAAGAATTGTTTTATTTTTCTTGCTGCAACCCACAAAACAAACAAAGCTGCTTACCATGTCTACATGATGCAACATGCAGATCCATGGTCATTGGTGTGTCATACTGGTGTGATTTATGTGGCTTGAATTATCTGGTAATAGACCTGTGCATATTTAAGCCTTGCTGACTTGCTGCATTGACTAAAAAAAATTTAGCACATGGATGGTGAATCTGTTTGGAGGCATTACAATGTAGGCAAAGTGCACTGAACAATCTGCAATTCCTGATGGATGGTGACCATTAAAATCCTCTATGGATGGCATCCATTGGAATTCAATATAAGCAAATTGAGCTGAACAAATTGAAATTCCATCATGGTTTCCAACCATTGCAACTATTTATGAGTGATGACAATTGCTTCTAATGACAGACTGCAACCATTAGAAGGCCTCATGGATGGTGAGCAATTTTATTCTTAATGTTCACTGACCACTGCAACTCTTTATGGATGGTTACAATTGCTTCTCATGATGGAATGTGACCATTAGAAAGCCTCATGGATGGTTAGAAATGTTCTTAATGGTCACCGACCATTGCAACTATTCATGGATGATGACAATTGCTTCCCATGAGTAACTGTGACCATTAGAATGCCACATGGACAGTGAGCAATGTTCTTCTTAATGGTTGCCGACCATTGCAACTATTTATGGAAGATGAAAATTAATTCTCATGATGGACTGTGACCATTAGAATGCCTCATGGATGGTGACCAATGCTCTTCTTAATGGTTGCCAACCATTGCAGATTTTTATGGATGGCAACAATTGATTCTCATGACCAACTGTGACCATTAGAATGCCTCATGGATGGTGAGCAATGTTCTTCTTAATGGTTGCCAACCATTTATTATCCTGCCAGTGTCACATCCAGGACAAGAGTGTCACACACAATGTCACACAGTGTAACATCTTACCTACACATATAAGAGTATTGGTGACAGGTGGTGGCAAGACACACATGATGTGAATTGTGAGAAAAATTACTCATGGCACAGTGGAATAATTTTACTTCTCAAGAATTGTGATCCAACAGTTAGGTACAGGATAGTGAGGAAGGAAGACAACAACCATATGAGTGAGATTGGGAAGAAGGAGATGGCAAGCTAAGGGAGAGGGGATTTAGGTCTCATCCTGTAGGGATTGGAAAACTTCCCTCCAATCCCTGGTGGTGAGAATAGTCAACATGAATATGATATGAGCACAATTTCCTGAATCAGCGGACTGTAAGGTTGGTGGGTATATTTTCAGGAAAAAAAGACTTACTGGGCAAGTTGCTCCTTGTGTTTCTGAATCTGAAGGAGAGATGGAAAATTCAGTGTGGTGCATATGATGAGTGGAGTATGAGGACATTACCTTTTGAATATTCTCCTCAATGGTATTAGGTGCAATGAGGTAATAAACCTGCACTGACCTTGTTTGAACCATTTGATGCAGCTGATTGACTTCCTGTGCCTGGGTTGTGGGGTTCCAGTGGGGTTAGTATGTAGATCAAATGAATGTAGAGTAAGTAAATGGCAAAATTCTAGAAAGTATTGGGTGCTTACCATGATGAATACAACATTGGCTGATGTGATGTTGATTCCAACACCAGCCGCCTGAATGGAGGCAAGAAGCACATAAGTTGTGCTACTTGCTGAAAACTGCTCAAGAATTGATTCTTGCTGTTTTGCCGTCAGCCCTCCATCCAGACAAAAGGAGTAGATTCCGTATTTGTCTAGTGTCATTCCAATCCTGCACATGGGGGGAGAAAATGGACTTTTAAGTGGGGTCTGATTCAAAACAGGAGAAAATGATGGCCAGCTTACAATCAAGATAGTGTGTCCAACACAAGAAGACCACAACTTTGCTTGCTCCAGCTACCACCACTGAACCTTGCTGAATCATCCCTACAAGCTGTTTTATTTTGGAGCTCTCAAGGCAGGCGTCAATATCAATGTGGTGGACAATAGTTTCAACTCCTGTGCTGTGATCTTTGGGACCCAACTCTTCTGTGAGGATGAATTGTCCATTTTGGTCCATGATGACATTGAAGTCTGCCAAAACTGGATGATTACATGCTCCTATGAGCTGGCCAAGATCTTTGAGGAGCAACAACCTTATTGGCTTGGATCCATCAGCAGGCAGCTCATTCCTAATCTTGAAAGAATTGGTCCTGCAGTTGGCAGTAGAAGTCTTTGGCTGCAGGTGAGAGCAGTGTCTTGATGTAGTTATGAGTAATACTGGGGAGATTTGACAGCTCATTGACCTTGGTCCTTCAAAGAGTGGTGTGTTGGAGGACCATTTGTATTGGGGCAAAGTCCCCTGCTTTTAGGTGGGGCAAAAGGGTAGTTGCCCAGTCACTGTACTCATTTTCTAGACTGATACCCAGGAGGCTAAGGAGAGAGAGGAGATCTTGAAGGCAGTTTTGCACTGGCGTTCCTGTGAGACAAACTCTACAATCAGTAGCAATGTGGGTGACTGCTTGGGAAAGCTTTCCCTTGGTATTTTGGATAGTGCTGTCATGCAAGTGAATTGCAGTCAGTTTGCTCCAAAAAAAATATACTTGGGTAGGAAAGATGGCAAAATGAAGGTTGGACTTACTGTGCCTCATCCAAAATAAACCTGAACCACTTTCTAGAGAAGATAATGGAGCTAGGGGTGTTGCAGTTGGCTTGCATTGTGTTGTATTCCAATGACACCAGGTCGTATGATCTGAGAATCACGTCTGCATGTTGCAGTAGACAATCCATGTTCTGATGCCGCCATTTTCCATGGTAGGTGAGAAAATTGATGGCCTTTGACTGTGTATCCTTCATAATCTCTCTTTTCCAATTCTTCAGGAGGTGTGGCGGGGTTATTACCAGTGTGGCTTGATGTGGAGGTACTTCAGGGGGGGGGGATCCAGAGGAAGGCCATAGGTCTGGGCTTGCAGCAAGGTGGTTGCAATAAGGAAAGCAATTATATTGTTTTACCAAGACCCATGTCATTGGCCAGGATAGATTGAAGTGGGGATTCTGGAATTTCCTCACCCCTTTCAAGAGCTATGCTGTCACCAGTGATCCTGTTCTCCCATAGTGCACTGCTATCAATTGAAGTCCTCTTCTACAAAGCCAAGGTGGATGCAGCATGTGGTGATTCCCTACCCAGGAGGAAAGCAAGTCCTTGAGACTGATGTGGTAGCAATGGGGTTTTGATTACATTGGCAGGATGAGAAACAGGCTCCAGATCACACCCACTGGGCACCTTG